>WBMY01006818.1:1535-80474 GCA_013397315.1 Donacobius atricapilla
CGGGGCCCGGCGGGGATCCCTGGCGTGAGGGTGGTGCTGGCAGCCCCTCCCTCCCCGGGTTCTCGGGGAGAGCCGAGCAGTTGGCATTGTCTGATAATAGTAGTGCTGTAATCTCGGGCAGTGGTGCTCATAAACAAAGCAAGGGCTTCCAGGGAGAGGTAATATCTTTCATTAGATTAGACCAGCTGATGTAAAGGTCAGGTTTGCAGGCGCAGTTTCAACCCTTCGCGTCCCGGAATGTATTTTTTGAAGATGGATCAGTTGGGCTATAAAAGTTACTACTTTTCGTACGGTCCAATTTGCAGAGGCTCCAAAATAAACCATTGAATTTATTGAGTAGCAGGAATTCAGGAGGTTTCGTGTTGATGGAATTTTTTTTTCCTTAAAGCTAATGATTTGGATTTATGAGATAAACAGCTGGTTTGTTTTTTAATTTTTTTTCTTTTTGTTTTTGATTTGTTTTAAACCCTACCTTTTGGCTGTCTCAAATCACATTAATAAAAGGTAATACATGTAATATGTGTAAGTGCTAATTATTTAGGGAACACTGCTAGTTGTTACTAATTCCTGCTTTTTTTACATGACCAGGCATGAAAAATCATGGATATATCACCAGTCTGCAAACGTAAAACATCAGGCATTGTCATTCCAACTCTATTTGGAATTGCTTAAATTCATCTCTCTGTGTGGCCAATCAGCGATACACTTGCCTTGAACCAGTTCCCTCAAAATCCTGTTGCGTTTAAGCTACATCTCCAGCTGTGTTAGCTGTCAAAAAAACCATGACATACCTTTCCACATCTATATTTGTACCAAAATGTAAATCTAAAATTTCTGGGATCAATCCTGGCATTGATGTACCTCCCAATCTGATCTGTATTTTCACACTAGTGTGAAAGGGAGGTTATTTTACATTTAAAATTAAAGAAAACAAGATAGCTACTGTAAAAAAAAAAAAAAAAAAGAAAAGTGATAAGGGAGTATTTGTTCTTCATTCACTTAATTTTGGCAGACAGGCATTTAATTTGTATACAACTACAAGCACTCTTGGTTTGACAGAATTACAGATGGATCGCAGACATGGAATTTACTCTGTCTTTACACATAAGCCTTTCATGGGTTTGTGGTGCTCCTTTTGATCTGGCTTGGAACATGCAGTTCAGTGGTCCTAAACAATTATAGCTGCAGAAATATTTTATAAATTAGTTTTGGCGACTCTAACAGTGGCTTTGCAACTATAAATGGAAAATCATTCATGGGTAGGATGCCAGTTTCATTTAGAATTCATTTTTCTGTGCAGCAGTCCCTGAGCAGGAGTGAGTTTGTCAGGCACAGATATATGGAAGACCCATGGAAGTTTCTGCTTGCAGAACAATACTACCTTCAGGCTACCTTTTAATGTCCGTGTGGCACTCAGCTCAAAGTTTGCTGTGGCACATCATCAGGTACTGCACCAGTGACATTAATGGGCTCTAATATGTACTTATAGCCATTGTAAGTCTTCTGGATGGAACTACCAACATGCTTCTGTTCTCATAATGTGGCTATAAGGAATGCTGCTAAGAATGATCTGGCAGTAAATGTCCATTAAACTTACAAGAATATTGGTATTTCTAGGTCACTCAACCTCCTTTATATGTCAGAGCTCCTAGCTCCCTTAATGACTCTTTGCTTGATTCTCTTCACTCTCTCTTTTATTTGGCAAGAGAACAAACTGAACACACTGCTCTAGATGTGGCTCCATCTGTGCTGAAGGGAGGGAGATAATCATGTCCCTTGACCTGCTGGCTGTGGCACTCCAAGCTGTGGTCAGTGTTCAGTACCGCAGGCACACACTGCTGACTTTGTTGGTTTGTGGGCCGCTGGGTCTTCTCCTGTGGAACCGTTAGTTCCAGCCTGCACTTCTCCCTAACTATATCCTGTCCCAGATGTGGGATCTTGGCATTCTCATTTTTGGAAGTCCAATACAGATGTATGTGTTATACACTTACTCAGCTGGTTCAGGTCCGAGTAGCAGTTATACCCTCCAGTATACCGACAGCCTCCCTTGATTTGATGTCACCTTGTATTTCCAAAGGTCACAGATGAAAAAGTTAAATAATGTCAACCATTTTATTGATCCCATGAGATATCCTTTGGAATCACCTGGTAATTGGACTTAAAACAGTTATCAGCTACCTTTTGAGACCCATGACCTGGCCAGTTTTTTATGCACCTCGTAGTATACCTGTATCTTCCCAATTTGCCTGCAGATGCTGAAAAACTATCAAAGTTCTGGCTACAGACAAGGGAAGCAACACTTACTCTAATCTCACCCAGAAAAGCCTGTAATGTAGTTGTAGAAGACAATCAGAGTGACTAAACATGGTTTGTCCTTGGGAAATTCAAGATGGCTGTTTTCAGTAACATTTTTGTTGTCATGGTAATGATTTCCGTGAGTACTTGCTCTATAATTGCCCCAGCAGCTGAGAGAAGGTTGATCATTTTTTCACCACCCAGATCCTCCTTTTGCAATTTCCTATGACAAGAAGTAACATTTTTATAGTTATTAGAAACCTCCTCTGATCAGTGTGACCTTTCACAAGGGACTGAGAGTGCCCTTCTAGTGACTTCTGATGTCACTCTTGGTACTCTCAGATGTATCCTGTCCAATCCCATGGATGTGTCTGACATTTCTAGCTTGTTTATTTAGACCCTGACTTGATCCTTGCTTCTTGACATGGAACTCTGAGATCCCTGAGAGCAGACCATGCCAGTAGAAACAGATAAATTAATACCCGTGTGCTGTGTCACAAGGTCACCTGCTGTATTCAGGCCTAGATTTTACTCATTCTCCTATTTTGTTGCAGAAGTGTCCTTACCCATGACATCCTTCATCAATTTTATAACTGCACATAAGCATTGCCCCTCTAATTCCATCCCTGCATGCCCAGGAAATGCTCCTGTGTTCCTACTCATTGTGTCCCCACTTCCACCTCCCATAAGCTTGGATCTTGTTGTTGAGCTCAGTCATATATACCCTGTGCTGCTAAGGAAGGCTTCTGCTATATTTGCCAGTTTGCTTGCAAATTAGGGCGTATAAGAGATATGAATGACTCTGCCAGGTCTTACAGATAAGTTGTTATTCCACTTCTTTCAACAACTTTGTGCTTTTCTTTTGACCAATGTGTCTTGTGAAGCCACAATCTCTCTTTATTTCTTTGCATTTAAGAAAATGTTGTTGGAATTGTGAATGATTAGAGAATCATAGAATTGTGGAATATGCTGAGTTGGAAGGGACCCATCAGGATCATTATCTGGCCCTGCGCAGGACACCCAAAGACTTACACCGTGTGCCTGAGAGTGTTGTTCAAATGCTTCTTGAACGCTCTCAGGCTGGTGCTTTGACCACTTCTCTAGGGAACCTGTTCAGTGCTCAGACACCCTCTGGGTGAAAAGCCTTTTCCTCATTTCCAGCCTAAACCTCCCCTGACTCAGCTTCACCTTGTTTTTTCAAGTCCTTTCATGGGTCACAAGAGTGATGAGATCAGTGGCTTTCCCTTTGCTCCCCCCCATGAGGATATTGTAGCTGCAGTGAGGACTCCCCTCAGTCTCCTCCAGGCTGAAAAGACCAAGTGACCTCAGCTGCTCCTCATATGGCTTCCCCTTCAAACCCTTCATCATTCTCATGTCCCTCCTTTGGACAATCTCTAATAGCTTAATGTCTTTTTTATGCTGTGGCACCCAAAACTGCCCCCAGCACTTGAGGTGAAGTTGCCCCAGTGCAGAGCAGGACAATCCCCTGCCTCACCCAGCCAACGATGCTTTGCCTGATGCATCCCAAGACACGGCTGGCCCTCCTGGCTGCCAGGGCACTGCTGGCTCATGTTCAACAGAAGGATATTGACAACTTCTTCAGTAACGCACCATACATTTCCACGTATGGCACATTCTTTTCCCTTTATAAGTCAATACCCTGAGTATATTCAGTCAAAGTTGACTCCTCCCCATAAACATTAGTGAGACCAGTATTGAGGTACTGTTAAAAGAGGGCTGAAAACTGAAAGGACTTTTAGGACTGGTATCTTAACACATGAAGCTCTACTAGCTCATTCTACGTTGTTTATTTGACCTCTTACCAAAACAGCCTAGAAGTATCTGCAATTTTTTTTTTTTTCCCCACCTGGTATTTGCTAGCTCTTTAAGTCTCACACAGAAAGAGTTTCCCAGGCTGAGAACTGAGAGGAAACAACAAACTCTACAAGTAAAGTACAGGTGGGTTACAGAGCCTCACTGGATGCAGTTCTCTGGTAACTGAAGATCTGGAATTGAAGCTGGATTTAAAATAATGCAAGAAGATATGCTCGTGTAAAAAGAACTTACAGGTTTGATGCACAACTTGTATTAGATACCATGACTTTGTGTCAAGTGAAGTCAGACTGGAACATCTCTGGAACATTAATATTTATGAGTCAAAAAGCATGACTCTGTACAGAACTGAGTTCTCAGGACCTCATCTTTCACTGTTTTGCAGGTGGCACTTTGTGTTCAATAGAGAGATTGCACAATTTCAGCTGCTGTTTTCCGTATTTCAAAAAATATATTGAAGAACAAAAGGGGGATCAAGGAAAGGTAATGAGAATCACTGAGGATATGAAAAAAAACCTCATTTGAAAGATTAGGCTTTTTTTTTTTCACTTTAGAGGGAAGATCAAGAAAGGGGATACAGTAAAATAATTGTCTAGGTACCATAGATCAGATGACTCTGTTCTCTGTCATTTAACATGAGCTGAGAAACATCAAGGAGAATTAAAAGGTAACTTTCAAAACTGAAAAAATACCAAACCCAACCTGTAATTACCTCTCTATATAAAACTTGTAATTAGACCATGGAACTCACTGCCAAGTCACAAAGGCCAAGAATGTAACAAGATTAAAAAGAGTATTGTATTTTTAGTGATAACAAGTATATTCAAAGTTATAATTGGAGGATAAAAACAGTAGAAGGGCTATTAAGTATCAAATTTCAACGTGGAAAACAACTTTATGTCTTGTAGAATGAGTTGATACCGTCATCAGCAAATTAATGAATAATGAATGTAAGTAAGGAGTAAGGAATATGGTCCACCTCTGCCTGCTCTGGAGTCTTTATATAGAGTGAGCCAAAGTGGTAGAGTAGTTTGTATACCAAAGCAATTCTTAATAAAGTCCTGAATTTGCTCCTGTACTTCTGTTTGTGCCAATAGTGTTATATTTGAACTGCTGCAATGATGTGAAAAATTGGTCTGGGTTCAATGATTGTTTAATGGAATAGTCAAAACGAGTGTTTTTCAATCTATTTATTAATGGAAATAGTAAGACATCATAAACTGTTCAATGAATTTTGTGTTTGCCCACATGCACCAAATGAAATCAAGGAGGGAAAAAAAATAATAGCAAAAACTGGCAAGGTTTACTTCTATTTGTTTTTTGTAAAATTACCAAATTGCAAAATGGATGAATACATAATCCTTCCATTAAAATTAAAGAAACACTGGAACAGATGATCTCAAGATTTTGTGTAAAAGTTTAGAGGGACATTTATTGTATTATTGTTGCATCATTACTGTATGGGATGAAAAAAAAACCCCATTGTTTTTATGTCTGTGTTTGAGTTTTATAGAAATGTTAGAGTACAGATGAAACTGGAGTGTGCTCTACCTTTCCTTTGAAGTGTGAAGATACGAAAGCCTTATCTGAGTCGTGACCAGCATAGTTATAAGATTTAGATCATTCCATTGTATCTGTGACCTGATCCAAAAGGCTGTACTCCTAGTAAAATAACTCAGCAATTTGTTAATAATAAATTCATTATAACAGACAGTGTCAATATGAATGTCTCTCTATATTTGAGAATAGATAAAGTTTGTTTTCAATAATTATAATGATAATAAGTAATAAAATTGCTGAAGACTTGCAAAAAGACCATATACAGAGCTGTCAGCTCTCCACTTGTTCTTTCTTGAATCTTGACACTAAATTTAAACTCAAACATAATACCAACATAGTAAACCAAAATATTATGTTTATGTGGTCCTATGCTACTAATTTCTACTCAATATATAGATACATTTCTAATTTTAAAAGCAAGAGGAGTAATTTAAAGGAGACTGAAAGGACAGTTGGTGGGCGAGTTAAATGAAGAACTGTTATAATAATATGGTGGTTGTAATATGAACATATGGAATAAGTTCACATTTCAAATGCAATAGGTGGATGTACTTTGGCACAACAGTTTGTCAACCAGTTTTATGACTACATAAGTTCCTAATATGGGCTTGATGAGCCAAAATTCAGCAGTATAAAGTGTTTAGGGCTTTCCTACTGTCTTAGCCTCACTACCTGTGTATATCACTATCTGTGTGCTTCCACTTCCACTTTCTCCACTTTAGCTTCTGAACTACTCCGTAATGAGAAAAACACTATGGAGTTACTGTAATTACAGAAATAAGATCTGTCCTTTGAACCATATACAGGAGGGAACCCCCAGATTACTTTGTATGGGTGTGCCCCAGCTCTCTGATTGACAACCTGCTGGTGTTCCTGGTGTTTGCTAATCTGAAAGCATGTAATTATTAACCAGCCAAAACTCCACTCCTGCATGTGCATACCATGCAGAACTGCCACCAGTCACTGCTACTGTTGTTAGCACTAGACACAGAACAGCATCATTAGCAAGCTGAGGATCCTCGATACTGTGCTGGTGTGTGTAATTGAAAACAGAATTTCACATGGGGAGAAGGTTATGTATTGAGTAAATTTTTCTGTAAGTATAATTACTCTTGCCAGAATAGACTGCCTTTTCTATTTTTTGAAGTTAGATCAAGTCTGTGAGAAGAACAGTTCCATTTAGCATATACAATAAGTTGGTACCTGATTCGTTAATGTACTATTAAAATAATGATAACAAAAAAGGGGAGGAATGAGTATCCTTAAATGATCTTTGATCAAAGCTCAGCTGAATGCACTCCAATATTTGTATTATAATCTAAAATGTAGTGACTGTCCTTGCTCAGTGTTTTATTCATAGATAACTAAAGTATGTACCATAAACCACATGACTGTATGATCAAAGGACACCTTACTGTGTGTGTCTTATCTGTAGTAGTATACTAACTTTATGATAATAATATTTCATTTTCTGTTGTCTTTCCATGGACTTCATAAAGAGTATCATAGTCTATGTTAATCAGTGTCTTATAATTTTCTAAATCGTTTCCTAAATGAGAAAATGTAGCAACAAATATACTACCATGCTATTACACTTTCTGAAAGGACGATTTCACTCATATTTCAAGCTGGTAAATCTATTAGGCCGATCTAAAATGTGTCCTCAGAAAAACAAGAAAAAATAGCACAATATAGCAGCAAAAGCTGAGACATAGAAGACAATAAGTCCACCCTGATTGAATAAGAGCATGTATTACTTGAATTTTTTGGCAGTCACTTTTGACCAACTGTCAGTACTGCTGTGGACATTCATCACGAAGAAGTGTATGTCTGAAAAGGCACCTAATAGAGTTTGGCAGTGGGCAGCAACAAACATCCTCGTGTGAATGAAACGTTGTTTCATGATGAAAGTACTAAAATACCCCAGTGGTTAAGGCCTTATAAAAGAAAGAAAGATCTATTTTCTAGACTCTTGGCAATAACAAGAGGCACAGTTGTAGCTTCTGAGCAAGGTCTTCTACCAGGTTAATGTCACTCTGAGTGTGGCACTGTCTGAAATGAAGGGTGTGTAGTTTTGAGCACAAGATTCCATGGACACCATTGTGGAGTCCACTAATAACTTTTATTTCTCTTGGGTATATTCAAGAGTAAAGTGATTCTTGAGGATAAGGCAGTGTTTATTATTTTTGAGCTTTGAGTATTAAATTTCAAATTAAATCACAGTTGAGGTCTTCTGACTGTGTCCTTCCTGATTCGGGTGTGATGGAGGAATACTGGACTCTAAATCCTGGTACAGGTTATTTCTGTATTCATTGTATAAAAGGACACTTATACTAAGATGTAAAATGCATATGTCATATGAGGTGAAAAGGAACAAAGTTATTTGCATTTAAGAGATACAGGAAAAAAGGGATATTGAAGGAGCTGGTAGCAGTGTTGAACATGCCGCTAAGAATGTCCTTTAGTTGGTACTGAAGTGGAAGCTGTGCATAATTACTAGGTTGATGGAACTGGAAACTGTGAAAGATCGAATGGCTTGGCTGCAAGAAAGTAAGTTGAAAAGCCAAAGGTATATCCAGCACTCCTTAGGCTAGGGAAGGGTGACTAGGATTTTTTTTTCTGGATGACACTCAAGAAGGAAACTGATGACAAGCATCACCCTCTGTTTTCCACAAATAGCAGGAGCAGCTAACAGTATTCTGCTTCTGAAGACTTTGGTTGTGATAGTAAGTCAGACAATATTTAGTAATGCAGAATTTGTATTTAAAATACTTGTGAGAAAGCCTGTGCAGACAGTTCTAACTAGGGTCAGAGACAAAGGTATCTAGCACTTTCGGTTAAGAACTGTGGCTTCTGTTACTGTGTAGAGTTTGGGTTACCTCCTCACATGGAGAACCTCTGGGTCTTTTGCTCATTATTCTTGCTTCACTCAAAAGCCCCGATATATTTAGTTAGGTGGGCTAGCAGTGAACTACATAATTTTGAGTCAGTTTTTCAGTGGTCATCTTGCTGTAACGCTTCAGTGAAATATCAATCATGCTTCCAGAGAGGCAACCAACAGGAACGCACACGTTTGTATACTGCCCTTGTATAAATTTAGACCATATAAATATGAACTGAAAGAAGCTGCCTGGAGAAGTGGTTGAGTCACCATTGCTGGAGGTTTTTAAAAGGTATGTAGATTTGGCATTTAAGGACATTGTTTAAAAGTGGACTTGGCAGTGCTTGGGATTTTATGACGAGACTCAATGATCTTAGGTGTTTTTTCCAACCTAAATGATTCTATGATAGTAGGAGCAGAAGTAGTATCTGGTAAGATTAAATAATGCACATTAGCAATTCCCCATTAAACTGATGTCCTGTTGCAGCTGTACCGTTAGTTTCCCTTGCATCATAACAATTCTACTTTGAAGCATTGGCAAAAAAAAAAAATTCCGAAAGGCAAAACAAAAGGCAATCTGGAGTCTTCAAAATGTATTGAAATTCTCAAGGATACAGATGACTCATGATTTTTGGGAGAAAGTAACTCAGGCCCGTTTATCTTTTTGTGATAATTTTTACTTGTTTCTCTTCAACATCATCCTTAGCTAATATTGGAAAAGGAAATATATATCATTGTTATTTTATGGTACAAAAGCTGTGTTACTTAGCTGTGTTCCAGATACAATACAGAAACATACTGAACACCTCTGACTTTTCCCACATCATTAACAATTTTGTTGTCTTTGTTTTCTGATGTAATTTATATTCATACTACTCTTTAACAACATTCACAGGAGCTAGGATTTCTTTTACTCCCAAATTTTATTAAGAATCAATTCTTGTCCTTATTGAATGCAGATTTTTTATGCCTATAGTTTTAATTTCCCCTGTTACCTGGTTTTCTTAACGTAATGTTTTACATTTTTTCAGTCCATATTTAATTACTGTTCTTTGCCATCTGTCTGCAGGGAAATTTGGTTTGTCTGTATTGATGATACTTAAAAAAAAGAAAAATGTGAGACACTTAATAATAATTTCCTACATTTTGAAAATGTGTGAAATACATAGGTTGAAGGTAGTGTCTCTGTAGTTTAAATCTAAACTTTCATAATTACAAATCTGCCCTGTAGTCAAAAAGAATAGAATGCATCAATGCTGAGTTGCTTGCTACACAATTACTTTTCATACCATTTCCTAGAAGATGAACTTTCTAGTGAAATAGAAGATTTAAATTCATAATATGAGTGTTGAAGGCCATATTAAAGTGTGTAAAAACTATGTCTCTGAGTATACTTACAGACTCGAGGCACCAAATTAAAAGCCAATATTTATTACTTCCTTCAGTTTTGTGCCTTGCCCCCAAGAAAGCCACTGAAACTCTTGGGATGAAGGTGGCTGATGCACTTGTTGGTCTGATTATTAACATAAAGCATCTTAAGGCTGAATCCTTTTAGCTGAGAACATCCCTAAGAAAAATAAGTCTTGCATTATAAAAAAATATAATCTAATTGTGGTTTATTTAAATTCTGTGCAAGTAAAAAGCAGCAAATCATAGTGGTACCAGTTCTGCCTGACCACCTCTAATTCCTAAGAGAAGCTGTTATGTCCACTGGTATTTATTGGCATATTATTATTGACACTTTTATGTTTGTTCCCACCTCACAAGGATTTCAGGTTCAGTTCTAACTTCTCAAATAGTTTATTTGCTCCACTGAATTAAAAAGGATTTCCATTGCTATCAGATTTAAATAAGACAATTGCAGACACATATATGCAGTTGTGGTTTTGCTGTCCGATTGCTTTTTGTATCATTCCTATTCCATTCTCAAGTTTGCTGGAACAAAGGGGCCTGTTTTTCATCCCTTTTCCCACCTCAGGTCAAAGAGCTAATAAAATAAAAATTCATCAGTCTTGAGGATCATATACTGGAGAAATAGATTGAAATGAGTACAGTCAAATATCTTGTAATTAATTTAATTTTTCATTTCACGCGTCAAATTATATTTTATTGCTTGCTTTTGCTTTTGGTTGTTTGTTTTTTGTTTGTTTGGTGGGTTTTTGTTTTATTTTTTTGTTTTGGTTTGGTTTGGGGTTTTTGTGTGTGTGTGTGTAGGTCCATGGTTATCCTTATTGCTGAACTTTGCCTTTTGATGGGAAATAACAATCAGTGTTAGGATTAAAGAAAAAATGTAATTCATTGCTTGGCCTGGTTTCAGAGTTACACTGCAGTTAACATTGTCATAAGGCACATTGCATCTGCTCTATAACATGAAACTGGCATGATGTGCTTTAAGAGCATAATAAGGAATTATAGAATGCATTAAATTGAATGAAAAGCTTTCCTTTTTTTTTTTTACAGTGATTAGTTGTCACTGTAGTGAGTCTTTTCTTAATGCTCTAATCATGTTATTAACAACAAATGTCTTACCAAGTCCAGGAGCAAACCAGCTTTTATAATGTATGAAGGAACAGAAATGTCTGATACACTTGTGTATTAAACTGTACCCCTAAATGTTCAGAAAATGGCAAAATAGTGCCTACTGCTTCCTTCATTCAGAAACAAGATGGCAAAAATCTGATATTTGAAATTCACTATGTATGCCTTCAGTATGTCTTCATACTGTCAACAAGGTGGGGATTATATTGTGATGGACCAAGTGTGTACTACAGTCTATACATACTCCTTCAGTGAATAGCAAATGTAAACTTATTAAATTGCCCTTAATTCCAAAGGTTCCTGGTGTGCCTGCTCTTATACCAGTGGTGAAGAGCTGTATCCACAGCTTCATCAGCAAGTAAGGTGCTGCTCCTCTAAACTCTCTGTCTCAAGATATCTGAATGTGGAACTGTTCAATATTGCTTCCTCCTTGTTTTCATGATGACATCTATTCTTCCCCAAGATGTGATTATGCATTGTCAAGAACATAAAAGGCTCCCCTAAAATATTTTGTATGCAAGGTATTGATGCCATCCATCAAAGTTTTTTGCCTTGTAAGAATAATTTGCTGTGGCAAATTGGCCATCTTAATTGTTTTTCTTCTGTATGAAAGAAGGAAAAGAGAGAAAGAGTACATTAAAAACTTCCAGGATAGTCCTGCTGCAGATCCCTGGAAATGTGACTTGACTCTATGGTACTATCTTATAAAAAAGAGGGTTGTCTGTCTTTTAGATACTATGGAGTTTTTTAAGAAAAAAGGAATAGATAAACACCAAAGAGCATTGATATAGTGTGAAGGCGCAATAGTGCACAAACTTCTGGATGTTGGCTGAAGTAAGCTCTTCAGGGGCATCCTAAGATGTCTAGGTTGTATGTGGATTTGCTTTGAAGTTCTTGTGCTCTGAGAAATCAAGAGAGGAGCTCTGTAGAAGCTGAGGTACTCAGAAAAGTTTTGGATTTGATAGCATCACATTACAGTTATGTAAAACATATGTTTATTTAAGGTATGTGAAGTACTAGGATAATTGGATTCTTTTCATCCATCTTTCTCTTAGTGTTTCATCTATATTCACAAGTAATGCCTTTGCTGGAACTGTAAATCTCTCCTTGAACCTGGAGCATCAGTTTTCCTATAAGAATACGTATTTTTCTAATGGGCCCTAGTATGCCTGACTGGACTGTGATTGCGTGTTATTGTGGAAGGAGGTGTGTGGGCTCGATATTTCTGAGCCTGAGGGAATTTTAGCTTGCTAATCATTGCTAGCTCTTTTCCCAAGGGAAAGCTGTCAACAGTTTTCTTTTTTTCAAAACGTCTCTCTCCGTTTCTCAAAACAGGTTAAGTAAACAGTGTTCCCTTTCCCATAACAACTGTCCCCAGGTGTTGTTTCCTATTACTTAACCAATGGAGAGAAGTGTCAGTCCCATGGACCAATAATAGACCGTTTTAGTGCAGCATGTTATAAAAGAAACTGTTGGAATTGTAAATAAACCCTTCTTTCTCTTCTAACAACTCTATGGAGTCAATCTATTTTGTATCCTTTCGTAACAGAGGTGTTCTTTTTCCTTTCCTACCTGCTTCTACCCACACCATTCCCACTGCTTTCTTGCATTGATGTTAGCATGCAGCAGAACCATGGCTGATTTATCCCTTTGTCATTACAGAATGAGACTAGTAAAGAAATACCCAGACTCAATGCACTTAGACATACCTTGTCTAAGTCAGTCATCAGAGATGACCAGGAGCAGCAAGACAAAGACAACACTGCAAGAGCCAGCAATTAATTTCACTTAGGCTGCAGTAGAGCCATGTTTTTGAGTGTTGTTTATTGGCAGCAATAGATTATTTAAGCCAAAGGTACCATGGTGCAGCCTTCCATTGTTGGCTATTTTTTTACTTTCACCTTTATGTTGGCACTCATGCTTGTCTAAAAGGTGCCCCACATGAGATTGTCTCAAGGCTTCAAATACTTATTGCACCACAAAATATTCCTTCTGGATTGTCAAATGTGGAGAATTTTTAAGTAATATGGATGAATCTCCTGTGGAATAAGAAAGGCAGTGTACCCTACCCTTTAGCTCTCTTCTTCTGTGGGAGAATATAAACACCCTGTTCAGATCCCATAAATTAGTAAGAGGAAATCTGTTTGTCCAAATGTCTAATTCCAAAACACTGCAATATTCAGTTTCCAGATTTTGTAATTGTGCAGAAGGCCAAGTTCTCTACTATGTAGATAGAATCCAATAAGCAGAAAATGTCAGAAAGAACCATTGAACATAAAATCCAATCTCCTGTTTTGCCTGTCACCTCACTGGAGGAACTGGGACAGACTGTATTAGGTAAACCACAATCAACATTGTGGTGGTTATGACTAGCAGCCTTAGAGCAGAACTGTTTGACTTAATATGAGCTTGGGCAGGGAGGTAAATCTCTTTCTCTAAGTGTCGTTCAATTATTCTCTCTCTTTTTTTTTTCTTTTTTATTCTTTTTTTTTTCCCCCTCCAATATCTGCATCAGTGATCAAAACTTGTACTAACTGACAATGCCTTAAGTAAAAATTTGAGTTCTGGTTTTTCTGTGACATTAAGATTGCATGTATGCTCTACAAATAACTATTGCAACTGAAGCAAGATAACCTACTATGGCTGTCTAGGTGCATACTGTTACCTTCTGTTATACTTTATCTTATCCTGGACTTCAGCTGGAAATTTCCATGTGCTCTTTCTACTTTCTTCTGACAAAATCAGATAAGTTATTTCAAATAATTTATGTAGCAATGTGAAGGCTGATGTGGCCTGAAGAAAACTAGGAAGGACTTTTCCCCAATTTAGAGCAGAAGAATTGGTAAAGGAGTGCTGTCATGGGAAAGCCTTGATGATGTTCTGCTAATGACACCCACCTTTCATAAAGCGAATGAATTTTCTCTTTACTAGCAGGAGACTGACTATGTGTTGCTACAGCATGCCATTTTGCACAGCTGTAGGTGTAGCAATCTCCGGTGGTGATGTGATGATGGAAAACTGGAACCATTGTACCACTGGCTGCCGTGGGGTACAGCTGTCCTCTTTCCTGGCCCTCTAGTGCTGTGGATTGCTAGCACCAGTCATGCCTGTCTACGCCAGTTGAAGAACTTACTGCTTCTCTTCTGAGTGCAGCTAGACTGTAGACCTGTGAGCATTCCCTAACATACTTCAGGCAAAAGTGTTAGCAAGACCTGCTATTTAAATCCTTTAAGACAACTTGACCAGAGTGGGTTAGGGACTCCTCTTAGGTGCATATCTGGCTGGAAGTGGCAGCCTGTAGCTCTGCACAGCTACATTACAGAGTTCAGACTGCTGTATCTTCTGAGGCTAGACTGCATCCTGTACCTGAAGAAGACTTATTTGGAGCAACTTTTAATATTTTAATTAATTTATAGATGCATTTTCTTTCCTTCTTTTAAATTAGTTTCGCTTCACTTAGCAGCTTGTTCTCTGAGTCACGTTTCATTCTTCATCTCCCTAAGCTTCTTCAGCGTCTTTGGAGATAGAAGACATGATCATATCTCTGAATCACAGATTACTGGAGGCTTTGAGAATCTACAGAATTTATGTATTCTATGCTTACCCAGTTTGTACGCTCTCCCCTAGGCACCTGCTACTTGTTGCTGTTGGGAATTGAATGTAAGGCTAAAGAGATCTTTGGTTTTACCTGTTATGGCTGGTCTTATCGTTTATTTATGTATGGCTCCAGGACGACAGTTGCTACTCTGTGACGTTGCAGCTTGTAATTCAGTAGGGAGATACTTTTCACTTTTCTGGCCACCTGCAATCAAGAAGAGGGACAAGTTGAGGAAACATGTCAAAGTGTGAGGAAAAGTATTTGGCCTTTCATAAGTATTTGGCATACATAAGCATGCAAGAGAGAAAGGAAAGACAATGAAAACAGGGAATACAATTAAGAGGAAGGGCAGATGCTCTTCATTGATAGAAAAACAGCACAGGAACAAAGAATCTATTAGTAAAGCAAGGCATGAACTGAGGAAACCACTATATCAAAGGGAAACAGCCAGCACTGTAGCAAACTATAGTAAAAGCAATACAAAATGTTTACATAGGATTTTAAGAACAAATAAAGATGGAAAAAATCTGAAATATATTTTTGAAATTCTAAAATTTTTAGAAAATAAAAGCAATAAAGAAATGCATTTTGTGAATATTGTAAGTTCTCATTAACAAGGCAATGCTTTCTATGATGCATTAATTCACCTGTTCAAAATGCTTTAGTCATCAAATAATGGAACTTAGGATTGCAGTGTTTGTGTGTATGTGTGTGTGCATGTGTGCCTTTGTGGTTTGGGTGAAACTGGTATTTTTTCATTTGAATCAGACAAAGGTGGGTCCAGGGTGTTTTCTTTCAGGCATTTATTTATCATAGCTTACAGTTTGCTTTGTTGTTCAAACAGTATGTGACTCCACCCTCTCCCATTATTACCCAGCAAGGATACAAGGCTGCTTTAGAGAGTTTCTATGTTCATACTATTGAATTCTGGTGTCAAGTTGCTTTCTAATACCTTTTATGGGCTTTGGTGGGTAAATTGTAAGTGTTGTATCTTGACTGCAAAAATCTGTCTCTTTGGAACCAAACGATGTTGAGAGAAAATTCTTAAACTCTTTTAAATTGGAAATAAATTGTCCCTTTCACTCCATTCCATGTGTTGTTGGCCTATGTGCGTCCAGGGTTGTATCTGCTGTGTTTAAGATTGTGCAGGTTTGAGCTCCTGAAAATATTTCAGGGGAATATGCTGACAGTACATGTAAGCACACCTTCATCTCCCCCACAGACAGGCTACCAGAGTGGTTGCTCATGCTGGAAGGAAATAATGCTTTATACTCAGGGTGTCACAAATCACACCTCATGTTTCCAATGCAAATTTAGAGCTCCAGGAAGCAATTTGGTTTCTTCTATCCCAGTACTCCCTGCAGGGTGATGTAATTCTATTGTCTTTAGCGTAGAGTAGTAGCTGCAGACAAAGGTAAATTCATGAAGATTATGGGTGAAAAGGAAAATCAACCCTGTAAACCACTTCTGTGTGTGAAACTGGGTCATGAGCCCATACAAACTTGTTGTGCTTGGACCTCTTATAACTTTTCTAGATTTCCTTAAGTCCCAAAATAGCAAGGAAGAGAGAGCGTGGGGTGGATGAAAATAAGGTGAATTGTCAGTCTCCTTGGGAAAGCTGTCAGTACGTTTCCTGCTATTGAAATAATTCTCACATTTTTGGAGAGCAAAGTTCCATGCTTCAGTGGTGCTGCTGAAAATTAATTTATTGCAGAATTTTGCTGTGTTCCAATGTAACACACAGAGGATGTCGTCTGTCTCCTCAGCCACAAACTTTTCCATGTCTACCGTAAGGTCACCTGTTCTTTTTGCTAAATGTAGGTTCAGTCTCAGAACAAAGATTCCTTAAAGTCTGTGTGTGTAGCACCCTAACACAGAGCGCCATATCCAAAAGCAGAAGGAACAACTATGCAAGGGAGCAGATTCATCAGAGGTCAGGCACAGGAACATTTCTTGTAGATGACTAATGGTAAGGGATGGGCAAACCTTGTGTTGTTTTGAGGTTTTGTGAACCTTGTGAACTGTACTTTTGGTTTCACAGCGTTTGTGAACTGTCCCCCCTCCTGCCTTGTCTTTCTCCTTTTAGTATTTTTCAGAATGGGGGTTTTGTTGAATTTTTTTTTTTTTTTTTTTACTGCAAACAAGAGGTCCCTTTCTGGATGTGCTAATGCTTGAAGAATCTTTCCACCTCAGCACATTCTCAGCAAACTACTGGGTGTAGGAAGTTTCTGTCCTTATTGTCTCCTCTTTTTCTCATTTTAATGATATGAGCACAATATGGAAAAGGGACCTTCTGGGTCACTATCAGTAGAAACTACAGCTTATTATTTTTCTAGGTCTATCTAGCTCCAGTTTTAAAAAAGTTGTGTTTCTTTCCTTTAGTCTTTATTTAATCTATCTGATATTGTATAGTTCTATAGTAGATTTTTAAAAAATATGTTTGTGTTTGCCTCTGCTCCCCTTTTTCGTCACTCAAATGATCTTTCAAGGCACAAATCAGAATCAGAACCCTCCTGGTTTCATTAAGGTCTTGCATCAAGTTAGATCCTTCAACTCCACAAAATTTAAGAGGATTTTCAAATAGAAAATCATATTTTTAAATGATTGCCATCTGGAGGAGTGAAAGTGCTCAAACAGTGTCTTAAACACAGAGTTTTATAATACTACCTCATTTAAAACTCTGCTATACCATGTCTAAAGCAGGTTGATTTATTGTGTAAACTGCTACCACTTTGCAGTTGGTGAACTGTAAGGAGCGAAATTTTCTCAGACTTTACATGGAGATGGCCTGCAAGGTGACCTGAAAGAAATAGCTGGCAATTTGGAAAGTTTGTCTAGTGAATTGTGTTTTGAATATCTTTATCTTATAAATTGAATAGATGGTTTTTTCCTATTTTTGGCATAATATTACAGTAGATTTGGTAGATTATTGCTGTGTTGTAAATTTTGCCATTAGTGAATGCCAATTATGTTAATGAATTCTAGCTGGCCAATCAAAGAAGAGTCAAAGCTATTTTCTGTTTGTAAAATATACTAATTGAGATCACTATACACTGTTTAATTGTGTTGGTAAATACTCTAATGTTTAATTTCTAAACATGTTCATGTTTTAATGGAGAAGGAAGAGTGGGGAATTTAGTAATTTGCCAAAAATTAAGACATATTTTGTAATTACACAGATTATTCATTAGCACCAATGCTTACAAAAATCCCTCAAGGCACAAATATATATATAATTTTTAAAAAAGGAAGTACTGCTTTATCTGAAATAGAGCTTAAAAGAGAAATCAAAGCCAACTTTGATGAAAGCTTTGCGCATTTTAAGCTGACTCTAGGGTATACAACAAATAGATGTGGAGTGTTGCAAAACTCAAATGGTGAAGCAACACAGTACAGTCTGAATAGTGCCGAAATATAGGAGAAGAATTGTCCAAAAGACCTTGGGGCAATTATAATGAACAAAATATGCAAACTATGCTGTGTGTGCAGCATTTCTGTACTGTTTACTACACTGCCATAAAAGGATTTCTCTATGAAGATAAGTACTTTTACAAGAATTCTAGATTTATAGTGGAAGCATACAGGCATCTGTCACTATATAACTGGAGAAGAATTGAAGGCCTTTAGTTTAATTCAGTTCTCTATTCAGGAATATCCTCTTCATTTACATTACTGTACCAGAATTAATATTAGGGCCACCGACAGAGATGTGATTTACTACAAATAAAAGGAGAGACTGGCAGGTTTATATTCCCTAAGCACTTTCCCACAACAACTCTTCTGATGACAAGCCAACCTAGCAAGTTTTAGCATGCAGTTTCGGTGGTTTGCAAACTGTTTCATTTTGAAAGTATGGGAGTTACTCAACACCAGGGGCCAAATGATAATCTGAATTGTGCTGGAGTTTACATTCATGCTTCCCTGGTTGCTATTTTGGAACTATTGCTAATGTACACTGTTCAGATCGTGATCCAGTCCAGTTTCCTATACCTAGTAGAAGGTGGTGGAAGAAAGAAAATGAGATTCACCTCATCTGTGGTAGATCTTTGAATGTGTCTGTCTTTTTTGCATTAAGTCTAGAGAAAGCCTTGGGCACATATTTTATACACCTACTGAACTGCTCTGCTAAGATGAGTATCTCTGCTCTGACTGTAGGAGCAGTCTGGTTACCCAACTACCTCAGACCAACAACTCAACCTTTATACAGCTAGAATAAGGCAAAGGGAGATGGACTGGAAAGGGAGCTTATGTATCCTTCATCAATGTTTTTGAAAGAAAATGTTCCTTTACCTTAGCAATACTTTTGCTTGTAAAGGTGTTCATACTTTTTTTATAGGCAAATAAATGTTATAAGTTTGCTAAACCTCAGAAGTCATCGTGATGTCATCCTGAAATAGGAAATTTTAAGGAATGGGGTTTTTCTTGAAAAGAAAGTTGGAAGAACATGAAATCTGGTGGGAATACTGCCCTCTCCTTTGCTGATTCTTCCCAAGAGCAGAAATTGAGTTGCTTTATAGAAATTACTTTACTTTTAGGGTTACAATAAAATGTTTTGTTTGGAGTATTTTTGTTTGTTGTGAGTTGTTGTTGGTTTTGTTTGTTTGTTTTCCTATGATTGCAATTGATTGACTTTGTTTTCCTGGAAAAGTGATCTCTGATTGAAAATATTTATATAGCATTTCTGCTGCTCTCGGTGTCTATCATGGAATGACTTCATGCTACAGTCATTCCTTCAGCAAGGCTCAAACAAAGCCTATTGGGTAAGTGAAGAAATAAAGAGCTACTGTAAGAAAAACTCCAAGATCATGCCAAATGCAGGCTAGCCAAAGAAGATCTAAGGGAGGCTGGAATGTTTCTTGTATCAAAGAACTAATTACTGGTGGGTGGAAAAGGGATAAGGATGGTCATGGCCCAAGGTAAAAGTCATAAATTAGTTTAGACTTTGAATTTGAAAGACTTTTTCAAAAAAGAAATGGTGCTCTGGGACAGTCTTCTGTGTGGCAAAAAACCAAACTATTGTTAAGATGAGCTTGGTCACTTTAAGAAGTTTATGTAATATTGTATAGCAAAAAACTGCACTTGATGATCCAAATATTGTCTTTTGATAATAGATTTTGAAGGCTGTAGAACACAGAACGCTCTTGTATTCTCTGCTTCTAGTCAAAACTAAATATCAATATATAGCTGAAGATACTTTGTGATGAAAAAAGCAAAACATTGAAAAATTATCATAATTTCTTTGGAATTCTGTGAGTGAGAAAACATTCTACAGTTTGATGGAGAAAATAAAAAATTGATATTAAAGTCCTATCTAGAGTAGGAAAAATTCTTACCTATTTTGGCAGTTGTTCCACTGCAGAAGTAATATTTGTTACACAGATGTGTGCACATAAAACTAGAAAACCCCCACTATTATACCCTCTAACTCAGATAATATTCCGTTTATGTCTTGGGTTTTAAAATTGCTTTTTTAACATTCAAATTATATCATTACTATGGCATTGTTTTGCACAAATAATGGATTTAGTCTAATTGGAATCTAATCTGTAGTTTAAAATGATGAATTTGGACTAGTACAAGACAGTTTAACTTCTCACTATTAAGGAAGATTTGTATTTGTCTTCTAAAAATCACATGTCTATATGCACACACACACTGATATATGCTCTTCACCTATCAAAATATTATCAATTAAGATTAGGAGTCAGACTTCAATCTGCAGGTGCAAGGGCACTTTCAGACTATAGTCTGTCCTTAAATCACCCTCTTGTTAATAAATGACTTTTTGTAAAACATACACTTACCTTCAGATAAGTCAAAATAGTGAACAGAGGTCTTGACAAAAGTCCTCTGTATTTGAAATTGCTAGCCGATATGGATGTGTCTGTAGCACAGCATTAATGCACGTACTTGGAAAGCAGATGCCCTGCAATAACCACACTGGAAAGGATTACTGGAGTCCTTTTGCCAGAGACTGGACTAGCAACACCCAAGTTAACTATATAGCAAAGTCAGTTGTGATTTCTTTTCCCCATGCTACATGCTGTTGTAATCTATATGTGGTGATTAAAGGCTAATGAAGTGTTACTTTACTCTTCCTGAGCATACAGAAGATTTCTCCTTAAATGGGATAACCATGTCTACAGTGGTTGTTTTTCTGCTCAGAACAATATCTCAGTTGTGCACACCTAGTTCTTTGTTTATACCTTTCTTGGATCAACCACAAGTTATTCAATCCTGTTGTAATGGGTTTGTGGTGTAGTTGTTTTAGCCAGATGTATCTCACCTCTCTGCCAAAAATTGTCCTGTTTAAAAAAAAAAATCATTAGAAAAGTTTGCCTATTCCAAGACACTATCCCACAGTTTTGGTCAAACCTATGGTTGTAGATACTTAAGATAAGAAGCGTGACTTTTTTGTTTGTTTTCTGGATTTATTCAATGACTTTTATTTATTTATTCTTGAAAGTCTCTTTCAAAGACAGTAATGTCTCAGAAACTGATAGGATAGTCAGTTTGGAGAGCAATGCCTAAAATAATTAAAACAAGATTTACCCTAATTTTTTCCCTTAAAGACCTTAATAAAAATATTTTATGTCTATTCTCTGATTATTTTATTAGTGTTTTACCTATATAAAATAAACACATACCAAAGAATGGGGCTTGATAGTTTGTGGTCTATGCCTGTGTTCTCCGGCAGAGTTTTAATACGACTTTGTTGTTAGAAAAATTAAGACCGTTGTTAGACAAATTTTAAAAGATAAATGGAGGGGGTTTTAAAGGGATGTATTGACAAGTCTAGCCACTTGTCATTAGAGTTTTCACTACTGTATTCTATAATCAGTCTCCAAGATTAAACATTGACTAGCAACAGAAAAAATGATCTGGAGCTCAGAATTTTGAACAAGCTCAGTGAGTGATCTGGAGCAGAGAATTCTGAGCAGAATTCTAAACAAGTGGAGTAGGATTTTCTTCTTAACTCTGAAGTTGAATGTTTCCCATTTAATCACCATTTTTCTTGTAATGTAAGAAGATACCTTAAAACAAAGAAAGTCACCTTTGGAATATTCAGAGCTTGAGCGTTTTCTGAATTAGAGTGCTGTGTTTCAGCAACAGCCCTGGAACCTTGCAAGGGTCCCCCACTGGGATGTTCATGAGGTGCGTGTGATTTACAATAATCTCTTAGCAACAATATTTCTATGAATTGATAAATAACTGCATTTTTTTTTCTGCTTAAAAATTATGTCCTTTGATAGTGTTCTGTAAAAAATATCACAGAAAGAAGCAGAACAGTCTTGAAAAGTGTAATATGGTTGCAAACTGAAGCAGATATTTTTTTCAGTCTCAGTCTAAAGCGATAAGCTGTAGTATGTATTAAATCCTTTGTAAACAGCGCTCATTAACCATTGCAAGAATCAGTGAATATTATTGCTATGTCTGTATAACACACTTACAGTATAATCTATGGCAGTATAACACAGTCTGTAGGGCCTAGCTGGTGTAAAATTCCTGTAGCTAGAACACCATTAAATAGATGCAAATAATACAGCCCGGATATAAATATTTCATGACGTCAAGAAGAGTAACTGCAGCAAAAGTTGCCGTTATCCAAGTCTGAGAGGAGTTAGATTACTCTTCCAATGGTCAACTATTATTGCTCAACAGGCCGGAAACCTCAAAAATTCTAAAAAGAGTGTAATTTGAGAGTGGGTGATTTCAGAGACAAATGAGCATCAGTTACAAGCTGAGTCCCTCTTGCCCAAATCCATCCCTGACACATAGATGCTGTCAGCAAGATGAGCTGCTTCCCCTGCCAAAGATAGTGTTTGTTTGTCACTGGGACCTTCCGAAAAGTGCAAACAGCAGCTTTGAACTTTTGGAAAACCCATAGCTGTTATTTTAAAGCTGTTGGCAGATACTTGTCAAAATCATCCCAGGTCCTAATGCCACTAAATGTAGGAATTTAATGTTTTGATTTTAACAGTAAAAAAGAGGAAATCAATCCCAGGAGACTATGGTATGTAGAAAATCACACACCAAGCAACCTTAAGAATGTAGTTGTCTTGGTCCCCCGTGGGGCTACCTTATGAGTCTTCATTTCTAATATCAGAATGAGTCAGTATATAGTGTGAAGAAAGAGCCCTTCAAGTTTTCAGCTGTCACCTTTGCCAAATGATATGAAATTCACTCCCTAATCTGAAAACAAGAAATAGAGATGAAAGGTAAGGGGTGAGTGGATTCCTTGATATCAACAGCTTGAGTCCAGTGACAGAGACCCAACAGGGAACCCAAATCTCTTGACCTCCTGACAGTCATTCTGTTTGTGATGCTGCCTCATGCACAGAATAGGATTGACCTCACCCTTTGTTCTGTTGGTTTTTGAACATCACTCTTTCAACCTGGCCATGTAACAGGTTGTAAGGGATACTTGCTTTTTTATATCAGTGATGAGGAAAACATAAAGGAGTAGTACTGAGTCAATTGGTCTATTTAGAAAATGTCAGAGCGCAACAGCTGGAGAGGTAGTATGCATTGCAAGTGCACTATTTAAAAAAGATTAAACAATGACCTACCAGATACTTATCTGAGACCTCCAGGGTAGTAATCCACCACTTGTAAAAATTCTTCTGCATCCTAAATCCATTTTAAATAGACAAACTATCCACATGTTCCTGAGCTTGTTGATCGTACTCTTGGATATACTGACAATGGTTGCTGAAGTCAGAAATGATCAACATACCCAGTAGGCTGCTCAGAGCAGCATCAGTTGTTTCTCACTTTCAAATTGTTTGCTTAACAGGAAACATGGATTATGGGTTGTTTTTTGGTTTTCCCTCTTTTTCCCCATTCGGTAGCAGAAATTAAGGGGCTTTTTTTTCAGATATTTATCACAACATATTTCAGTCAATTTTACTACCTTAGAGCAATACTTTACCATACATAATCACAGCACTGTTGGTTACCCACACAGGGACCGTGGTTGATCCAGAGGCACTGGGGAGATATTGTAAACTGCCATCTTCAGTCTGTGATACAATCTCAAGCCTTATGATTCCCAGAGACTGGCTTATTATCATAATGAGTCTCTTTTGTGGTACAAACCTTTCCTCTAATGGCATGCAAGCTGAGACAGTAAGACAGAATTCCCCTCAGAATTATCAAAAATCTCCGGTACAATCTGAACAAGGTACTTTCCAATATACAGTTAACACATGGTGTGCAGAAGTGGAAAGCATGACTCATTACACTGTTTATCCTTAGTGTGAAAGATTCACAGAATGATCACAGTACCATGGTCCTTGAGTGATGCATGTACTTTGTTACGTTTCCCATATGCTGTCCGATCAGTGTTAGGTAGAAACTGGATACCTGCCATATTCTACTTGGCATTAAAATTATGATATTCTTCTATGGAAGCGCTTATGGAAGTGTGAGTATGGTAGGACTGTGAAGATACTTTACATATGCTGGCTGTGGGACTTAGAAAGGCTTTTAACTTGGCTTCATAAGGCTCAGGACATGATGGCACTAGGAAGTTGGCATATGGTTAAAAATTTTTTTCCATAACTTTTGCAGAAACCCTAATATATCTCTGTAGGACATCAGTCTAATACTGTCCTTTTTAAAAATGCATTGTTACTGAAAACTTGTAATAAATTAACTTTTAGTTTCCAAATTCCAACTGAGTGTAAGAACTTCCCTGATACTGTTCAGTTTTTGACACTTTTACTGAATGCAGAATCATGTTTGATTATATTCTGCTAATGATGAAGAGTAACTCCACTAATAGCCATGTAAGCAGATAGAGAAACAATTCATAATACATAAAGACAATTAAATTTTAAAAATGGATAATCTTTCTTTTTCTTTCTTTCTTTCTTTCTTTCTTTCTTTCTTTCTTTCTTTCTTTCTTTCTTTCTTTTTCTTTCTTTCTTTTTCTTTCTATCTTTCTTTTTTTCTTTCTTTTTCTTTCTTTATCTTTCTTACTTTCTTGCTTTCTTTTTCTTTCTTTTTCTTTCTTTCTTTCTTGCTCTCTCTTCTTTTCTTTTCTTGTTCTTCTGGGCAGAATAGTATGAAAATACTACTTGTATAAGTATATATATAAGTGAATCAAACATGTCTGCCCCAGGATTTCTTATGGGCATTAAGGCATACTAATGTTACATAAATCATTATTTCAGTTTCTCTATTCATATAAATCCCAAGAGATAACAGTAAAATCTTAGAGATGTCCATTAAACAGCAGGGAACATATGGTTACGGAAATGTAGTTACATCTTGATAAGCTTATTTTTCAAACACACTGAAGTTAAAATGATTCTATTGGATGTATTCCCATTTTTACATGTATACTTTTACCTTGCTTAAAGTGCTTATACAGTAGAATTTTTCTACTATGATGTCCTGAATTTTGTGAACAAAGTCGACAGTCAAGAAAATTACTAGATGATGACTAAGTAGCATCTGTCCATCCTGATTTATTTCTGAAACATGCTAAACCCATCACAGATGCATATTACATTGTACAGAGAGCATGCATATGCATTAAAGACACATACATTATACATTTTAGTGATGTAATTGTGAAATATCTTCTTTTTACATTCCTAATTATGGAGCAGAACAGATGGCAAAGACTTAGTTCAAAGTAATATATATCCATTAAAATAAATGATGTTGCCAACCATTCATCAGTGACAGAAGAGTTTACTACTTCCTTGGAATATAATTAGGCACTAGTCTGGGCTGCAAAAAAAATCTAATTATTTCAAAGTTTATTTTCTGTAGTCATTTACAGTCAAAATTAGTTAGAAAACTGTTTGAAAGCTTGCATTATCAGGTGCAATGCATTTAACATGGGTGTGTCATTTGACTGCGTGAGGCATTTTGCAGGGAAGGTAACACTGAGCAAGAACTAGGGGTGACATTAATTTTGGCTCAGTGTGTGACTCATGTTTACACCACTGTAAGTAATTGAAAACTAAACTCTTCCTTGTAGTAACAGGTTGCAGGAAGGACGTGTACTGTGAGCGACTCTCAGAAGGCTGAACAGATTAGTCCCAAAGCAGTCCTGGAAAGGATCTCTACTGTACCTTTTGGGAGGGCAGAATTTGCAGTACTGGAGGCTAGCACATTTTGATAAGTGCTGTGGAATGGTATGCTGGGCTATAAGTCTTACAAATCAATGTATGTAATACTACTGACTCTGATCAACATTTGCTGCCCCTAGGAACAGTGCCTTGCAGCTGTGGTGTTGCTCTTTCAGACAGTAACACGCAGTTTGGGTGACATACTGAGCAGGAATGCCAACCTCCTTCTCCCTGTAGACATTATGGAGGGTAGTAGGGGACTCTGAAAAGTGATCCAGAAGCACTGAGAAAAATACCAGTCACTTTAAACTAACTCCATAAGCAACTATGTTTTGGCAGTTTAGTAAAGACAGAAAGAAATTTCATTACTTAGTTTCTTAACAATAGATGCTGCAGCAGATGTTTAAATTTAATTGGAGTGCCATATGGCTCAATGTTTTCTTAAAGTGCACAACATCAAGGAACTTACCTGGCTCTTCCAAAGAAGCAAAAGGCTAGAGGAAGGCCCTAGGTGTGAGGCTACAACCACACTAGTAAATGAAACAGTCTCAGGGAGTTTTCCCAGGCTCTAGAACTCAAATTTTCTACATCATTAAGTTGCTAGTACAGTCCCCAGCATGGTTTTTGGCTTGAACTAAACAGTATTTCCCCAAGCAGTTCCTGGGCACAGGACAGAAATGTTCATGGGCAGTCAGACTGTTGGCAGCAGGCAGTTTTCATGCAGCCATCTTCTCGTGGAGGCTGGGAGAGCTTTTTTGACCTCTTGGCCAGGACCTGCCAGCCAGTTTCAGTGCCAGAGAAAGGTTTCTGTGTATTTACTTTCTTTGTACAAACAGCTAAGTGAGATTAGGTAGCCGTAGTTAGCAAGTTGCAGAGAACAATAAACACACAAACAAACAACAAAAAAACAAAAAACCCAAACCCAACACCACTAGCACCATCACCAAGAAACAAACAAAAAAAAAACCAAAAAAAACCAAAACCCAAAAAAAACCCAAACAAAAAAAGAAGAATATTTGAACCTTAGATAAGTAAGAAGAGAATTTGTTGACATTTATAATAGATGATGATCTATGAGAGCTTCTATCAGAAGCTCCATCCAGGGGCAGCACAGCAACATACCTCATTCCACTGTCTCCAAATTCACGCAATAATCAGCTTGTACATGTTCATGGTGAAACTGCCAGTGGGCCTAATGCCTTAAGCACAGGTTGTAGTTTGCATTCAGACCCTGTATATTTGGTATAAACAGTCTTCACTTAAACACACGTCTGAAATAATTTGTAGATGACAATTATTTTTTCCAAGCTGGCTACCCATATGCATGGCTGGAACTAATCAACAGACTTGAATGCGAGACTGTCTATGATGTGATTATAAACAGATCCTTCTGTATTTAAAACACAACCTGAGTATAAATATAATTTCCTGTACTCTGGCAATGAATTAAATACTGTGTGGTATTAACTCCCTGAACTTTGCATAAGTATTGCGTTGTGGAACTATTGCTAGGATATTTTTTTGGGTTATGGGATTCTTTTCAGCCTGTGGTGATATTCGCTCTTCCTTAACAATATGAGCACCTTGTCTTTGCAAAAAGATGATTGCAGGAGTAATAAATCTTCTGTCTAAGTAGAACTAACCACCAAAATGAACCAAAGCCCTTTTTGCTAATGTATACCCTCCACTGACTGTAACTGGGGGAGTTTTACTATTAATTTCAGTGCTTGAAAAACCAGACCTTAAGCAAAAAACAATACTATCCATGGATTTTATTTGTCAATTTCTTATTAATTATAGACAAAGGGGGTAATAGATGTGGACAAAGTCAATGGGTTTAATGTAAGAGATAGTCATTATTGACACATCTGTTCTTATTGCACAGAAGCCCTTGGAATTTTCTGAAAGGGTTTCCACAACTTTTAGAGTTGATTGCTCATAATAAGCAAAAATAAATACAATACAACTGAAGGTTTAATTCTTAAAAACAGAGAGGGAAAGCTCAGGGAAACCTTCAGAGTTAACTGCGGTTCCTAGAAATACAGTTTTTACTAGATTTTTACCAATCCAGACAGAATAATCAGATGAAGATGAAAGGAGTGAAATATGCAGAAAGATCATTAAATGTCCACCACAGCAAACAGCATCACCAAAAAATGTGCTGCACAACTGAAATTAATTACAGCTTGTATAATTTTAATGTCAGAAGAACACATCTATTAATGAACACAAGGAGAACATTGTCCGGCAACACATTGTTCAGATCTTACTGTGACGTACAAGGTAAGAAAATTCTGGATTCATTTTGGTGTTTGTTTATATTCCAACTGAGAAATTCAAACTGTGATCTGCAAGACAGGTATGGTTCACTGTGTCAGTAAAAGACCCCAATGGCTTTTACTTCCAATTACTTTTATTTTTACTGTAAGAGAAGTATTCAAGGTAATGCCACTGCAGAGTTTTTCTACTCTAATATTAATTGATAGGGCTTTTTCAGAAAAAGAGCTCCTGTGTGACTAGAATCTTATCATAACTACACTTGACAAGTAAGTCACATTTCAGATATGTCTCCTAAGAAAAAAAAAGAATATTTCCTGACTGTCAAATGTTTAGCCTCAAATCTTGTCCTCGGCAGTAGTAGTATTTATACCATGATTTCTTCCATGGTCCCAAGAGAAGCTCTGCTTTTTACAATCTGAGTCAAACAAGTTCTGAGAATAAATGATCCATCCTGCTTAAGGAGCTCGCATGACTGTTTCCAATGTACCCTTATGTGGAAAGAAGGTTTGATTTCCTTGAATTGTCACAGCTGCATCTTCTTGAGTATTATATTAACTTAAAGAAGATGACAGGAAATATTATGAGATTGTTTATATATTCTATGACAGAGCAAATAATTAGTAAAATCATGTGAAGTTTGAAACCTGGAACTGCACATTTTGCAGCATATGAGAAAGCTTCATTTCTGTTACTTATGATGTTATAGAGTTTAGGTTTTAGCAAGCAGAATTTTGGTCTTACACTATGTCCCAAAATGGTTGAGGTGGGCAGGTCATCTGGTCCAAGTCCCCTGCTTGAAATAGGATCACTGCAAGTCAGTTTCCCAGGTCTGTGTCCAGACAGCTTCTGAATATCTGCAGGGAAGTTCCATGATCTTGCTGGGCAGCTTGTGACATAACTGTAGTGAGTGACATGTATCGAGTGTTAAACTAATTACTACCTCCTTATTTATGAGCAAATGAGGCAAGGAGGACAGAATGCTATCAGACAAGCCAAAGGACCAGCAAGCCAGACATTGGTACAAAAAAATTCTAACAAACCAAGTGGCCATGTCTCTGTTGTACATTGAAATTAGCTAAATTTTTAGCCCTTGTGACACTTTGGTATTTATGACTTCCTCCTGATTTAGTGGTAGTTTTCTATTGTCCACAGTTTTCTTCTCTTTCTGCTTCATTCTCTCAGGCATGGATTTTGAAGGATGTCTCTTATTGTTCTAAAAGATTCTACCTCTTTTTGGTTATCCTTCACTCACTTATGTTCAATTTATTCATCCCATGTTGGTGTGGTATAACATTCTCAGCATGTTGTGATTTCAGAGAGGTGGTTTGCTCACCTCCAATAGGAGAATGGAGCCGTTGAGCCAATGTTTGCTTCCAACCATAAAATAAACTGGATTGGGTGTTTTGTCCTTGCTGGGTTTGCAGTAAAGGATACTTTGATGTTTTGTTCAAGATGGCATAAAAACCGTATGGTTTTTCACCAATATGGATCACCAGAAACTCTTCCTACAGTATTGTGATTTAAAAATTATTATATAATCAAATAGGATCATATTTCTTAAAGGAATTGTTTTATTTTATTTGTTATAAATTTGTTTTAGTATAATACTCAATTTTACAAGTACTTGCATCAACATTCTCTGTGATTATTTAGAGAAAATCAAACATTGTACAAATGAAATACTTTTTTAAATTGATGAAAATTTTAGGGATAATTTAAAAAATATCTTATAAATTAAACTAAAATTGTAAATTTTTTCCCATGCTTGATATGCTCTAAGAACTGAGCATATATGCTGAGGAATGTCAGTACCCTTTACTTGGAATTAAACTCATTCCTAGCATAACTGAGTTGAATCATGCAGAATAAACTATGCCAATGCACTGAAAACAGAGGTATTAACATTCTCAAAAAAATTGTTACGCTAGAGATGTGCAAGCTAAGGTCAAAAAAAATTTTTAAAATTTCAAAATTTTTCAAAATTTTTTATCCAAATGAAAATAAGTTAAATCCTTTAAAATCAGGAAAGAAAATCTATATGTTTGGTATTAAAAAAACCTCTCAAACAACAAAACAAAAACCCAAATACAATGTTTCTCACCGACCCTGTTTCACCCATACCTACAGATGCCTTTGACTGCTGGTTCTATTAGACTTGGTGCTGACTCAGTGTCTGCAGCAGGAGGACTGGCAGGCAGCACCATATCAACAGTCTGAAATTACTTACAGGCACCTAAAACATTAATGCCCATTCTTAGGTTCAACTTTATTATGGGAAGGATGTAACTTGAAGGGTATGTGACCTTGTGGGTAAATTTGTTACTATTTTGTAGACTTTCACTCTGTGGACTTGCACTGTAATTAAAAGGAAAATTGGAAGTAAGTTTGACAGTACATGCTGATAAGGACACACTTTACATGAAACACCCCAGCTCAGAAGACACTAGTATTCAGAGTAATCTGGCATGAATAGGGATCAAGCTATCTCTTAGTGTATTAGATTATTTATTTAGGAATCAACAAAGCTAAAGACTAACAGCTTCTTAAGAGCTTCTAAATCTATTTAAAAAACACAAAAGCCACACTAAAGTGCCATGAGTAATCTTAAATATCCAATGCCTAATCCAGAGCCTACTGATTTTAATGCAAAGGTATTTGCTGTCAGTGGGTTTGTAAACAGTTCCTTGAAATCATTATGCCAAATCTGACTGGTTTATTCTCTCTGCTGCATGATCAGGACAGATTTTGTATTTTTCTAAGTCTAACAATGTCACAATGTTATTAAAGAATCTGCTCATGCAGGTTCTGATGCTTAACAAAGGGGAGAAAAAGGGCAAATTCAGTCCTGATGTAAAGAGACTAAAGAGATGAGGGAAGGTGGAGATCAGAAGAGCTGCGTGAAATGGAAGATCAGGTCATATCAGATGTTGCTGTGGGTAATGATGGCCAAAGAATTTCCATGTCCCTTATTGAATATATAGTGAATATATAGTGAATGAGAAACATTGACTTTAAATAAGGTTCATGAGGGGTACATGAAGGGTCAGGGCTCTCAGGACTAATATACTTTGGATGGACATAATTGATTGTACTTTGACTGTAGCCTGGGCTCAAAGGCTAAGTTTGCACTGTACTTGAACTAGTCCCATGGGATGTGTAGTCCCACAGGTTTCCTAAAGCGTGATATGGTCTCAAGATCTGGCTGTACAAACACTGGCTGTCTTGTCTACACAGCTTGATGGCGTGACATTGGTTGGTCTGACAATATATGAAAGGGAGATGAGCAGCAGGAAAGAAGTAGAACTGCAGGAAAGAAATTTCCCCTTTAATGTTCCACTTGCTCTAAATCCAGTCCGAAGAATATAACTGGTTAAAACAGGATAGATGTGATGAATGATCAAGCCTAGTCCTAAACCTGCTATTAAAAGCACGTAACTATGCTTGGTATATTTTCTGGTGTAGTGAATTGACCAATCTCACATCCCACATCCCACCCTGGCTGGCTTCATGTACGGGACAGTGAATCTATACGAAAGAGCTGGAGATCATCAGTGCCTTGTTTCCCTCTCTTGAGGGTCTGGCTTCCTCCAGCTGCACCAGTCTGCAACCAGGGGCTTAGCTGTACCTCATCTGAGCAGTACATAGCTCGGAGCAGAATGTTTAGAACAGTGCTTGGACAAATTGGGAATCATTAATCAGATTTTGAAAAATATATTCTAAGGTTTGTAATCAATGACTCACATTTGTTAATGAATAGTAATTTTAAATACATATGGGACATAATAAAAATAGTCCAGCAAAGGATCTTGGAGATGATTATGTTATTGGAACATCTCTTCTATGAGGAAAGGCTGGAACTGTTTAGCCTGGAGAAGTAACAGGGGAGATTCCTATGTAAAGGGTAAGGGTAAAGAAGACGGAGCCATGCTCCTTTCAATGGAATCTGGTGACAGAACAAGAGACAGTGGAGGCAAACTGAAACACAAGAGGTCCTGTCTGATGATCAGGAAATGCTTTTTTACTCTGAGAGTGGCTGAGCACTTAAACAAGCTACCCATAGAGGCTGTGGAGACTCTGTCCATGGAGAAGTACAAAAGCCATCTGAATGAGGTCCTGGGGCAGCTCTAGGCTCTAGGGGACCCTGTTTGAGCAGGAGCACTGGACATGACCTCCAGTGGACTCTTCCAACCTCAACCATGTTGTGGTTCCATGATTGTGAATACACAGGACTGATTATGCTCATACTCACATTACAAATTCTCTGTGGAAACAGAGAAGTGTGAGTGCATAGTCTTTTCTCCAGAGCCTTCTCCTTTACATGCAGGTGCAAAAATAAAAGATAAGAAAGCATTATTTAATGCTACTTCCAAAATTTAAGTATTAATTTCCAGTGGTATCAGAAAGGCAGAACTAAACTCTTTATAAGTGAATCAACTCTGTTACATTGTTCTCCATCTATATTCATGTCTTGGAAGAGTCTATTTTTGCAGTTGTTCACTGTTTCATTGTTTCATTTATCTCAACTCTTCCCACCCCATTTAGAAGTGTAGTAAGAACAGTGGATTACTCTTTAGAATTGATTAGTTGACAATGAGGATAAGGCTTCTCTTTTATTTTCTCATGGTGCAATCCTAAATTTTCACATGCCTTGTCAGTTGTCTTTTTTTAATTACATTTCTCAGGAAAATGTTATACTAAAATGACTAAATTCCACAAGACAGTAAACTCAATGATTGAGCTGAATGAACAAAGAAGCAAATTATATAGTAGGTTAATGACACTCCCAAAAAACTTGGGTGAAAAGCTGAAGCAGGAGTGGAATATTAATCAGAAGCTGCCTCTAACCAGCAATTACATATGCTTGTGAAAAATACTACTTTTACGTTACAATAAATCCCCTTTTTTCAGTAGCAGCAGCAGAAGCCATGATTTCTTAATGTTTAATTCTTATGGAGCAAGAGAAATATTTGATCCATGGTAAGCCTTTACTGAGCATGGAGGAATGAGATACAGAACGTATTTTATGTAGCAAGCGCTGCTGTATCTGAGAGGCCCTGCTTACTCAGGGTGTGGCTGTATACAGCAATTTGGGGCAATTTGGCATTTCCCTCCGCGTCAATAGTGTACCGCTTGTTTCTAGCAGACAAGTGTCTGCGCTGCAGAAACCACCGCAGCATCTCGCAGTAACTGCTCCTCTTGTTGGCAGTGCAGCAGAGCACAAGAAGGGAGCCAATGTGGAGATAATTACCCTGGCTCCATCAAGGTCAGCCCTGGGAAATATTTGTGGGGTAGTGTCTGCTAGGGCTGACTGGGCTTTGGCTGCCATAAAGATTTCACACAGAAGACTTCTAGCACTAGAGTTATCTTTCTGACCCCTTTCAAGAAAGTAACCTATTTATTTTTCAGCTGTGCACTGGTTACAGATATTACAGTGCTGGTGTTACTCCAGATGCTACTGGTGTTCTAACTCAGATGTTTATTGCAAAGTCACTTGGGAGGTATTGAGGAATTCTCTCTTGTGAATACTACAGCAACCTTCTGAAAAGAAATGAAGAAAACTCCATTTCACATCTCTTACTAACAGAGCCCCAGAAACCCCTGTGCCAGGCATGGCATGCACATAGAGCCGGAGACAGTATTACTCTTGATACAAAAGACAGAGGATGGAGGGTGAAAAATAGAGCTCTAGAAAGTGATCTGCTGAGGATCACCCAGAATATTCATTGCAGTCACTGCAACTCTGTATGCAGTTTGAAAGTTGAAAGAAAATAGCAATAAAAGCAAGGTAAGAACAATAAGTTCATCAGTCCTTAAAACAAAACAATATTGTTTTTTTGTGGAACATCTGTGAAGTTCCCAACATCCTTGCCTTGGCAGAAAAGCATCTATCTCCCAATGTCATGGAGTCCTAAGGAACCTGTGAAGACTGGTCTCCTCACTTTATAAAAGATAAATTTCTGAGGACCTCATACAAAAACCTTGGGATCAGAACCCAGATTTTTGAGGCTTTGCATCTTTTCAAGTTGCTCTGGTTTGCCAGCTGAATTTTGCCTTCTAAGAACCTTCCAAGCTACTGTTTAAGAAGGTGGTTGAGCAGAAACTGGGCAAGAAGTCTGTGAAATGTTTTGATGTCACTGAACTGGCATCTCGTGGTGTGAGAAAATTGTTGCATAGGAAAACTTCTGATCAGTTTGGTTATGATTCCCTACAATAATGCAAAATTAATAGATTCCACTTTTTATAACACTGCTAGCCTATAGACCAATCTCTTTGCATATGCATGTGTACACATTGCAGAGGATAGATATACCCTATTTCAGTATGTCATATTTGCAAAACAATGTAAGGTTTCTCTAACAGCAACAGGGCTTGAAGAGTGAGACAGCTGGGATGTAATCAGGCCCTATACTACTCCACATCTGTAAGCCAATCCAGGAAGATGTTTTTTGTTTATTTGTTATTAACATGATCTATACATTACCAATCATTCTGAAAATATGCATGGACCTTCATTAAAGAGTTAATAACTATATGAAACTAATTAATGAAGAAATAATATTCTTAGAAATGGAATCTGTCAACATTGGTTTCTTTTCTGATTTATATGAGTAATATCATACATGATTATTGTAATAAATTAAGTTAATGGAAATGTCTACGATTCATAAGTACACTTCTAACTAGTTCCATCTGAAAGAGATAAATATGTCAAGAAATTATACTAATTCTCTTCCCTAAATATGAGAAAATGTAAAGATATGATTTAACATGTCACACTTGCAATCAGAAGAAAGTCGTACAATCAGGAATCTGTAATAAATATTTACATCATGTTTTTTGAAGACAGAGAGAGTGCAAACATATCTGAAGCAGACTAAACATGTCTGGAATAAATTCTAAAAATAATTTCCTCTGAAGAGAGGTTAATTCTTGCTTTACAAGGCAGGGCTAAGCTCACAGTATCTTCCCTGCCTGCGAGCTTCTAAAGTAGAATTTTTAGATAAGCAAGTGGTTTACTGTAAGAGACATATATCTGAAAGCTGAGAAGGCATAAGAGTAAAGCCCAGATACGGGTTATATACTTTAGTGCAAGTGCTCTGGGTTATATAGTGCAAGTCAGAGGCATATCACACAGAGAATGCATGTGTGGGGAAAGGTGTCATTATGCTACATCCAGGTTTGGACTATTGCTAGGGGTGAAAAATATCTGAGAGGTCACAGAGCCAAAACTCACACAAGAGTCTGTTCAATGTGAGTGCTCTGTGGTGCTGCTGAAAGCAGGGAAAGTGGGGCGCTCCAGCAAGCTCCCTCTCTGCCTTGTGAGAGAGCTCAAGAGAGAAAAGGAGGAAACCTTGTCACCATGCTCCTGCAGTGAGAGTTCTTCAGTGGCTGAGAGGCTCTGTATGGCTCGTGCATGCCACAGGAGATGTGACTGGCCTGTTTGTTTAGAGACCATATCACTGATTTCATCAGTAAGTTAAGGTACTTTCCCAAGATAAGTACTTCCAGTTTGAAAAAAAATTATGGCTGGTAAAACTCCTGAAAGTAAGGCATATTTGCTGGTCATATTCTAGGTCTTATATCTGATGCCTGCATATGTCACAGAAATGAATTCCTCCGTTATTCCCTGATCAAATCTTTCATCTCCTATGTAAGATGGTGAACTTCCCCATCGCTGAGTGATTTTGATTGTATCTGGCATGGAAAATGGGTTGGAGGCTTTCCCTTGCATTACATGTCTGGGCAGTCCTTGTTGGCAGGTGTGCTGCTCATTTTTCTAGTAACTGCCTATGGCCTTGCAGTAGACCTTCCTGAGATAAGGTGGTTTATTGGCTGTAGAAACTTGGATTCCCATCTCCTTGCTTTGGTTTTGCTCCTCTTTATGGTGCTTGTGTGAGTGAAGCCGATCCTAAGTAAGGCTGGGCGAAGTGGAGCGCTGTCAGCAAGTTTTCAGTTATTAAATTAATGGTTTCTGTTGTAAGTACGTGGCAGCTTGGCTGGAGTCACTGGCTGTGCTGCCAGACTTGAAGCAGGAGAATGAATCCGTAGTGCAGAAACTCGCACAAACAAAGGGTCTCACTCTGAAACTCTTTGTGAATTTGGGCAACACAAAGAAGGTAGATTCATCCTTTAGAGCAGCCAGGAAGTTGCAGTGATGGGGAAAGAGGATCCAGATGGACATCGGTCAGTGAATTGATATTTCCAGACCAGCATGGGAAGAGCATAACTTGGGAGATACAGGATGAAAGGAAACTGAAATATTGGTCTGCTGGCCTTCAAAATTAGTAGGAAGCTTACAGTGGGCTTCAGTGGTCTCTGTCTGAGGTCTTGTAGGCAGCAGGGGAAGGCGATGGATACTGCTGTAGGAATTCTCGATGTTTGCAGCAGAGCTCTGAAATGTGTCCCCTGGTTTGGATCCCACAGATAGCACTGATAGAAATGAGGTCTCAGGATGGGATATGAGAGACATGGAGCAAAAGAGGAGTTTTTACTACTTTCCTTCTTAACTCATCATTGTATGCTTTTAAAGAGAGACATTAAGAGATAGGGGGAAATGACTAAAATAACTTATAATTTGTGCTAAGATGTGATGCACTTATAAGAAAATTTCTCAACCCTATAATTTTTCTGAATCCTTATGAGCAACAAATACTGAGCCAAATTTCACAAAATCAGATAAAGCATCAAAATTGAGTCTTTTGGAATTTTTAAACTCTAAGTAGCAATATGTCTCGAAAAATATCTTGTCTTCAGCAAGAAAAAACACCACAGGAACCACAAATATACATTTTTATGAACCATATAAATATACAAACAAGAAATGAAACACTGAACAGTTTGTCTTGTGATTTTTTTTTAACTAAAAAAAAGTACTTAGGAAAGATGGATTTAGCAATTATTTTGGAAACCAAATAAAAGTATATTTCCACAGAAAACTGTTGTTCATACATTTTTTTTTCTTATTAATGTGAGATCATAATATAATAAACATTTTTAATTTTTTTGAGATTTCAGTATATCATTAGTTTTTATTATTCCTGTCTATAACTGTGATGCATTTTATTCTACTAGATTAACTCATGTAATTTTATTTTTGCACATTAATTCATGATAAGTAGAAAACACCCATTTAAAATTAAATTTTATAAAAACTTAAAAAATAATTTTTCTTCTGTCAACTTTGTTCAAAGACATATTTTTCTTTGTCTTTTTTTCTTTATATTTGTAGCTTTTTGCACTACTGTTTTTAATTTGTAATGAGCAATATTTGTGCAGAGGCATTTTGTTATGAAGACAGCTGAGCTCTGCCAAACATTATCCTACTAGCTCAAACTAGAATTGGAAGAAAGCATTCCAGACTATGCACTTTTGAGTGGCCATTTATTTCAAGCAGTGATAAAATAACTTCTTTCTAGATGGTGTTGCATAACTCTGATTATTTTTTTACTAAGTTGTTGGGGTTTTTTTTCCTAAAATGAGAAGAATTATTGTATTCAAAGCTTATTTTCTTCCCTGGAAATGCAATAAAATTCTGAAAAAAATGATATTGTAAATGATAAGTCACTGGAGACTCAATTGGTAAATACAAGATATTTGGATGACACTTTGAAAGCACTCTTCACCCATTGTCTCATCTGAGCACCCCAATCTTGAATTGTTCATTGAAGATAATGGGAATTTTGTCTCAATTGAAGAATACAGGGATATGATAGTATTTTCAAAACAGAGATAATTAAAAGTGCAAGCTACATAGATAATGAGTTCAATACAAAGGCACTCTTGCCATTCTTTTTAAAATTACTAATTTTTTTTTAATATCTCCAATGGAAGTGACAATATAGTGCTGTTTATCATAATTGCAATCTGTCAGAACATTTAAAAGTTATCAGTGCTTAAACACTGGACCTCTGTTCCAAAAACAATATATTTCCAGAGTATTCATAATTCATATGTATCATAAGTGTCAGAAAATACATATTTTTTTTTTCTCAAAAGGTTGATCTGCTTGCAGCTGATTTACTGTAAAAGACAGCAGCTGAGAAAATTCAGGGCTTTCTGTTGTGCAGAACTGACTGGTTTATAGTAGCAGAAGACTGGATTAACCAATATGGCATGACTCTTCCCTCAGGAGACCAGCTTCCCACTCATCTTGTTATGGTGCTGACACAGTGGTGAGTTGAAAGGATCTGCAGAGAGAGACCAAGCTCTTTGAAAAGTCCATAACTAAAAAGAAGCAATTGAAATAGCAGAAGTCACATACCTTTGAAATTGCTCAATTAACAGAATTGTCATCACAACTGAATGAAGTATTTTTAACTTTGGTCTTGAACTTACTACTGAAGCGGTTTTGAGTTTGTGATGTTTACAAAGAAATGTCTGCTCAATAATTATATCACCACTTCTTGTGATATTGACCATTAGAAGTAAAAAAAGGAAAAAAATGTTTCCACATAAGAATTCAAACTTCTGAGTTAATGTTTTGGGTAAATTTGTTCCCCCTCACACTTAGTTTTTGAGATCCCTTCAATCTTTTGATCAGTGCTGGAAGTTAGTGGAAAGTAGACTCCTGAATTGCCTCACTATTTATGGAACCTTTATGCCAAGGTTTTAGAAGTACTGGCATGACAAGCCCATTGGAGAACAATTACCTATCAAATCTGGGAACAAAGACCAGCAACTTCCCTTTTCTGTAGTTAAAATACATATGTGTGATCTGCCTGTAGAATTAAGCAATTTCACCAGATTGGACAATCTCACATTTGACAAAATCAGAATTTATTTCAAATATGCACGCCTACAAAGGTGTGTTGTGATGGAGCTACTTATCTCTTCCCATAGCAGCCCTCACCGTACTGTGCTTTACGGTTGTAGCTAGAACAGTGTTGATAACCCTCCAGTGTTTTGGCTACTGCTGTGCAACCCTACTCCAAGGGCCAGTAGGTTGGGGATGGGCAAAAGATTGGGAAGGGACATAGGGATGGAGCCAGCTGACCCAAACTGACACAAAGGATATTTCATCCCATATGGCATCATACTCAGCAATAAAATCCAAAAGAAAGGAGGACAAGTAGAGGGAGGGCTGTCTCATATTCAGGTGTTTGCCATCAGAAGCCACCACTGTATGTACTTAGGCACTCCTAGCCAGGAAGAGGCTGAACATTACCTGCTGATGGGAAGTAGAGAATAAATTCTTTGATTTTCTCTTCTGTATGGTCTTCTATTTCCTATATTAAACTGCCTTTATCTCAGCTCGTGAGTTTTTCTTCTTATTTTCTCTCCTTGTCCTGCTATGGAGGGGGACTGAGAGAGTGGTTTGGTGGCGCCTGACAGACACCAACACCAACTCACTGTGAAAGGACAACACATTTTTACAATGAATTATAAATTGCTATTCTAAGCTTTAGTTCAGTCATCATAAAAAGCATGGGACTTCATCCTCTTCAATTCTCGAAGACAGTGCTTCCTCTGGAGTCTCCTGTTAAAAAGAAAATGCTCTGGCATATATAACTTGGAGAGAAGTAAAGTCAAGTCAAGTTTATGAAGAATCATAGTCAGGAGACAGGAGACACTGCAAAGAAGATTGAGCAGCCCTGGAAATCAGAGCTGGGAGCTCTGAATGGATGCCTCATAGCAGGCAGGCAGGAGAAATGGCAGTGTCAGGACAGGACACACCTAGTAGTGCTACAGGGTAGAGTTACTTCCAAGGTACTCTACAGGAACTTTTACTACACAAAGAAAACATTTTTAGCACTAATCAGCTTGGTGGCTGTAGTGCTAGTAAGTTCTACATCCTCTCTTGATAAGCTGAGAAAAAGTGAAATATCCCTTGGATGAGTAGGATGTGTCAATCAGCTGTAGATTGGATACATAGAATGAATGCAAAATCTTGGCTGTACAAAAAGAGAAGGCTTTTGACCACCATATAACTTGAGGTTTTTGATATAAGACATTCTGAAAAAGTTTGGATTTATGAGATGGGATAGGAAAAGTACTTTGAGGAACAGATAACCTGAGATACTAGATCTATAGAAAAAAAAAGTCCTATAAAAAAATAAACCCATTTTGGTGCAAATTTCTAAATAAACCAAGACTGTAAATATATTTCAACTGTGGATGATCATCCAACAAAAGGGACAGTTCCACCCATTCCTCATCTTGATGCCAAGATGATTTTTTGCCTTTTCTTTTATATACCTTTTACATAACTTTTGTGTATCCTCAGTATTCTTAGCATGCATACTTGCAATTCCTTAAGTCTGATAACTTAGCATAGTCCTAGTATTGTTGGGCCAGGAGACCAAACATCCTAAAGGCGTCATAGTACGAAGCCAGGAAACCCCATGCTATCTTGAGAAACCAAGGCCCCTTCTAAAATATATCCTGTAAACTGGAGATTTGGCCCATCCAGGGAGGGGTTCCTCGGATGGGGGAATATCACACCATTCATCCAGGCCTCCCATTGGGGCATCCTTGTTAGATATGCTAATTTGTAAGATTTATAAATTGTATACGTGACTTATTTTGTGTGTGCATTGGGGCGCATTCCACCTTGGCAAAGTGGTGCACCAATAAGGATCCTTATTAAAATACCGAGGTAAAAACCCCTTATCCCCAAACTGTGTCTAGCTCTCATTAATTAAGATCAGGAAGAAGCAGCATGCAATTTCTCGTTTCAGTCCATGGAATCCAACTAATTTTCATTGGGCTGGGTTTTTTTGAACAGACACCAGTTCCTGCCTAGCTTTGAGTGCAGTTGCACAAATGCTTCCTGCAGCCCAAGGGGATACATGGTGTCATGAAACTGAGCAGGCTGGTGGTAAGAAAAGGGTGGGATGGTCCTTTTCAGTCACGACGCTGTATCTTGCTGTCTTAAACAGATCATGAAACTGGACTGTAAAAGAAATTTCCCTCAGGACACAGACATGCTGTGGGATGAGAAAATCCAGCCTGCTGGTATTTAAATTATCCGGAAGGCTGCACATATCTTCTGCTGGACTGAGACCAGTGTTGTATCAAAGTTGTGTGTTGTATTTACTCCAGCTGAGTTGTGCTAGCTGAAACACATGAAATACTATCCCTTGGATACTGAACCAGCACATCCAATAGACATGAATTGGGCTGCCATGTGCAGAATTTGATTGTATTCCCCAGGGAAATAAAGAATGAGTTAGGTTAGATGTCTCAGTGTAAAGTACTATGAAGTTGGGTTAATCTATGCACATCAAATTCATACAGTATTAACTATGCAAAATACCTATTCAGATTATTTGGCAACAGATTTATGTAGACAGAATGGTATGCCCTCTGATAAAACTTGATCTAATCAAGAGTTTGAATATGTGCAGATGTTTATGTTTAGAACTAAACAATCTAAATTTTGACATGTGGGCCTTATGTAATCATGGTCTTTTGATAAGTATAATGCTATGATTTAGCATGTATTTGCAAATAAGTCTAATTTCTAAGTATTTTTATTAAATGAATTATGGCATCTTAAAAAAAAAGTTTTATTGGCAGTGAGTTATATTTTAGATGACCACCTATTAACCACAGAACTGACTTATTTCACAGTCTTCTTGGCTTTGCTCTTTAGACAAAAGCAAGTTACTCCTGCATGTGCCTCTTTTCTTGCTATTTTTGGTATGCCTTGTTTGTAGACTCCTCAGTATGGATGTTATTTTACCACGGTGTGTAGATAACAATTGGCAGATTGGAGCCTGGCTTTTAGCTGGGAAATCTAGACATGAATAAATAATATTAATACTGTACCTGTGCCTGACTACCTGGTTTTTCATGGGTTGAAGGATAACAGCTCATCAGGAGTCCCACAGCTTTCTTTGTACAGACTGGGCACGCAAGTAAGAGACCTAGCACAGGTGTTAGCAGCTGCCTAGCAAACCCATACCCCGTGTCATGAAGGTATCATTCTATGTGACTTAGGAATGGGAGGCACACAAGGATTGCTCAGGATCCTCATGAAGGATGTGTTCGTTTACCTGTTGGTTTCTTAATTCACTAGATAGTAGGCAGTATACATATGGATGAGAGAGACACTTGTTGGAAAAATCAAAGTTTCTAACAAACTTTCAGTGAACTGGGTTAAAAAAAGAAAGCATAAGGTCAATGTGAAGGAGACAGAAATGTTAGTACACTTGTAAAAACACTTTTTGCTCATTTAGTGGATCAGTTCCTATGCACAAGTAATCCAGGAAACAGAAACAGAGGTAGTTTTCTATCCTAAAATAAAGCATCATTATGAAAGCAAAAATAAATAATGACAACAGTATAAACATTAATAAATGTGTAATAAGTCCTATTTCTTCAGAGATAACTTACATTTTCTGTAAAAAATGTGTGATTTATGTGCTTTCAAAACTTTTCACCACAGAAAGCTTCATTAATTATTTCCAGGGAAGAAAATAATTGCCTTTTCTCTTCTACAAAACCTATAAGTAACTTTACCGGAATTTATATTTTATATTGAATGCCTTTTATTATGAAGACTTTTTTCCACAGAAGGACTGGAAAAAAGATTAACAGGCATAAAAATCAGAGGTAGAAAAGTGGTTGCTTTTTCCTGCCATTGAACTGACTGCTCTCCATGGCAGAGCATATCATGCTTGCTGAGAATGTTCCTAAGGGCTCAATACACTGATCTGTTACTGGGAATGGCATAAAAGTGCCAGTGATTTCATACCTAAAATGCCCACACAGCATGTGTTGATCTTCCTGTTTCCTTTCCTGAAATTAATTCTATTAACTGTTGTTAATTTTATCATATAAACCCTAAATAATATATATTACACCCAGTATATTGAGTCTGCCACTATGTCTCTATTACACCGTTTCTGGGCAAAACTAAATTTTAAAAATCTTTCTTAGTAAATTAAGACGTAGTTTTAATGTGCTTTCCTGAAAATTCCCTCCTTTGAAAATTTTTTTCTGTTAATGTGGATGTAAGAAATGCATTAGCTGCTTGAATTTCTCTTTTTATTATAGCTGAACAAGAAAGGAATTTTGTCCTTTTTCTGACTCTGTGATGCATAGGTAATCTCAGAATACCATTTCTATTGCTCCAGCTGCTATAAAATATAATAACTAGGCAATCCTTGACTAGGCGGTAGACTAGTGAATCAATATTTAACCTTCTCAGAACTTCAGGATCAGAAGAGGGGAAAAATACCCCATGCAATGTGTTTTAAGTCCCTTTTTCCATAAGCTGTTCTTTCAGCCAAGTGGTTTTTGACCTTTGCCTGTGTTGTTGATGATAACGAGTGATCCAACGACCTAGCCACATTATTTAGGACTAGTAGCAAGAGCTGAAGCCACTATGCATTCTGATTTGCAAAGCAGAGATACCAACTATCTATATGGCATTGGACCTCTTCTAGTTGTGTAAATGTCCAGCCAGTTGCCTGATGGTGCCTAGGAAGGCCTTTCCACTCCTCCACTGCCACTGCAAGTGTGTCTTACTTTTTCCTTTTCATCTAAGGAATAAAAGCATCCTCCATCACCAGTATAAGAAATAACAATCAGAGCTCAAAAAACTGAGGAGACTCAAGTGCTTGGGATCTTTTATATATTATAAGCAGAAAATGTGGTTGCCCTCTTGGGTTGTCAAAATGAGGTCCCTTGGTGATATAACTGCATTTATATCACTTTATGGCAGTAATTGCTGAATAGAGAATTTTTCTCCTGCCATCTTCCTTAATACAAGGAAAAACATACTCTTAATGCAGATTTCTTTGATATACTGCAATATACCACAAATCTCTGCAGGAATTTAAATGTTCAGCAATAAATTTATTTTCTCAATTCTGAACTCTTATATGAAACCTAACCTTTATTATTCCCCCAAACCCTGCAAATCCTAATGAATATCAAAACCAAAAAGCAGATAAGCACTTTTAATTGGAGGGTAGGTAATATTTTTTCACTTATACATTTCTACAGAATATAAATATTCGGTTTAGAAATTGAAGTTGTCCATTGGTGCATCTCAGTTACATGGATAGTGGATTCATGGTGATAAAATGTTACACAAGTCTTCTGGCACTAGTATTTTCTAATGTAATTGATATCTGAATTGTGTATAGCATGAAGTTTAACTATCACTGTAGATGATTGCAGTGATCTTACACATTTGTCACAAAGCAAATATGGTAAAATAGCCTTAGATGACTTAGAGTGATGCATAGTTGACCTTATTACATGGTTTCTTGAAGTGTGAAAGCAGAGTAATACTTTCATGTGAGCAATACAGATAGTAAAGGTCAAGGAATGAAGATGACAATAACAAATCTGACTTTCAGCTCCGTGAAGTGAAAGCCATTAATGATAATGTATATTATTACAGCCAAGACATAATGTAGAGTTTGAAAGTGTGAAATGTAATTTATTTGATTTATTTCAATTTACTCTTATTTTATTTGTGCACTTAAGAATAGGAGCTGCTTACATAATAGGGAAGCAGGAGGATAAATTGCTTCCCACCCTCTCTTTGTCTACAAGACAGTTTTTATTTTTTTTTCCTATCCTCTGAATAACTTCATCAAACAGCAATGTTAGAAACTTATTTGCATTTTTTTCTGTGTTCCAGATAGCTCAGATAAACTCACTGTGAAACCAAAAAGCCTTATGGTCTGTATATTAGAAGTATTAGATGCAGAGGAAATTGACATTTTCTCAGAAACAGCTGTATTCTGAGCAGTAATGTCACTGGACAGATTTTTTCCCAAAGAAGAATGAATTTCTGAGACTGGAATTTCTGAGACTTTTGTGTTGTTCTTCTTTTCTTTTTCCTTAGTAACACAGTCAGCTTAGTCTAGTTTAAAGGTTAGTGTCACTCCTGGAAGAAATTTTACCAACACGTATCCTAAGGGCTATGGGCACACACAGATCTGATGTTTCTCCTTGGAGGGATTTCTGGTGTTAAAGCATCTGGCAAGCTTTATCTGTGTCCCTGGCAAAGGCCAGTGGAGTAACAGGGGAGCAGGATGGTGTGCGGGTCTGTCAGTCAGCTCAGTTTTCTGTCAGACATTTCAAAATAAACCTACTGAGACTTGGTGCACTTAAAATGACCTGAGTTAAAAAAGATTAAGCAGTAGTGTTTATATGGTTTATGATAAACTGCCTCATTGTCTCATTTTGACTGAAACAGAATAGGCAACAACCATAGACACAGCCTTGTCAGAACAGATAATGAGTTTAGGGTCAGAGTGATGAAAAGCAGGTGGGAGCAGATCTCCAGTGACACAGGACAGAGTGGCTGTCCACTGCCAGAGTCCTTGGCTCATGGCTCTGTGCTCATTAACACCATGTCCAATCATTCCTGGATCATCTGACAGTTTAGATTTGAACCACTCGATGCCAAGTTGCATAACCATATTTCAGATGGGCACTGCTGAATCTGCATGTGATAGTTGCTTTCATCCTCAGGAAGTCATCGTTTGTGTGAGCTGTGATGCTGTTATCAACGTCCTTGTGTGGATCCCATTGCCTGCCTTCCTTTGGCTATCCTCCAGGGATGCCACTTCCATCTACATTGGTTACAGCAATGTTTGGCCTTTTAAATTCTCTCTCTCTCCTTTGGTGTAAAAGCAGCTAACTATGGAGGGCCAAAAGATAATCCTTACATCTTAAGAACAAGTGTCTGGAGGATGTGTCTTTACCACTTCAGGTTAAAGGTCATTCCCAGTTTTCTAGCTTTTGAAGTATTAGCAGAAATCCTACACACAATCCATGACAATTTGATTAAGTATCAAACACATATGTAACCTGCAAACTACTGCAACTCACTTCATTTTACTGATATTTTTTCTCAGTTATAATTCAAGCAATTCTAATTAGGAAGAAGTGATTTGTTCTGTGCATATATGCATGTGATTTCTGTAAAGATAGGGGTAATGTGGAGGGATGAAGGGAGGTGAGAGGACAGTGATGGCATGCATCTTCAGGTTGCTATGAATACAAGGCATAGTTTGTAGCAAAGCCTAAGCAAAATCACTGGAGCAGGTCAGAGAACAAAGGTCCGGGTTGTCAGGTCGGGACCAGGGCTAGCAGGGCTAGTCTGTCTTTTTAGGAGCATGACAAGACCCTGGCTATGCTCCCAGGGAAAGAGGAAACCAGGAAAAAAACCAGACCAAAGGTAAACAGCAAGCAGCCCTGGAAGAAAATTTCTTTTTCTGAAATGTGATGATGAAATTTATCTTGGAGTAATGGATTCAAAACCAGTTTTTGTACCACCAACCCTTTGTTACCCAGAAACGTATTAGCATTTCTCCCACAACAGCTTGATCAGCCTCAGAGACATCTGTTCTTTTTGAGGCCACAAACTACTCTGGAATCCTGAATCATATTGTACTCTCAAGTATCTTTGTATCCTAATTCAAGATATAGAAAAGATTCACGTAAAATGAGGCAATGATTACAAACTCTGTGGCTACGGAAGTAAATAAAACATGTCTGGGAATCTTCTAGGCCAGGGCAAAGTGCTAGTAAACATGCTTCCTTTCCAGAAGAAGGCAGATGAACGGTTTATCAGCAGTTGTCACTGGCTAGTCACAGCAGCGAAATAAAATCAGAGAATTTGAGGGGGTTATAGTAGCTGGAATGTGCCAAATGTCTGCTGGGGAATATTTTAGCAGTTTACTGCCACAGAAGGTCAAAGTCACAAGTAAAATTTAATTTATTGTCATAGACATATTTAGAGAGTTCAATGTCCTCATTGTCTCTGTTGAACCTCCATGTAGAGCTTTGATTCTGTGTAGTCTGCCTTCCTTTGCTGTCCATACTAAAGGAATTCTAAAATAATGAGTTGAATTAAATTGAGTTATTCTTCATACTGCCAAGTGTAATCATTCTGCATGTTGGATCTGTTGGACACAGTGTCCCATCCTTCTGCACAGGACCATTTTGAATGATAGTAGATGTCATGTAGGTGACATAAATCCCATTTGCAAACACGTGGTTTTGGGTATGACCAAACACAAATGCAGTGTTGCTGTTTGGATTTGCTGGATGTTGAAGCTGGATCTTAGGCAAAAAAACATTGACGTGAGCATAATCTGAATAAGATGTCCAAAGTAGAGTCATTGGAGTTGCATTAACTTTTGCATATTTTGTCCAAAGAACTCTAGCATGTCTGTGTGTGGGAGGATGCTTTCATTTGGGTTGCTCTGTCCATACCTAATTATGTTATACAAGTAATGATCCAGTGAAGTAGAATCCTGGCATACAGCTTAACTGCAAAACATTTTCATCGCTTGTAAAATGTAGAAATAATATAATTTACTTTGCATTATTGGGAAAAACTTTTCACTTTAAAGAGCTTTTATTGATTAGTAGGAGATATAAAGAGAAGAAAATACATATACAGTTGGCTCCACATACATCTTGCAACCCTCTTTACTGGGTAACCCTGTTCCAGTTTGCAACAGAACCACTCACAGATTAAGAGGCTGCTGTCTCTTTCCTCTCACCATGACAAGTAATAATGAATAAATAAATAAAAAATATATTTCAAAATATACATTTCAAATATAGAAAAGATGCCTGCAGATTTTAAATATCTCTGTATTGCTAATATTGTTACTTTGACTGTTTAATCAATGAGCTGACATACCCCTTAGTCTTTATTTTGAAGGCTTTGCTTGTCCCTGCACCAAAGTGAATTACTTGTGCTAGAGTTGCCTGTTTCTTTGTAATAGACTTTGTTCCCACTGTTCAAAAGCAGCTTACCATGCACATTGAGCTCCAGTTTTTCAGATTTAAGTCCTTATTCTGAGCCCAGCAGTGAGGCCTTATTTCTTGGCTGGAAGTGGTGAAAGAGCACATTCACCTACCCAACTAGCACATCTATCTTCTCTGTATGTTTGGATATTACAGTTATGGAGCTGGGCTTGGCTGGGAACTATTTTTAGCCCTCATCATCAGAGAGGAGGCTGCTGTGGGTTTGAGCAATTGTGGGAAGGCAACAATAAATCTAATCCAGAAGGATCCTGATATAGGATGGGAAAACAGAATTCAGATGGTCTACTAACAGCTCTTGTGGTGAAATTCAGTAGGAGGGATGTAGTGTCTCATCTATTTTAAACAAACAAATAAACCCTAAGACTAAGGAATTTTCACTCATAGTAATACAATGTGCCTTTCCACTCTGAGCTGCATTTGCTGGGAAGTCATAAATACAAGATACATATGTGCCAGCTACCATAATTTAAAATAATTTCCTGGTTGAGCACTATTAGTGGAAGAGGCACCGCAGTCATTTGCATTGTTGCAGCACTAATGTTGGAGTTTATTCATATTAAAGTTGAAAATGTCAATTGTCTTGCTCATGGTAGTAATATTCTGAGCAAGTACTCTATAATGTTTAAAAATTGTCTAAGTAGTAAATATGTCTCAGCTTGTTATTACTCAGCTCATAAAAGACTGACTATTTCAATGCAATGAAAGAATGCTGATGTATTTTTTCCAAATTTCTCCAGTAATGATTTTAATAGCACTCAACCAGAGAGTTTCTGATTGCTACTTGTCGTCAACCCATCTGGCAGAATAACACAGTGGCTGGGATATTCAAAGGGGCGTAGGAGGGTGAGGCACATAACTTTGTTTTATCTTGTGCTGATGGGATCCATGCCTATTGAATGCAAACTGAGTTGCTCACCTCTATCGCCATATTCTTGCTATGAGCTCGGTGTGGGCAGATGCCCTTACCAGATTAGATACTAAAACAGGCCATTCTTTTTAAAGATTATGATATTTACTAATGTCATATGTCCGTGGGCTACACTGAAATCAGTCACTGCGTTATTCACCATTTATTACCTTGTTAATGATTTTTCTCCTGTAAAAAGCCAAACTTTACTGTAACTGATGTCTTAATTTTGAAAAACTTCCTATATTTTATTGCTATAAATTAGCAATAAAACCATGAAGAACTAAGAATTTTGGGTATTGTTTTGTAGTCTTTGACGCTTGGAACCCCACTCTGATATGACAGAAAACTGCTCTTTTAGTTTAGGCTACTAATGATAGGGCAGAGAGCTACACAGTACTTGTCTGAGAAGCACAAGAACAAGACTGTCTAATGTCTAAGCTGTACTAATAGGCAGTTGTAACATTCCCCATTACTGCTGCTATTAAACACATCTAAATAATTCTATATGTAAGTGCTTGGTTTTCTTGTCAAAAAGTGCCATCAAGCTACAGGTGGAAAGGTACTGTGTCTTCATAAGTCTCTTTTCCCTTCCTCCAAAAATTAGCCTTTTGCCATGTATCTCTTTCTGTCCTTGGGAACCTGAACAAATCCTTACAACATCATGTGTGCATCAGGCTTGGACCTTGTCAGGAGAAGGTCTGCAGCAGGACACTATGTTCCAAACTCCAGTCCAGAGCTCTCAAATTCCTTTCCTTTCTTTCTTTGACAGTTGTGCTCTATAAACATCTACCAGTAGGAGGAAAGAGCAACATAAGGATTCTGAAAACATGGCTGATGTCTTTGACAGTGGTATGAATTGACATAAGTCAGAGGAGACTCAGTCAAGTCAGTGTGTCTTTAAAGACTCCTGTTAGTTCCTTACAGGCTTCTGGGGCATAATTAAGCCAAGTTTTGGAGACTGAAATGTGAATATCTTTATTCAGCTCACAGTATCCTTGCTGGTAATGTGTTGCTGTGAACAGTGTTTTGTTGGAGAACTGTCAGAAAACCTTCCGTGAGCATCCTGACAGACACAATGTTGCTGCCATGAAGGTGCAGACTCAGAAAAGCTAAACACTGGATGAAGCCAAGACTTTTAATCCTTAATGGTCTCCTGTAATTTGCTCCCTGCTAGAGGCAAAGTGATTTTCGAGGCAAACGCTGCAACAGTCTGAATGTGTTGCAATATCCCTCCTGTGATCCTGATGAGGGGCGGCTTAAAAGTGCATATGACAATGGTGTAAGACCATCATGGAGTACAAAATAAAAGTGCTGGACATACAAGAAGAATAAATATTTTCCATCACAAATGTTTACTTCTGTCATCATCCATGAAGTGTTTCCAGACAACCTGAATGTTCTCAGCTACCCAGTGAGGAGCACCTTTTCTGTTTTTTCAGTTCCAGGAAGAGCATTATTCTGATGAATCCAACTGGCAATATTTTAAAGTATACAGTGGATTTTAAAATTTTGTCATAGAGGAAAAAAAAAGAGATACATATTTTCAATCTATGTTACTGTATAGCCAGAGACACCCACACCAACCCAAACTTTGGTCTCTACAGCCCTAAATACGCTGAATTTTATGGGAAAATAAAAAAGCTGCTTGATTGAGTATGTAGTTTAAGTGCTTTGCTAATGACAGAGTCTTCAGACTTTTTATAAGCAGAAAGATACTGAAAGTCCTCAAATATATTTTAAATTAAAAAAAATAGGGAAAGTTCATCAGCTGAAAGCTTATTTAGGAATTTTAGAAATGACTGTTTTTCTGTTTTAAAATTTACAACCATTCAGTCAAGGAGCAGAAATACACACATACAGAAACTCAGCCCAATAGTTATTTTAACAAAATGTGCTTTGGAGAAAATCTAGAAAAATAAATAATTTTTAAAAATCTACAAATAAATCTATTTCCCTTTATAAGTCCTTTGTAATTATAGCTATGTCAGTGAGTGTGGCCCACCAAAACTCTACAGATTATGGAGAAAAGTCCTGAGCGATGTCTTTATCAGGACAGATCTGTAGTCCTTATGAACAGAACTCCTAGAAGGTAAAATCTCTATCTCCAAAATAAAACTTATAACATTGCAAAAACTAGTTCAGGGGTTTTGGAGATGAGTAGCAAATGTCAACTGCTGTAGCCCATGGGTTTGAGTGTTCAGCAGTCCAGTCAAACAGGAGTGGGATGCTGCTAACACAGCACTTGGCTTACTTTACCACCCACTGCAAATGTCCAGGTACAGAATGACTGAGACTTGACCAAGGTTTCCAGGAAGAAATTCAAATAATGCATAGGCTATGAGAAGAAAATGCTGTATTTTGCCACTTTTGTTTTGGAACGAGTCTTGCCTGCAGCATGACCTTAAAGTCCTTTATGGCTAAGGATTGTAAATTTAATCATTGACTGTATAGCAATTAAAGTAAAATGAAATAAATTATTGTTCAAGTATTTATGAAATTTTTTTTTTCATTGTCTGTTCTCAGATTTAACAAAAACCAAGTTTCATTCTGTTTGTGTCTCCTTAGTAAAAAACCTCAAAACATGTTTTAAATAGCCACCATCCTCTTTAAAACAACACCTCCTTTTTTATAAACTTTAGCCCCCACCCTCAGAAATGCAGATTTAATAGAGGAAGCTTGGACATAGCAGTTGTGCTGCCGCAGCATTATGCAGTCTGATGATAACTGTGCAGACAAATGTAGCTACTGAGAAAAGAAAGGGGATACAAAACGTACAAAAATATACAGATGGAAGTTGTGTATAGAAAGGCCCAAATGCTCATATAGTCAAACAGCTCTGAAAAAAACAGGAGGTGGCAACAATTAGGGAACAAAATTAAAGAGGCATTGGGAAGGATTGATTTCCACTTTTTGAACAAATCTGGTTGTATGTTAGGGAAGGAGAATTGAGAGTCATATGAGTGCATCTGTGTTAGTGTTTTTTCTTCAAATTTGAAATGTGTTTTTGAGGTGAACCATCTCTGCCCCTGCCCACGGTTCTCTGTCAGCCTAATGAGGAATGAAAATAACCTCAGAGATGTGCTCCAGCAATGAACATACTGAACTACAGCAACTAACAGATATTCAGTAGGAAGGACCAGACCAGAACCACTTTCAAGTATCAATCTTCACTACTTTTGTGGTGGGAACCTGGTGCCCTAAGCAGCAGCTGTTTTTCCCTGCTGATCTGATCATATTGCTTTATAAAATTGTTGCAAAGTCCTCTCCTGTCTGAGTGCAGAGACATTTCCGTCCATCCAACCTAACTGCAGGAGCTGACTTGAGCTGTCAGTGTTAGAAGTACAGCTGGTGGACACTGAGCTGCAGAAAGCAACAGAGAGCAGGTGAGCTCTGTGAAAGTACAAGCCAACAGTGGATGTGTCTGCCCCTCCATACAGGGATGGTAGGATGGACATTGTCAGGCTGCTGTTGCCTGTATGGAAGAAATATTGACAAGAAGCCTACAAACTCTGTCTGTTTATAAGTCTTCCCATCTTTAAAAGACTGTATTTTTTAATGCCACAAAATCTCTTTTCTTTACTGTCCTGCTTCTAGCTGGGAGTTTTCTTCGTAGTATCTGGTACAGTGCTGTATTTTGGACTTAGTAAGAGATTAAAGTTCATAACACATTGATGCTCGAGTTATTCCACGTAGTATTCACTCAAATCAAGGACTTTCAGTGTCTCATTCCCTGCCAGCGAGCAGATGCACTAGAGGCCAAGAGAGACCATGGTCTTAGCTGGCCAAAGAGATATTCCATACCATAGAACATCATGCCCAGTATACAAACTGGGGGGAGCTGGCCTATGGAAGCTGCCAATTGCTGTTTGGGAACAGCCTGCTCATCCGGCAGTGGCTGATGAGGAATTGTTTCTCTGGTACGTTAATTTTCTTTCTCAGTTATTTATGTTATTATGATTATTATTATTATTGCTACTATTACTACTATTATTCTTGCTATTAATATAATTAATGTTATTATTAGCTTTATATTTTACTTTATTCCAGCTATTATTCTGTTTTTATCTCACCCCATGACTTTTTTTTTTTTCTTCAATTCTTCTGCCCACAAGGGGAGAGGGGAGAGCTTGCAAGGTGCTACACAGTACTTATATGCCACTGGGCTTAAACCATGGTATTTACCTAAGTTCTTAAGATGACCCGCCAGCACCAGCACACACATTGTATGTAAGACTGTGATCCTGATAGGAGTTATGACAGTGAATGATGATGTAAGGAAATGGAAATTTTGAAAAGTTCTATTTTTTTTCAAACTCAAAAACCAGTCTGTGGCTCTGAATGCAGTTAACAGACTGTTTAGATTTCAGGGAAGCTAATTTGGGGGCATTATTGCTTTTATTTTAAAGATTTCTCTCTAGTTAGTAAATTTTCAGAAACACATCTGAGATTTGCAGCAACAGATATTGAAGCACAAGGTATTTCTGATTCCACTAGAAGTTGAAAGGTCTCTTCTAGGACCCATTTAATATTCCTGGATTTGGGTAAAGAGTGGAACAGGAGTGGGAGTTATGAAACTTCTGAAAAGATTACCTTTCAGAAAAAAATACTTCTTTTTCAATTGTTGAAGAAATAATTTCTAAGACTAGCCGTAGAATTGTTACTCTGTGACTGTATTTATTAAGTAAATGATTACAAGAACCAAAACTGTTGTCATCATCATAATGCACTAGCACAAGATACACATTCTTAATTGACTAATTTTTCCATGTGATCCTCAATTCAACCTGAGAGCATTTTTATACCCAATGTTTGGGTAAAGCATTAGTCCCACTTTTCAAAATCTTTTCATAGAGATCACTATACAAGGGAAAGGTACAGCTATTCTTATCCTTTAATGATGTATGGAATACAACATACACTAATGTTAATTCAGTTATTAGACTGGTATTGGCCTCGATTCCAGCTCATACAACCATATTTCAATGGACTACAACAGACTGGAAGTCCTGAGTAAACTTACAGAAATCCTTACCATAGAGACAGCTGGTCTGCAGGAGCTGCCTCTATAAAACATAAAATGTGCTTCTTCCAGTACTTGAAGAGTAAGAAAACCCTGGGGTGCTTCTGAGCCCTGTGAGCACACCCAGCCTGTAACCACCTCCATCAGCCTCCCTCTGGCCCCACCTGTCCCCCAGAACTCCTGGAGGTGGTAGAAGAGGGTTCATCAGAAAGGGCCCCCCTGGGCCACCTGCAGCACCTGGCTTGTGACACACAGAGCCTGGCAGTCATCCACTCAATCCTGAACTATATTATTTTTTGGTTTTGAAGTCTGTTTCCAGAAGATATTTTAAATGATGGAATATTCCCTGTGAAAATAAAAAAAATTCCAAGACCAAAACATTAATGTCTAACATATACACACAGAAATATTGTTTTTCATATCTGTGTCTATCATTAATAACAAATAACACTTTACATAACAAGATAAATATACGGGAATATCTATAGTAATATGTTCAATTGCCTGTTTAATTTATACAAAATCTATCTGCTCAATAGAGAGACAGTATACAAATTTTCAATGTGTGATAATTTCAGAACATTGACAATTTATCTAAGCTCAAGAGTGATTTCGAAGTATTTCATCACCCCCAAACATTTATTACTTCTAAGTGACTCATTTTAGCTGAATGTTTTCATTTCTTCACAGGTTTTCAAAATTTGGGAACAGCAGGTTTGATGGATAGTTGCCATTATTTTTTGCAGTATGCAAAATAATGATTCTAAGACCAAAACTGGTGGTATGCAAGACCAGCAGCAGCAAACCACCCGTGATTCCCAGGTCAAAATTGCAGGAGGAAGAGCAGCAAGAACACTTTTCCTCTGCCGGTTCTTTTGCCAGATCTGTTCTTCCTCTCTCCTTCTGCTTTCCCATGTCAAAAGCAACTTGGCCCAGAACCATCTCTTCATTTGAGGGATCTCAGTATTGTCAGCCAGATAATTCAGAGGTCTGCAAACCCCATAAGATTATCAAAGTCACAGTCTGATTGGGATTTCTTGCTCTTCCTTAGAATCATCACTCTAAGTGGAGATTTGTAACTAACTAAATATTTTTTTCAGAAATAATCATTTTCTCCCTCTTTGCAGTCAGCTTGCAATTTCTTGTAGATGGATTTTGGAATGCAATTAGTTACCAACCTTTTACAGTAGTTCAACCAGCCACAGTCAAGCACTTTGTTTCACTTCTCTGCCATTAAAAGCACCACAGATAACCAAGACTATGATGGTTTTTATCCCGTGCAGTGTAATATCAGGTATCTAAACTTAAAATAGTTTGGAAACATCATTTGGATGGTTGCAGGGGATTTACTGTCCATGTGCATTAGCTGTGAAGTTGATAGCCTCGAAATGGGGAGCTCCAGTGAGAAAATGGCACAGTAATATTTGTAAATGTTCCAGCTACAAGATGAAACAAATTATTCTCAGAACTTGGAGCTATTCCCTTTAGCTTGACAACACAACAGATGTGTGACTTATCAGAAACTGTTCTTCCAAAACCATACAAATTAATGATCACTTTACATCCTGATCCATAACTGAGAACAAGCATTTATTATTTTTGTTTCTAATTACTAGTCACTGATATTTCCTTCAGTTATGAAGTATCTTCTGCTCTCTGCTTTAAAAATTGTTATAAACGGAGATGTGATTAGAAAAACCCAGCTTACATTGCATCATGCATAGCATATTTAATAGTGCACATAGTATCTTGCAGTTTTCAAATCATCTGCTTTGACTAGCTCCTATCATAACATGATTCTGGAAGATGAGAAGGCCTCACTTTTAAAAACACTGCAGAATATTTTCTAGTTCCCTTTTTATAAATAAAGTAATTTGTATAACTGTAAAACCAAATAACACATAACTGTCTGCTTTAATATTCACAAGCAGCAGTTTGCGCCTATTAGCTGCCAAATCCCTGTAGCATCTTTACATAACAGATAAGGATGGCCATTTCCACTTAACTAGCCAAGAAACCTCTAAACAGACAAAGATTTTACTTCCCCTGCACACTACTGACAGTGAAAAAAAACCAAGTTTAGGAATCAATTGTCCAAGGCCACCCAGTTAGATCTGGGATTATAATCAAAGCACGTCACATGCATGTCACAAAGCACTCTACAGTGCTGTGCCCAGACCAATGGCATGATTAAGGGGTAAAAATCTTAAATGTGTATTACAAAAGTAAAATTAAATCAGCCTTTAATGCAGATGCTGTTCTCATCAGTTGTTTGCCAATTTTGTAAATAACCTTCTATTTATTTTGTAAATAACCTTCTATTCTTATGTGTATAAAATAGGCTTGGTCCATTTTATAGTCTTATTAATTTTTATGTTTGACTTTTTTATCTGTATTATGTCTGTAAATACAATAATAATTTAAAAAAGGTATTTACACTGGATTTTTTTCTATTCAATCAATAGCAGGGATTTTTAATGGATCTCCTAATTAGGCACCGACTTTAAAATAAAGTGTCAAAGATACTAACATGTAGTACCTAAAGTAGGAACATGGTTAGATTAAATTTTTTATATTTGCACATTTTAGATACAACAAGCTTTAAAAACTGCAGTAAATGGATTCTACAACGCATCAATGTTTATATCATTCAAAGATAAGGCAACTCTGCATCCTTTTCCCATTTTGTGATTTACTGCACAATGGAAAATATTTCTGTACAAAAGAACTTTAATTATGCAAACATTTTAATTATAAAACATTCTTGGTGAATACAAAATATGGCTTCAGGTACATAATGAATATGCATGCGTATATGTACGCATATACACACCTATGTATTAATGTTAAAAATACACTGATCAATAATAAGGGGTAATCAGGGTCTGAGTCAGTTGAATTCTGACAATTGACTTCCGCACAGTTAGGATTTCATCATCAAACCTTTCATGCCTCCATGCCTCTTTTTGTTCCAGAATTTATGTGTCAGCCCTGCCAGCGGTGTGCTGGTCTCACCCTAGAGGGTGTAGCGATGTCTGTGATTGTCATTTTAGGTGTTGGCCTTCTGTGGACTCCAGGGAAAGGGCTCATGGATGTCCAGTCCCCTTTGAGGCGACGTGTGCTCGTGGTGTGCAGCTGCACAGTCACCCAGGGTCACAGCCTTTGCTCAAGGTGCAACTCTACCCAGCAGCCCAGGAACTGAGTCCAGAGAGGGGACAGATCCTGGGACAAAGAGGGCACTTCTGGCCTGGCCTAACCTCCAGTGTGGCTGATGAGGCCACTGAGTGTTACATTAAGAGAGAGTCAGCCACCTGCTCATAGAGGCTGAGGAGACATTTCCTGGAAGTTGCTAATCACAGTTAAATACCGGCACAGACACTATAGACTAACATTTATGTATCATGCTTACACCTACTGCTGTCTTCAGTAATACTTACTGTATTTATTTCTGCTCCCTGAAACTTGTCTTGAAATAGTTTTGACTTCATCTTTATTTTTTGTAATTAAATATCTGATGTTATGTACTCATGCCTTTTTGCCTTCTTATGCTTATTTGCCTATTTGAGTGACATTTTTGTGGCTGCACATTCTTCATTCCCACGCATTTTGAGGAAAAAAAACCCCCCTCAGTTAAAGAGACAAATTTAATGAATTATTAGAGAGCAATATAGCTATAAAACTTATGTATGGGGTTTTTAATCTGCTCAGGCAAAGCATGAGCAGAAGGACAGGGAAAACATGAACACTGAACACTACCGAGGAGTTTTTTTTTCTCTAAAAATGAAAACCAAGATTACTTATTTAAAGTTGCATGGGGAAAAACAAAAAGTATAACAATTTGTATTATGAATTCTCTAGTGGAATGATTTTTACTTGCTCAAGTTTGGAACATGTAGACAAAATTTTTCTCAGAAACATGTAGGCAGACAAATAAAATTCCTTCCTAAAGCCATACCTGTAGAAAAAATAGACTTGATGAATCAAGAAATTGAGAGAAAGAAAAGAAAAAAATCGTTTCCATTACTGGTAGTGGAAACTTGAACAATTCCATCTGATAATGTAATGTTGAGGCAAGTAACAGAAAACCTAGAAAAAACTCAGGTTACTGACCTGAAATGCACAGGTCTTAACTTCAAGAGCAGCATCTACAGTCTACAGCACTGCATTATAATGATATAAAAGGGTGTGCAGGGACACATGGGGAGCTATCCATGCTACAAGGAATTTAGAAGTAAGATGTTTAGTAAAAGAAGTAAACCATCCAGCCTGAATAGAATAGGCTTTGATGGCAGGCAAAGCTTTTTCTACACTGAATCATATTGACCTGTTAGTTAGTAAGTTAGTGCTTTCTAATTTAATAAAGTCTTGAAAATCTTGTTTGGGGTTCAAAAAAGAAAAAAAGGAAGGGAGAAAGACAAAATACTCTCTTGATTGCTTGAAGAATGTGTTTAAATCTTATATTAATAAAAAATAGGTTATTTTTATAATGGGAGAAGAGTTATAAATGATTTTTTAAGAGCAATAAACAAGGCTAAATAATCAGTAACTAAAAAAAAATAAGAAATGCGCAGTGTTCAATTTGATTTTTCAAGGCCTACAATGTACTTATAGTTCAGTTTGTGTTATTCTTAATTTGAGAATCTAAATATAAATATAAGTAGATCTGTTTCTTTTCTCCCTGACAAGAAGTTAACAGTGACATATTATAGCCTCTGTGATCCTTCTTGTCTCTAAAAGTTCTTTTTGCTGCTTAGGCTGAGACTCAATCCAGTCATCTGTATCTCTTTCTTATCTTCGGTTTAAAGACTAATGTGAAGCAAAAGCCAAACTTAAAAATTTATTCTGGGAACTCAATGAATACCAGAATAGCAACTATCTTTCCATGGCTAAAGTAATCTAGCATATTAGAATAAGATTCTTTTTTTTCTCTTTAATTAAAATCCTGAAGGCTTTTGAAGAACTTTTAATTAGCTTGAACAAGGTGGACCTGATGGTGTGATCTCTGTCTTCTCCAGCCTGGTGACTGAAAGAGGTCTGTTTGCAGGTATTTCATTCCTTATGGTGATCAAGACCATTTCTGGACCAGCTGCACTGCAGTTCTAAGCATTTTACTGCCTGCTTTGGACTTTTTATTTCATTAATCTCTCAAGGACCAAATATTTACAGCCGGTCTAGCTACACACTTTCCCCAGAATACTCAATATGCTGAAATGCTCAGGTATGTATATATGTTTGTCTGGTATAGCTACATAACCAATTCTACTCTCCCACTTGGAATTCCTTTGTACTAGGAAATCTTCACTGGAAAGAAAGCCACATTTCTTTGAATCATCAGAATATAGAGGTACAAAGCTGATAATCTAACCCAATATTCCTAGAAGGCAAATATTCAGTAAAATCAAGCATTTAACATCCAGTTCTCATTCTGTGGTAATTTACCAAGAACTAGAGCCAGATGTGACCTGAATTCACATATTGTGAAGTCAGTGTGGGGTTATTCCTCTTGTCCTTATCCATAATATTGTCAGAATGCAGGCAGTATGGAAACATAGCTATTTTCCTGAGGTCCACAGCACGTATAGTAAGAGATGTCTACAGAAAACAGTGAGTAAAAATCCCACTCGTTTGTAAGTTGCAATATGCGAAGAAATCACTGTGCTCTTGCAGGTTTCTGAGTGAAGCCTACAGCTCTAAAATACTGTTCAGAAGCTCTGCTGGGGCTGCGGCTTTCCCAGAGCTCTGCTGGTGTGAACACCCAGCAGTGCAGCTTATATCCAAAATGCCCTGAGTGCTTTTGGCCCTAACTTCATGTTCATGAAATTTGGATGAACTAAAATTTGAAATTAAAAAAAAGAGAAAGTGGATGTCTTTGCAATACTTTGGGTTTGTGCCCATTTCCTAAGGGCACTTGTGATCACTTTCCTTGTTTAGGTTGGGGTGACAGAATGGCATTTAGATGCAAACATAAAAGGCAAAGCTTTCTAGTGTCAGTCTGTTGGATACATTTTTCTGCTTATACTTTGTAATTGGCTCCTCACTAACAGTAAAGTTTTCCTTGGGGAAAACAGGAGAATCATGTCAACAGTAGTTAGGTCCCATGGTCTTAACACGTCCATCTTGGCCAAGGTTACCAGTTACCTTGTTTTACAAACTCAGCCTGGTTTTGGGTTGTGATCAAAACTAGACCATTAAAATAATCCACTAAAGTAAAAAAGAGATTAACCAGAATATGCCAATATTTAATCACACAGTTCTATTACAGAGTGTGTCTGTGCAAATTGCCAGATCATTATGACTGAGGAAAGAGTACCTGTAGGATAAGAGGGGAAATGAAAGGCAAAAGTGCAGGCAAGGCTGGAAACCTTGTTAATGGGCTGCTGTGAAAGGATTCCAATATATAACCATGCTTTTGATGCTCCATAAAAATATTCGTGATAGAAAATTTGCGTCAAGGGATAACTCTTTCAAAACATAGTCGTGCTGTGGACTTCATTCTCAAATGAGCAAAAAATGGCTGCCTGTTTCTGAAAACTGATTTTTGCTATTTCTATGCTATTTCTCATCATGCAAATTTTCATTATTCCTGGAAGTCCTAGCATTAGAATAGACCATTAAAACCAGTTCTTTCAGTCACTAGGTTTGATTGCACTTACAGTAAAAAGCTGCACTGGGAAATTGACTGGAATAGCTGGCAAAGAGAGACTTTTTTCTGGTTATCTCAAGTGGATTGAGGTAAATTTGAAAGAAGAACAAAGGAACTATTCTTCAGAATAAGAGTTCCCTCATGGGGATCTACTTCAGATTAGCCACTGCACTTTAGAAGTGGCACTCTGATTTATTTTGGAATAACTTCTACAAGTAGATAAGTCTACAATTCTTTTGTAGCCCTTGTGACATGAAGGATCCTCAAAGAGGGTGTGAATGTGATTAAATTTAGCACCAGCATCCCATTATAATTTACACCGTCTTTTAGGCTGCAGTACACTGCCAGAAAGTGGAAAGAGGCATTTCTATCAGTTACAGGCTATCTTATTTGTCAATTATTCTGATTGAAGCAGTAATGCTCTAACAGCACAGCAGTGGGGTGTTAGAATAGGCCCTTACAGGCTGCATGGCTTGGTGTTTCATTGATTTTGGTTTGTGTTTGTTTCTTTCTCCCCCAGATTGTTGGTTTTTTTGCTGTTAGAAGAGGACTTCTTGCACATGGAAAAAATATTTTGCACCTGCAAGTGCTTCAGATCTCTGACTGGGGATCCCCGTTCTAAAATGGTCCACACTGTTATTACTGACTGTGTTGCCATAGCAATGTGAACTGTTTGATATGAACATTTTTTCCCTACAATTACTACAGCTGATGAGCACAGTAATTATTATAGCTTCCTAAGGTGCCCTTAAAATAGCAGAGGCAAGGGAATGCATTCTTGGAGTATATGGTACGTTCTTTGCAGGCTGTCCTGAAAACTCTCTCTCAGTGGGAAAGTTCAGCTTGTCTTTTGTGGTTATGGATGAGGTATTTTTTGATTTTAAAGGGTAAAGGTTACATTGGGAAAAGATACAGCAATAAGCATAAAAAATATTCATTTAGTGTAACGCAGCAAGATTTTTATTATCATTGCTTAAATCATTGTTGCTAGTTCTACATAGCCCCAGACATGACAAAGCAGGCCCAAAAGCAACATGAACTGATGTCATACTGTGGAATGACATAAGTAGGGGGTTTTCAGTGTCAGAAAAATCAGTACTTGGGGTATACCACCGAACAAACATCTTGAACTTTCCCAGGTGGGAAGCTGCTAAAATAGTCATAATTCAGGCATAGCAGAATGGCAAAAACCAAACAAAAAATCCCTTGAAAGAAAACCTGAAGGCTTTTGTAGCCATTATTTATAACAGCAAAGAGTATTTTCAGGATCTTAACATTTCACAAAATGGGACTAAGCTTTTGCCAATACTAATTTTATTCTTAATATAAATATATTTAACGTAAATTCTCAAACTGTGATAATGTGTGATTCATTAAAAAGGAGTTTAAAGTTACAACATTTTCTATCTAAATTTTCTTCTTGTTTTAAGTGATGGCAAGCTCTAATAGAAATGTTATTTTGCTAGGGAGCTGCTTATCCTGTCTTACTTTGTGAATTGCCTTACCTCTCATTTATTGCATATGATTATAACACCACAATTTTTCGCTCTGTTGAGTGAACAGCCATCAACAGATTTAGCAGGAAGACCAGTTGTAAATGAAAAATAGCATATTGAAGAAGGAAGGCATCAGCTGGACAAATCAAGATTTTTGCCTTCAGAAATGATGAGTGTTTATTAATTCAAGACATAAGTAGATTTTACTGGTAGGATAGTAACCACCTTGCAACTGAAGAGAATAGATGAGTAAAAGTGGCACATTGGGAATCATTTGGGTCAAGTAAAGGGAGAAATCTGGGAATGCTAATGATTTGGCTACCCGTAGTTATATCGCCTTAATTCAGATGCCTTCTCATTCAAATAGGTTTGATTTTTGAAGCTAATGTCTAATATTTTGTGATTTTGGGCAGTGCTAGTGATTTTTAAATTATTATTTGAGTATCTTCAATATTAGGTCTTCAGTCTCACCATTTGCTGTTTTTCCTTTCCAGAATAGGTAGTGGGTGTAGAATTCACACAAGTGTTTAAGTATAAATAAAGAGGTATTGAGAAACAAGGGGTATTGAAATATCAACTACCAACTAGCCCATGAAAGTGCATTGAGATATGAGTTATCTATCTCAGTGTAAAATTCTGTATGAGAAAATATAGAGGTGGTCCATAATTCAAAGGCAAAGTTAAAGTCTATACTATGCCTGATATCTTCCTGAATGATCTTATCTGCTTTGTCTCTGCTGGTATTTAATACAGAAGAAATTACCTCAAAGTAGGTGTAATAGTGTAAAAGGAAACCATTTAAAGACAGAAATAAGCAGAAAGAATTTCTTCACAGTGCCAATATTTTGTGCTTTACTCCTACCCCAGAAACATGTTCTCTGTGCACAGGGATAACAATATAAAGCTCAAGCAGGTGCTGCTTCCAGTTATGGCTGGTTATATGTGCCTTTCAACGCGTCTCATTTTCTATCAGGATTTATTCAATCTGTAAAAAATTGTAGTAAGTGTAGTAATAACTTGAAAAAAAACAGTGCAATGACAGGGTACATCAAAGAACACCTACATGCCTTTACAGTCATTTATAATTATCATGAAAAGAGAAAAAAAAAAAAGGTAGAAGTTATATGTAAGTGAGGGTGTTCATCAAAATCAACACAGAAGGGAATCATTCTCTGCAGCTTGAGGGCTGCTTGTAAGTCAGGTTGTGTAGACTTCTGTAGACCAAAGTGATCATGTTTGTCATCCCACTCTGGAGAAGTACAGTGAAGCAGTGGGCAGTGGTTGTCCACTCAAGGAACCATACAGCAGGAATCTTATATTTCAGGAATTTTTAAAGAATTGCTTCTATCACAATAATTATCATTCCCTCACTTGTGTTATATTTTTCAGGAAATATATTCACAGAATGCATTCGATTTATAGCTTTACATTAGCTTTTTTAGATTTTAATAGGCATAATCAGTACTTAAATATCACTGTAACATGCAAACAATTCTCTCACCACAATGTCTTTAGTATGCTGGTACCTTTTAAAACATCCTGAGTGTACACGATCTTGTAATATGTGACAGGAGAGACATAACTCTTGTAACTGCATTGACCTGGTTTTGCTCTGCTCTTTTTGACTGATCTTTAAGCGGCCATATGTATTACTAGAGAGATTTTCTGTAGTATACCACTCATTGTTCATCTGACTTACTAAAAGGATTTCAATAATTTACACATCTAAGTCATTATTTTCCATTTATACATTATTGGCTTCCTACCTTCCTTCTTGATTTCTGAGAGCCTATATCATTGTGGATTCACTGATTTCAGGATCTTTTTCTCATACAGAATGTAGAATTCTAGTAAAAGATTATTAATGTGTTTTTTTTTCTTCCATTTCTTAATTTCCTGGTCATTGGCAAAGTGGCTTAAATTCTTTGAGCTCATTTTTGTGTGTCAATGTTCTTCTTGTTATGTAGGTAATAACACATACCTGGATAGAGAATCTCCATGAAGTCTGACATATATCTGATTTTTGACTTCCAGAAAATACCAGATTGTTGGCTTTTTTATTCAGTGTCTAAACTGTCTGAAAAAGGCTCAAGATTTGTTTGTTAGTTTGCTTGTTTGTTTGAATATTCCACAATTTTCCAATGTTAAAATCCTTCCAGAGTCAGTACCGTAACAATATGTGAAAACTTTTATGTGTGTGGGGCATGATTGAACATAAAGAGAGAGCTATGACAGTCAGCACAGTTTTGTATCTGACTGCTTAACAGGCATCCATTGTTGTGTGTATTGTACAAACTAACCTGACATTCTATTTTCTATGGCACTTTGTTATGAGGTTCCTGTGATGAAGTTGCCTAGGTGACATCTTCAGAAAGAGCAGACAGCAGTGGTCTAACACTGCCCAGCATCGTGTCGCCTACAGTGGCTAAAGTAAATATTGTCCTTGAGGATTCCACAGCTCTACTGCCTGTGTTCCAGTGCAAGATTGTCCTCACTGTAAGTTAACCTGTCGAAGTCATTTACCTTTCACCCAGTCTCTCTGACCTCCTTTCCAGATTCACTTTTTAGAGACTTCCAGTACTTTGCTCATTTGCCGATACGAACTTTTATCACACAATGGAGCCAAAACCTGATGTTCACCACTACCTCTCTGACTCATTTTTCATGAGCCTACCTGGCACTGGTTTCAAAAAGCTAATAAATATCTATATTAACATCCATTTAGCTATAGAATGCCTTCATCATACTTCTTAACTCTCACTCCAAATTGATATATTTTAAAAACTCCTAAGTAAAAGTAATTTTTAATATAAATTCCTTTTCCCTGTTATTTTGAGCATAAGGTTGAAAACCACAGTTTGGTTTTGACTCTGGAACAGACAAATCCCTCCTGGAAGGTGGTTGGGCTGAAATGAAATGAAGGGTTGGGGCATACCAGGGTTAAGAAATAGCCAGACTTTCCAGAACTGGTGAATGGCACTGGTGACCTGGCCTGCAGAAAGGGCTCTTTCAGTCAGCAGTGCCCAGCAGATGCCAGAAGTCCTGTTTTTCAGACAGGGGAAAACTGTCTGTTTGTGGTTTATAAAGAAGCCACTGCATGTAAGAGAGACTGTAAAACCCAGAATTTCATCCACGCTGACCAAAGGGGTTGTGGCAGGGTTGCACTGAACCCTGGGTCCACCTACTGCAGGTGCAGGTGTTCCTTGCAGCTGATTTCCAGCAGCATCCCCTTTATCCAGCTGTTATTTCAAGTGTATTCTTTTTCCTAACTTTTGCCATGTTTGTGGCTGTATTCAAACTCTTTAAATAAATTCCTTAACACAATTTTCTTTCCTCTCTGCCCAATTCTTTCAAAAAAGTGGCAGGTATATTGATGAGTGGAGAGGTAAGTTATGATATGCAGCACCTATTGATGCATTAATTGAGTGTGGATTCTTTTTTCTATTGTGTTTTGATGTATGAATAGTTATTCAGACCAATTATTCTACCACAAACTGAACTGAGTAATGTTCTATGTCATAACATATGACCACTCTATAGGGTTAGAAGAGGCTGATCTATGGTAAGGTAAAGTTACAGAATTTGCTACTACTCCCATGACAAGTGCAAAATTTATAGTTGCCTGGGGTAATTTTTAACAGGTATCATTTATTTGTTTGATTATCTGTTAAAAAATATGTGTAGATTACTAACTTTAGGCAGCTGCTCTCCTTTTAGATTTGTTTGTTTTTGTTTTTGTTTGGTTTTTTGGTTTTGTTTTTGTTTGTTTTTTCTGATTTTGTTTTTGTTTGTTTGGTTTTTTTTTTCATTCATCAGCTTTTTGAACTGTTAATGCTTGCAAGACTGAAAATTTTCAGCTATGGCCCCAAGAAAAGTACTGTTTTGAAATTAAAGGAAGAAAGCCCTCATTAAGTGTCAAGACAGAACTCCTGTGGTGTTTTGGGAGTGGAAGGATTACACACGTTTACTGCTCTATGGTGCTATGGGAAGTTCATCACCTTGAGAGGAATAAAAAAGGGAAAAACTGTGATTAACATTGACTTCATCCATTGTCCAGGGGTTATACAAAGTTAACACTGAACTTCTGTTTTAACCCACTTACTCAACCCCCACCTTCTCCTCTACACTGATACTTAAGGTCATGGGTAGAAAATTTTACTCTTCGTTAAAAACTGAAAATGTTTAAAAGCCTTTAAAATATGATTATATTCTAATTTTATGTGTAATTTAATAGAGCCATCTTCCCACCTCCCTCCTTTGAAGTATATTTACAGCTGGCAAGAGTTTCTGTTAGAATACATTTTTTTCCACATGGATTAGGTGACCTTATTAAGAACCACAAAATAATTTGACAAATGGTAAGACTGGCTAAGGTTCTGTACTACAAACTGGTTTCGGCGCTGACTAATTTAGAATACCTGATCTAATATTAGATTCTTTAATTTGTGGTAGTTGACTGATAATGGTTAAAGTATTGTAGAAAAGAATACGGTTATGAAGACAGAAGCCATCTGAAACTTTATTGGAATCGGGAGGAAAAGTTATAACAGAGGAGTTGTACTAAAACTTTCAAAGTCTAGGTTAAGAAATGTGTTGCAGTCAAACATTTGTTGAAGACATTAGAATTGAGTGCAACTATAAATGGGTAAGACCTGTGGAGAGTCAAATGCTTATCAAACAGATATTGGAGGTATTTGAAAGCCGTGCAGATCTGGCATTTAGGAACATGGTTTAGCAGTGGACTTGGCAGTGCTGGGTTAATGGTAGGAGCTGATAGTCATAAAGGTTTTTTCCAACCTAAAAAACCTTATGTTTTTATGTTTCTATGATTCTTGCTCTCTTGTAGTGCATAAATAGCAAAGCTTTCATGGTCTCTGCTTTTAAAAGGAGAAGCATTAGGATTGCAACTCAGAAAAATGTTTGGTAACACAAAATGTAAATATGACAGGGAATCTTTCCAACTTTTTGCTTCATTCATGTCGTTTGTCATTTATAATCATGGTGTTACCTGAGAAGATGACCTTTAGTATTTGTTATATTTTGAGAATTAAATCTGTGCAAGAATTTTTTTAACTCTTGGGAACTTCAGTGTTGAGCAATGTTAGCAAACTCTTGGCTTTTGTGCAGTCACTGTGTCCTGTAGACAAATAATAAAGTTTCCTTTTTTTTTTATTGCTTTTGACAAGGAAGCAACAGTTTCCTGGTTTCAACATGATTTCAGCTTAAGTACCTTTCCTAAGGTGGATATTTGTTTAATTGAAATGCACATGCTTTTTCAGAAGAGAATGAAAGTTTACAAATAAATAAAACAAATAGAAAATACTTACAAGAAGAGCTTTTGTGTTATTCCTTCCTTTTTTTGGTTAAAGAACAAGGAAAAAAACATAAATTATTCCTTTAAATAAAAAACCTGAAAGAAAAGAAAAAAAGCCTTTGAGAGATCACAATCTCTGTAATGGTTATATTCACTGAGTAACCTGTCTTTAGCTTGACTTGCTAAAAAATGATAGGTGATTTGGTTTTCCCCCTTTTCTCTTTCTTTTTGACCTAAAATATTTGATGGAAAAAGTTTACATGGTCTGTTAGAAATTGTTTTTCTTGCACTTGTTCTTATACCTGGGAAGTATCAAGAATGCTGTATTTTAATTTCCTGTTTTGTTTAATGCTTGGATAGAGGGTCTAATGATGCTCATGACCTCTTTTAGATACAGTTTTCAAACGATTATAACCATGCTTGGTTTGAAAATCTCAAATGTCCCTTGATTGTATGTTCTACTTTTAGTAAAAATATTATGTGTTTGCAGCTTGGGAACTAAGGTCTTGGCCAAATGGTAAAGGAGTTTAATCTTTAATAATGGCTGTTACGCTAATATTTTGTCAGGTTTTTGTGCTAAGTAAATGTGAGAAATAACAAAGGATACCAGGACCAAGCTGCCTGAATAACAAATTGCTCTCCTTTCCCGTCTCTTTTTAATTGCTTTGTTGTAAAAATTGAATGAAAATGCCAGGTCTCTTCTCTGTTGGATCTGGTTTTGTGTCTGGAATTTCTATCTTGAGAAGTGAGCACGAATAAAGGTGAAGTGGGAAGGGTAGAGGGTAAGTAAAAGAAACCATACACCCAAATTTTATTTCAACTTCTAGATTTTGTTAATATTCTAAAGCAAGGCAAAATCGATCCTATTAATTACTTTACAAATTAATATATTAAGACTGGTTGCACTGTGTTCATTTAGACAAATAAGCTATTTTTTCCACCTGTTAATTGTTTGATGATATATCTTACACCTTCCTGTTCCGTAAAACAGAATGTATCTTCAGTGTTAGATACTATACTTGCTAGAGTTTTATGGTTGGTGAAATTCGGGATATTTAATGACTACTTTAAAGAAAATATTTTTGCCATTATTTACATGACTAAGAAATGCTTTCCTCAATGAGTTAGCTATCAGCAACCATCAGGATGTGACACCACAGTCGTTTGTCATCCTGCCTTTGGCTGAACCTTCCTGTCTGTAGTGGCACAATCCATTTGCCAGGAGGAACAATTGAGAGTGTGATCCGATCAGATCCCTGATGCATCTGGAAACTGGTGCTCCAAAAAAAACCAAGAAAACTTTTTTAGTCAGTTGAGTACCACAAAACTGAGTTGATAGATTGATCACAGACTTAGGTGAGGTATAGATGAGGAGAAGCAAAAATATCTTTGCCTTTTGGTCACCAGTTGAAGCTCACTGTAAGTGATAAACAGTGTTGTGAAAATGTTGCTCTGCTCAGACATTACCCTTTGGACTAATGCATCTCTCCACTGGACAACACTGGTGAAATTAGCTTCCGTAGACTAATGTAGTCTCGTAAACACCCGCAATTTAAATGCAGTAAAATTTGGAAATATTAATAATTGTTCACTCTGAAGACCTGCGTCTCAACATAGATCATGACATTTAGTTGTGTCTGAGAATGCAAGACCCGAAACAAGGATCTGTCACTACTGCCGAGGAGAACCTATCTTTCTTAATCACACCCAAATGAATAGACACCTTCTGAGGAAAGACAGTCAAAAATTATGGTCCAGGCCCAGTAGTCTGGAGCATTCTTGGGTTTTGTTTTTAATTTTCTTTTTTTTTTCCACTACCATCAGGGGCTGTCTCTGATCTCACATAGAGAGAGGAGAAATGTGAAGTGAGAAGTTTAGTGGATCCAGACGCTGAAACAGAAGACACCCAGATCTATCTGCATGTGGATAAAAGACTGATAATGGCTGAAAAAAGCTATGAAATGAGTAGCCAGAAGAGAGAATATGGTCAGAAATACAGAAATCATAAGGAATAGCAAAAGGCAAGAGACAGATACAGTGGGAAGGAGGAAAATTAAGTGAAATTAAATAAAGTCAAAGCCAAATAGGCTCTATATGTTAATAAACATAAAGACATACAAATATGCAAAATAATGTGTATATACAAAGGTGCATATATATAATAATGCAAATATACAATGATACAAAATAAGTAAGGATGTGTATATATGTATTTCCCTTATGAAATAAAGGGAGAAACAAGACAGAAAAATACTATAGCTCAATAGTGTCTTCTAATCATACCCTTTTCATATGAAGATCAGTCTTAGAATTTATTTAATCAAAATAATCCACTGTTTCTCACACAACTGTTCTGCTTAATCCTAAAAATCTCCCAAATCCACTGATTTTTTAGGAATTTTCCTTAATTGGAGATTACTTTTTACCTATATGAAAATTCACATTTGTTGGCATCTGCTTTACTCTCATCTACCTATTCACATTAAAACCTAAAAGTCTGAAGGTTACTTGTTCCAAGCTATCTTCACAAATTGGCAATGGTTTGGTGCACGTTCTCACTTCTCTGTCAAATGGTTATGCTTGACATCATCAGGGAAAGACACAGAGCAGTTGCACACTGAAACTTCTTGAGATGCTTACTCCAGGCACGGAATGTGTCCTGTTACTTGTGTACCACTGGTGGTATTTAAATGTGATACATAGATTAATTCAAGTAATTTACATACTGCATTCAGTAATTCAAGACATCTGTCAAGGAACAGAAAGGTTAGCTTTATGTAGACAGTCAAAAAGTCCTCAGAACTTATTGCTTGAAGCGATTAGGAAAAATTATTAGATTGTTGCAATTGAAGACTTTTCTCTACAGGATTAAAAAAAAAAAAAAAGGAAGTCTAGGCCTAATGCATGAAATCAAGTACCTTAGTGGCATTAGCAACTTGTATGACCAAGCAGAGCCAGCCATGTGGAGCAAGCCAGCTTGTGCTGGTGACATGATTTTCATAACCGCACTTAGAAACCCTTCATGCTCACCTGATCTTTAGAATGTCCATGAGAGCTCCAAACGCCAGATGGGCAAATTTTAACCCTCCTGTTCATTGTCCCACATAGGGAAGACAGTTCTCACATTTGGAGAATGTGTCATGTGCTGAACAAAGTTCAATGAAAAACTTAACTAAAACATCATCTTTCATACACTTCAGGTGGGTTTAAAATTAGAGTATTGCTCTAAAACATAGAGCAAGTGATTTACTAATATGCACTCAGATCCACGAAGGAATTGCAAGGGCTGTATTTCTGAAGAGAACATGGTGTAGGATTGCTTGGACATAGCTATCGGTTTCAGCTGGACAATGGCTTCATCTTCCAAAATATCTTCCTAAAGCTAGGATTTTACTTAGCTTCACTCCAAGCTCAGTAAAGTATTTCTTCTGTATGCAGTAAGTGGATTGTGAAAGCTAGAGACTTGCTGCATTTTAGAGTGCAGCAAATTAATACCTCTATTTGGATTATAGTATTCCATGACTTGTGGAATTGCTCCTGAGCATTCCAGAAATTTTATTACAGATGTCTTATCTCTATTCTGAATTTTGGACATTTTTGAAATAGTTTTCTGTTTGGGGCTTTATAGAAAAAGCTGTGTAATCTTAGCAAATTGGTTCAAAATAGGTCCACATTAATGTTTTCATTTCATGTGGATTCACATCCCCCAAATTTAACTTTGGGTAAGGAGTTCAAACAAACCAAAAACTCAAAGGAGACCTCCACCCATATCATTGAATTTTGTCTGGGGAAAGTTTTTCCTCTTTCAGTCATAACCATGAGTAACAACTGGTTTCCATCCAAACAATGAGTGACCTGTTTTTGCTAAAAATTAAATCTTTATCTGGGAAGGCTGTAAATCTTGGTGACAATTTTGCTCTCACGGGTTTAAATTTCAATCTTTTTCTGACAGATTCATGTAAATATTTGCTTTTTTTTTAGATGGAACCCACTTTGCATACATTTGTGAATTTATTTATTTATTTATTTATTTTTACAGGCACACTGATTTATTCACTTTTTCTCCTGTGATATTTTTCATGTATGGTATGACTTCATCATCAGCTTGAATACTGAGTATGGCTTCTTTCACAGTCTACCACCAAAGGAAATATTTACAAGTGCAACTGGGGAAAGAGAGACTCTATGACTGCTGTAAATTTATTGCTGGTTACAAACATGTCATGATTCTTAGTGGTGCCACGTCTAATTTAGAGCAAATGTAAACCTTTGCATAGACAGTGCTCTGATATTCCAGTTAAATCTGCAGAAAGACTAGTTACTTGGATAGAAACATATGACCTCATTCTAAGATCTGAGTGTTAGTATCAGCTTCCCAAAATTCTCTGGGGAAGAGTTAAAAGTCAGACATTCTTCTACAAGGGTCTCATCCATAGCTTTTTGTTTATTTTGGTTTCAAAACCTTTTCAATAAATTTATCACATATGTATACTTAAACTGTAAGGGATCTCACATACATTTCCATGGGATGTAAACTTGGGGATTTTTTGTTCCTTTTTTTCCCTCTTAGTTTCTATTTAGCTACCAGAAATCTAATTTCTGAGAATTAATTTTTTGTGCTGTTTGATTTTTGTTCTATTCATCTCTAATATACTTTTCTGCCTGTGTATGTGTTTCATTCATGTACTAAATAATTCCTCAATTGTTTGGCAAGTTGCTATCTGTAGAAAGGATCGATTTTAGTATGTAACAGCTTAGTGAAGATAGACTTTTGTTGCATCTCAAGTTGACGGGAAAATTTAAAATTGTTCAAACAGATTTCTGAATGGATATGATTTTACTTAATGAAAAAATGAGTATATGTATTGCGAAGCGAAAATATATCATTATATATAGTAATAGCTAAATGGAGAATGAAGCCTTGATTTCTTTTCATAATGTCATGCTCTATGAACAGCCTTCAAATTCTTCAAAGCAACAATCTCTTGGTAGACCTAGAGCACAGTAGATCAACTCTCTTGCCAGAGTAGGCCTCCTTAACTCCAGTGGAGGCTTCTGAAGACCATGATGATACATTTTTTTCCTTATGATTGGATTTGGAAACACATACGGAAACACAGGACTTTGATCTACTGCCCATATATGTGTGTGTATTTATGTGAAGGAAATGCACCTTTGCTGTTGTACAGCTTCTGGAAGAAAGAGTAGCCAGAGGTGGCACATTGCTACTTAAAAAGTATTTTGAGTTTTTTCCTGACCACTTCCTTTCTCAACAGAACTTTAATCACTGAAAACCAAGTGTCACTGTGAAAGATTACTTATTCTGGGAATAGCAGCTTGGTTTTGGACATGGTCTTTCTTCAGCCTGTTGGTCTGTTGGATCCTTTGGGAGCGCTGGAACTGCTAAATGCCACGGGAGAGTTACACTTGCAATTTGGTTGTGTGCTGGGATGGAGACTGTAGTTTCCCAGGGAAAAAAGGGCGTTAGAAAGCAGCTTGCCAGAGCCAGAGCATTAAATCTGCTGTTGCTCCTGGTTGGTATCTGGTGAGCCTTTGGGAAGGAGGGGAGTTAGATGGAAGCACTAGAGCTGAAATGAATTGTCATACTCAGGGACAGGTTGTCTACTCCTGCTTTTGAACATATGTGCAGTGAACAGAAGAGTTTGATATCTGCGCTGGTTTTAATTTACTTAGCAATTATAAAAGCCACAAACTTCAGCAGTAGAAAAATACATGGATGTTTTCTTATGGCTCTTGGCAGTTCTATATAGAATTTTCTGAAATGAGTGTCTCATCTTCATTCATATTGCTATCTGTACTAACTAGCTTAAACTTGTACAGCTATGACTCCTGATATTGTAAAAATGTCTTAATTTGCAGTGCAGTCAAGCCCTAAGCCCTAGAAGGGGCAAAAAAAATGACATAATTAAATTTTCATGAAGAGCCATTTTAATGACAAGAAGCATTGCATGAGCATTTAGCTTTTTCCCCTTTTGTTTATCTTTGTCTTATTTTATTTTAATCTTCCTGAATATGTACAAATCTCAAATAATTATTTCTTGCTTTTGGGAAATTATTTTCTCCACTTCCCCTACTCCCTTCCCATTTTTTGCTACTTAATTCTAACCACTAGAACTAAATTCCAAGAGGAAATATTGTTATTGGATTTATAGAATAAACTAACAGATTTCTCACTACTGATGTGCACAGCTGTTCAATGTATATTATGTGTAAAAAAGAGCTGTTGGAAATATTGCATGAGGGATCAAAATACCCTTTTGGTTTCCTCTCTCAATAGATTCCTGTAAGATTTGAGTAAACCTTAAAACATTTTGGATCAGAAATTCTAGGGTAGCAAATAATTTAACATATTGTTCCTCCATCAATAAGAATCTGGATTAAATTAATAGAACACAAAAGAAATTAATTTGCATAAATCTTAATACTAAAGAGGTGTCTATTCCTCAGCAGGAAACAAATGCTGGTGTCACAATTCAGTATGGTGATACATTCTGCCAATCTTCTTTGCTGATTTTTTATAAATCATTCTCTGCTCCTTAAATATATAAAGAAGATATTTATGTTGCAGACTAGTACAGTATATTTTTTGTTCTTTTCCTGTCTTATTCCTTAGCAGTTTTGGAAAGTTAGCTATAAATAGATTACTATTTAGAATGAATCATTGTTAATTTAAGAGTTTTAATGATTAAATATAACACAATTATGTCTAATCTATTAAGCCTGAAATATATTCAAAAAAGGATGTACATTTTTCATAAGAGTCTCTAAGAGTGAAGTGTTATAGACTTACAACTGTCTATGTCAGTAAGTATTGCACTGAGTTATATTTTTTGTCAAAAAATAAAGTGAGGTCATTCTGATGTCAGAAATACGCTTGATGTGACACCTGTGGATATTTGGCCAAGTTGTGAACCTTCTTAAATCTCAAGTGTCTCATTAGGGTCACATTCACAATAGAGACTCTTGGTGTTCAGAAACTATCTGAAGATTTCATTTGAACTGGGCATGTTAAAATCCAGTACTGGAAGGTGTGAGCAGAATTTTCCTTAAGAGTTGCCCCTTTCAGCTGTCAGGAGCTACTGTCATATTAGGTACCGAAAAATAGATATGAACTTGTCCTTTGTTTCCTGTACTGCTGCCTAGAAGGGGAGAACACACCAGTGTGTGGAATCAACAGTTGTGAACAGCTAAAGGAGGAATAGAAATGACAAGGCAATTAGGGTGAAGGACTAGGTGAAAGCTAGATGAAAATAAACAATTTGCTTAGGTATATATTGGACTCTTAACAATAGTACTCTTGTCCCTGAGATGTGGAAACAATAATGCCAGTAAATCTCACAGAGGTGCTGTCAAGAGTTTTTATGATCATCTCCAGTATATTCAGGTATTATACACAGGAAAAAAAAAAAAAAAAATCATATAGAAATAGATAATAATGTATTACATGGTGAATGATGTACAGGAAATACAGGACTCCATGCTGAGTGATACAGAAACCACAAAGTATCAATTACAGTATTTGAAGTATCTTTCCATCATAACTATTAAATCCCAGACTAGAAGGTGTGAGCAGAATTTTCCTTAGAGGTAGGTTTCCTATGGAAAAATAGCTGTAATCATGCTATTAAAAAAAAAAAAAAAAAAAAAAAAAAAGTTAAAACCTGTCAGATACTGAAGTCCTGATTCATAAACTGTCATCAAATCTTAGCAAAAAAGCGAAAGGAGCAGTCACAAATCAGTAAGATATCTATATGTTCCAAGGTTTCCAGTCATCACTGTCTAATATTTTTGTAACTTACCTTTTGCATGCTGTCTCGAGCATAAGGAACAGGCAAAGGAAAGACCTTTGCACCCTGGCAGCAATTCAGTGTGTATGTTACTGTGCTTCACACTATTGTATAAGATTTTCCAACCTTCATCTGAAGACAGACTTTTTTTTAACACACCCCTTAATCCACATGTGTGTTTAGATCACAGTAGACTATCTGGAGGACTTTTAGAGGTAAACAATGCTTTATCATTTCAATATGTTAATTAGAAAATATTGCTATTTTAATTGCAGAAGTGTGTATTGTTGACAAAAGAAGGAGAGCCTAATGTACTTTATATGTCCTCTGTTGACTGATTTCTCTTTAATTTGTAGCATATTTTCTTTACACTGGTTTGTGTGCTTAGATGTGTCCTCATTCGACTTTTGGCTCAAGCAAATAACTCCAGAAATGAAGGATATGCCTACTGAGATCACTTCCTGCTGAAGTCTGGTTTCTTGGCTGGGAAACTGGCTTCTCTTGTTCCTGCTGGAAAGTATTTACAATGGGGATGTTGTAGTATAGTGGCAAAGTTATTCCAGGACACGTTCATGAGTATAAATAGACATATGAATAGTTATGCTAAAGAATCATAGAAGCAATGAAATTAAAATCTGCTCCTAATAAGTTTCAGTCTAGGTTTTGAATTGCCTTGTTAGGAGTCATACAGCCAGCTCATCACTAAAGGATGTTGGTATCTCAGACAGGGAATGACCACCCTCTATTTCTGCTCATGAAATGGCTTTTATGAATATTCAATTATGTAAATACAGCGAAAAGTTATAGTGATACACTAAAAATTATTCTTGTGAAAGCTATATGTATGGCAAAATCCCTTGAGTGCTCTTAATACAGGCAGGGTCCCTGTGTGGCGTATTTGCTCTCATGCTGCTGCTCCAGAAGTGCTTACATGCAATAGTGCTGGAACTCAGGAAAAGCAGCGTCTGCAAGGCATGCCTGCTCTGTGGAGCAGGGCCTGGAGGCACAGGCTGAGCTGAGGAGCTGGGAAGAGTTGGGAAGAGAACTGATGTTTGGTTGCGTCATTAGACTGTTAATTCCTCACCTGAGGACTGGTAGAACCATCCTGCGCCACCTTTCCTAAAGTGGTTACTTTAGTGGGTACTAAAGTTGTTTTCAGGGATTGAATCTGTGATTGCTTCTGTATGCCATCATCAGGTATTTCTGTTGCTCAGGAAGAAATTTTTTTAACTGCCCTGTTTGCAAATGAAAATACAGAAATCTTAAGTAATGTGTAACCCATTTTAGCTTTTGACATGAAGACCTAAGTAGTTAAATCTAATGGCACCTGTTTTCTGTAGTTGATATTTTGGCATATTTACTTATTATGGATCAGAAAAATTGTAGTGCGACCTTTTCTTTTGATCCCTTTCATATCTAAACATAAGATTTTGATGTATTCTTATTATCAAAGTTATTTCCTGTGTTCTGCTGCTTGTCCTGACATCTCTTATGTATACCTACTTCTTTTAAAACTCTGGTAATTGCAAAAAAATTAAAAATCCAATAATAATAATAGCATTTTTTATTAAAGATACATTTTTCTTACTTTTTCTTTCAGCTGCTGCTTTACCTTTCTGAAAAAACAATGCAACAAATAGATATATAGGAAAATCATCGAGATAATATTGATTTGTCAGAAACATTCCATTAAATAAATTATTTAAAATTAAGGAATTACATTGTCTTTATGAATTACTGTGTTTGAAATGCACTGTTACCCAATATATACAAGAATGTGCAAATAAATATGTAGTTCCTGCCCCTATTACTGCTGTTTTCATCAGTGCTATATTTTTCCCAGGAACAGATTCGAAGTCCCTCTGACTTCTTTCTTTTTCTGAGTTAACCAGAGTCTTGGGCAGCCTGCCAAGCAGATGATATTTCTAATTTATAACTAGTTTGTGCTTGCTGTCTCCCCATGCTTTTAGTGTATTACCTTTCTCTCATACAGAGGCAGAGTTTTAGTGCATTGGTGTGAACCTTGAGTCAAAATGAGGTGCTCAGGCCTGTGTCCTCCTGTACATAACACCTCACCAGCCAGTGCTCATCCTGGATCTCCAAATCCCCTTTGTTCTTCCATGGCATGTATGTGCTAGACAGCGTCACAGACTGTTGATATTATGGATGTTGCTAAAACACTGGCATTAGATTGTGATGAAGTAGGTAATGCCATCATTTATTTCCAAGTTTATATTGGTGAGAAAAGAGACGTATCGCCCCAGTCCCTCATGAACTGTTCTGAGTTTGAGATTTGAACTGTTACTTCAGTGCAGCAGACAAGTGGGGTGAGAACCCAGTATCAGTAATACAGGCACTGTGCAGTTCTGTAGAGGGAACGTGCCCTTTATGTAGGTATTCAACATTAGGAAACATTTGTTCACAAGAGCAAAAAGACCCAGTGGAAAGGCATCCTTTCAACTGGCATATTTTCAACTATTTCTGATGGATTAAACTGACCTTTAGAAGTACAGGCCCGGGCTGGCAGCAAAGCCAGAGTTTCTATTTCGTTAGTGTGTGTGTATGTATGAAGTACCAGTAATCAGGGTTGGGAGCTATTGTGTGTGGCCGGGCAGGTGCCTGCAGCAGGGACACCTGGCGCGCACGGCGGTGAGCGGCGGCGGCTCCCCCGCTACGCGCCCTGCCCGCCCGGAGAGCAGCGTCCTGTGCAGTCGGCACTGCCAGCCTGTCCCAGGCAAGGAACACTGCGATCCTTCTGAGGGCAGCCACGGCACTTTAATGCTCTGAAAGGTCACGCTGAATTATAACAATATCTCTAGACAGCCCACTGAGGGAAAGAAGTGGGGGGAACTCTTTGGGCGGTTGGTTTCCAAAGAAAACATTCCAAGTCGAATATTTTTATTTTGAAGACTAGTGCAGAAGGAAAAATTCTAATAAGAATTCAGAATTTTGTTACCTAAATGAAACTTTTTATACATACAAAAACTTCTGTCTTGTATCCAGCTGTCTTATAAGCATTTGCTGTATTACAAAACATCAACTTAGAGACTAAAAGTCATACATTTAGTGCTTAGATAGAGAACCGTACCTTCAGAGAAACTCAGATTATGTTCATAAATTGGAGGGGTTAATTTTTTCTGAGACAAGTTCAGTGCATGAACTGGTGGGTGTGTTGAAAATCCCCACTTGAAAAATCTTTGAAAAACTTGAAAAATACTGTTTTGGAGCTGTTAGAAGCTGAGGCCCAAGCTTGTTTGAAGGTGGAGCTTGTCAGAGGAAACAGTTCCAATCATGTTTCCAAAACTTGCTTTATAACATAAGCAATAAAAAATATCAGTTCCAAAGCCCTGATTAATCTTGATTTTAACGAACTGAATGAAATGTTTAAATTAGAACTAATATTATAATCAGCTCTCTTGACAGAGAGTACTGAGAGTAAGAAGCACTTCAGAGTTAGTAACTCCCAACAGGAAAACCTTACTCTCTTTAGGTGCATTATTTAAATTTAAGTCAAATCTGCATACAAGTTCTTTCCCTTCTCTCTACTATTTTCTTTTTTTTTCATTCCACAACTGGACTTCTGACATTTTTGTACCATCAAATATGTATGAAAAAGAAACCATCTTGTGTCTGAAGTGTTATAGGTCCACTGTTGAGAGGACTAGATGTGGGATCTTGCCACAGGAATGGGAATATTGCCAGGAAGTAGCAATGAAGAAAGAGCACAAAGCCTTTACATATTTATTTGCTCACTATCTCCTAAATATATATGCATGTTGAAGATTCAATGCTAGAACAATTAGTCAGATAAAACCCCCATGTTGTCAGTTAAATTTCAATTAAACATTAAGCACAAAACTTAAAAATTAATTTGGTCTTTTGAACTAAACTGCAGTATAGCTAATATTTTTACTTTTTTTTTTT
>WBMY01006818.1:80532-99246 GCA_013397315.1 Donacobius atricapilla
CTTTTTCTGGAACTAATAATAGCTGGTAGGTGTATAAATATTTTGTTAGTTAAGAGATGTTTGAAGGTTGCATATAGTTATCTGTTGTCTCAGATATGTGAAAGACTGGGAAGAAAGAAACTCAACTGATACAAAAAAAAATCTTCGATCAGTTTGGTTAGATTGAACAGTTAATATCAGGGGATAAAAAAAGATTAGTATAAGAAATAGCATAACTATTGCATGTTTGGAGTGGAGCAACAGATTGTTTCAGGATAAGTGAAGGTATAAACGTTTTGCAATGGTTACTAAGCCATGTAACGACCACAAAGAAAAAGAATGTCCATGCTTTTATTTGGAAACTGAAGGCGATTGTGAAATTTTCAACTCATTCAAAGAGTCAGGGAAAAAGTGCTGCTCTAATGGCTGCCTGTTCCTTGTTTGGTGCTCAGTTATGATGGAAAGATTTCAGAAAAACAGTATGCCTGAGTTTTTTAACTTTCTGAAGCAACATTTAAAAAAATCTCATGATTTTGTGATCTGAGGACAGAAGCGGGAAAAACTAAGGTATTAATTAACTAATTTTAATTGAAACTAAGCCATTAATTGTGCAGAAGCAGGCAATTCTCCATCTGAAGGAAAAAGATGTAGTATGACACTGAAACACAGTATTTACTTCCAAATTGACTGTCTTATATTCTGTAATTAAAGCAAGTGCTTGTAAAATTTAGAAAAGTATCTGTTTAATATACTGTTAGAAAATGTAGGCTAATGCTCAGAATTTTTTTTTTTTGATGTTTATATTCTTTTGAGCTAACGTGCTCCATATTTTTTTAAACAAACCTTCAGTAATGAGTTGAATCCTAAAACATTCAGGCGAAATTAAATTTCCTTATATCACTGTGTACCTTTATAAGGACACTCTCTATGACAAAAGGGAATGTCTAAGAAAAGAGATGACCTATGTTTATTCCTAAGGAAACCTGTACTCTGCCTACGTACGTTGATGAAGCCGCTATTGCCTCCTACCTGCTATTTTATTTTTGAAATCTGTCCTTTCAATTGCCAGATGACTGTTTTGTTTTCATCATTGGGAACAGCAAAATATTTTAGATGATGCACTGCAATGCCAATCCACTACATAGAAAGCCAGAGGTACACTACTTAAGTGAAAATTCTGCATTTAAATACTGGATTTTTTTCAGAATAACAAGACCAGGGTAGCAACTTCGATTTATAGCAATAATTTATCTAGATTTTTGAAAAATAGTTACAAAATATTTGAGATGCAGTGCAGCTCTACTATGAAAAGAAAGGGTACCTCTTCTTGGGCCGTTAATGGTGGCTATTCTGAAATTATCAATCAACTGAGTTCATTTGATCTATAACGCTAGGGGACATGAAATAAATAAATAATAATAAAAAATAGATAAAGGCTCTTTCCACACAGCTCATGCAAAGTGTTAGAAATAAGACTGTTTGTCTTAGTACATACAAGTGGAGATTGCAGTAAAATTATGTTTTCTCAGATCTCTGTCTGCACTTGAAGGGACACATGTTCAGTGGCAGAGGGGAGTGTCAAAAAAAAGAGAGGATCTGTGAGTGGATAGGAAATAGATGAGAGCACTTTCCCATCTTAGTCAATCTATCTTCCAAAAAATCTAATATAAGAAAGGAAATTTAAGTCAGCCATAGGAGTATTCAGTCTGCCTCAGAGCAGGAGCGTTAGACATTTTATAAAGCTTAAGATGGATAAAGATCAGACACTGAAAAACCCACTCCAAGACCTAAAACTTGGCCTACTTTATCTATTCTTCTGGGAATTTCTGGGACCTCCTGAAAGAACAGTGTCCTTTGCTGTTATTCACACCAATGAGCTTTCCCTGGAACCTCTCCACAGCCATTCTCTGTCTCAAGAACAGCACAAAAGGCTACAGCAGGTGGTAAAAGCTTTCTGGAAATCTTTTATTCTGCTGTGTTTCCGGGTGATAATTGAGGCTCACAGTTCATGTTTATGGCTCTGTGATTTTCCTTGCTCTTCTGCAGCATTTGTAACCTGGAAATTTGCCTTGTGAACTCTCTGCACAGCGCTTCTTCCCACCTGCCCTCAATCCTTACTCATGTTCCCAGTTTGGAGCTGTTGTGATCCCTGGAGAGTTGTGCAGGGTGAGGCCCCATCACCATTACTGTTGCTGATCAGTAATGTGTGAAGGACAATTTTTAAATCGCCAAAGATGCATTTGTTTCTGCTTTCAGTTGTGCGTCCCAAATCTGCAAAGCAGATCTGCATCTAAGAGATAAAAAACAAAAAAAACACCCCAAAAACCCAAACAACAACAAAAAATTATTCTACTCCAGACATTAACATTTCAAATTTAAGCTTATACCTTCCAGGAAGATGGACAAATAAAGTGGGCGAAAATTGTCCTAGCATATTCCAACAAAATACTCAGAATTCTGCCAAGAGCAAGACTGCCACTATAAGTCTTAATTAATTCAAAGATTATACATTAATATAGTCCATCCAGAATTTTCCTATTCTTCAGTAGTCAATCAATATTTGTAAAATGCTTTGAAGAGACAAGCACCATTTAAATACCACATATTAGTCATTAATACTATTGGTACTGTTGCTGACTTGATTTGAAGAGTTTCATGTAATGATTGTTTTAAAATAAATTACCAGTGAAATGGCAGCTGAATAGTGTATGAAAGGAAGCTCAAAGCATCCAACCAGCACAGTGTTCTATTCTCTTGAAAACACTCTGATTTTTACTTTTTGCATGTCTTTCTTATATTAAATGAAAACACCTGTCTGGGATTTCTAAAAATCTGGAGAACAAATGGAAATGAGATGCAGTATTCCTATCTTTCAATTTTTTACTAATCGTAGATCAGACTATAATCCAAGATCCAGGTGCAGTGCTGTGTTTGAGGAGAGGGCCCCAAACAATCCACACATGAAATATGTGAGAGCATGTCTATACCACTCTGGAGCAACAAAGGCCAAGATTCCTTAGTTAGGTCCAGAGGGGCTCTTCCAGCCAAACCTCACAGCTCAGCACACTCCCATGGGGTCTTGAGGCCAGTAAGGTGGGGTGAGACCTCTGTTGTGCCCCAGCAAGGAAGCCACATATACTTGCCTTCAGTGCTTAGGGATAGTACTCATCTAATTATTTTAAATTTACTTTGCTCAGTATAAAAGTGAGAGACGGTTTCAGAAACAAGGTTCAGATTTGTAACTGGTCTTCTTCACAGGAGAATGAAGATTCTTACTGGGGAATAATTCAAACCCTTCTTGATTTCTGCCATTCAGTGACTTTATTCTCTAGGCTCCTGGGTGTTCACTCTTGATCATTCTTCTAGCAGAATAATATTTTGAATCATCATTATATTTACAAATAGAATTTGCAAGGTGTCCATGAAAAAATCTGAAATTAATGATTGAGTACGTGTGATTCATACACAACAAAGTGTGATTTTAAATTCAGAAATCTCCTTTTGAAAAAAAAAAATTCGTAAATTAAGAGAGAAAAAAAATTATTCTTAGCATAGACTAAGCAAGAAATATTTTGTTAACTAGTTCTTCATTAATGAAAAGCTTTTGTATAGCTTATTCCAGTCCTCTTAGGTCAGATTATTTTATAATTAGATTACAGGATGTTGATTATTAAGATACAGTTTCTTATATTAATTCTGTTTTTGCCTACTTTTCTCCTTCAGTAACATGTTAAATATATTATTCAGTATGTATTTTAGTTATATAATTCTTATAATACACTAAGATGCAAAGAATCCAGATTTTTAATTTGAAATTTATAGCTTTGTAAATAAAATCTCTATTTTTGTAATTCTGTGAATGAATTTGGTCTTAATTTATATCATGTAAGTAGTGTCAGGCTTTGCTTTTAATAATAAAACTTTTAGTGGTGAAAAATATCTGAACAAGATCTAATTTGGGAGGGAAGTCTTAACCCAATTAAAGAAGATAAAAGTTGCAAAGTATATTGTGCTCATTGATATAATGCAAGCATTTTCTTTCCTGCTCCTGCTCTTAAGCATCTTTAATGAGCACAACTGCTGTACTGAACAGTTTTCAGTCCCTAAAAGTAAAGCTTAAGTTCCTAGGAAAAAATGGCTACTGATGTCACGATAGTAGAAATTAGTCTTTTATTGATTGCATAAATTGAAGAATTTTGTTAGAAGTTCAGATGATTTATTTTAAAGGAATCCCAAACAAAAATATAGCTTGGCTTCAAATCTTGAAGTCTGCAAAGGGATCTGAAAAGACCATTTAGTGTTGAATTGTTTCATCAGAAATTAGGTAACAGCCTTGCTGTGAGATAAAGGAGATTCTGCAATAGTAGTCCAGCTAAAATATATGGTCTTTGCTCCAGACAGGGGTGACAGATAATTCGATGCAATACCTACTAGAATAATACTTTATAATTGCGAAAGCAAAATTGCAAAATGATACTTAACAAAGCCTAATGGTCATTAACTATTTAATACTCACAGCACTTTTGTGAGAGAAGGTAATTGTATTTTCCATTTACATTAAGTTCTCCATGCAAAATTCATAAAGGAAATCAGCATATTCTAAGACACATATAAGAAGATGAGCCTTATTCTTGGCACAATGGCTCTGCAATTCTCTTTCTACCAGTCTTAAAAGCCACAAAGAAAAGGGATAGATGAGGTGAGGAAGGGTGAGGTGAGGTAAAGGAATTCTGAGGGACAAGCACTGGATAAAGGATCCCGAGGTTACGGCACATCCACTTGATGCCAGGGTTCTGCTGTGAAGATAGGTGCAGAAAGTGAAGGAAAGGGGAGCCAGGGTAAACTGTATCACCTCAATCCAGGTGTGTAGCTACTCTTTTTATAGCTGAGTGGAAAGGTCTTGACTTTTTTTCTTGATATCATAGACAATTGGTAAACCTTACTACCAGGCACCACAGATCTTTAACGGAGGTGTTACAGCCAATTCTGAGGCACAGCACCTCTTGCAATACTTGAGAAGTGTCGGGGCCACATTGCAAAGCTTTTTAATCCCTTCTAAAAGTATTTCTGCAGGATGCTGTAATCCAGCTCTCAGGGATTTACAGTGTATATACAGCTTTATTCTCTCTGTTCCACTGTTGAGCATACAAAAGTAGAGATGTTGACTGATTTGCCCAGGACCAAACAACATCATGATGACAAATGTTTCCCTAGTTTCCAGAGTAATGTCATTGCCATTGCTCTCATGACTTGAAAATCAAAAAAGAAGAGATTCAGAAAATAGTATTTTGTTATCTGTGAGTTCTCCTACATCGGACTTTTCCATTTACTTTTTTATTAAGAAATTATTGCCTATACTACTTAATAAGAAGAAAATCCCACCCAACAAATGAACTCAATCAACATAGACTGTAGGTTTTTACACTAAATTTAGATGTCTCTGATTTGAGAAAAGACAGGATAGTAGTATCACCTTCATACAATTTTATGTTAACAATTTAAATAAGATAAATCCTGGCATTGTGCTAGATAAACTTTTCTTGTTATTCTATGCATTACCTACTACATCTGTACTCTTCCCTTATTATTCTTTTATGTGGTTGTAAATAAATTCCCAAATTCCTAATTGGACATATATATTTTTATATGTTGGCAAAAAAAGTCTTCCCCTTACTTCCTTTAATTGTCGCAGCCACAAACCACATGTTAGTGATATACCATCCTAAGGTGCAAGACAGAAAAATCATGTTTCTTTACTCTGCCAGTGCAGATGCCCATTCTGGGAAAGATGACATTTCCAGGTTTCTGGTGGGATTTTATATTCACTGCTAGCCTTGGAATTTCCCAGCACCATCAGATTTGTAAACCACAAAATTTTGCAGTTCAAGAAATTAAAAATAATTTAAAAAAAGGTTTTGTAGTATGTGATGACATTTCTAGAAAAAGGTGTGATTGTGTCTGGGGAAATAGGTTTTATAGATGAAAGGCTACAACAAGCAGTCACAATAAAAATGCAAATGCTTTAAAGTATCCTAAAATGTCATTTTGTAATAAAGGTAGTGTTTGCCACCCATATAGAATAATGTTTTAGTCTAGTGTAGTGTTTTATTGTTAGTAATTTGGTTTTCCAATTGGAAGGTAATGAAGCCTGCCCAAAATGATTTATAAACAATATATTAAAAAGTGTATTGTGTTTGCGTGACTCCTTGTATGAAAATCACTCTAGATATTTAGCTGAGATCAGTCCTTTCATAAGTTCTTCTCAGAACTTGGTTACCATGATAGAGCCTAATTTTCATATGGGAAATATATGTATAATAAATTAAATTCACTTTTGTCTTTTGATGTCATTGAGGATACTGTAGATTCTTCCTTTCTATCCCCTTACAGTTATTTTAAAAATAATTCTGTTACAATAAGATACATTTTTCTCATATGTCAAACAGTACAGGTTCAACAAAAACATTTCTACAACAATATTTTATTTCATTTCTTCTTGCCTGTATTAAATACGGTAGCTGACTGTTGAACATGAAACCTTCAGCTGTATAGGATCAGGGATTCCTGTACGTGCTTGCATCAAGTGTGATGAAAATACAGCTTCAGGAAATAGCTACCACCCTATCCCTGGTCTACTCTGCCGAACAATGATGTTGTTTATGGCAAATGAAAGCGGCAAACAAATAATAGACAGTTGTAGAAAAATACTGGAAAGATATGAGTTTGCTTGGTTGTTCAAACTCTGCAAAACAAAGACAGTCTCTCAACGATAATTTAAGAAAATATTGTGGTTGTTTTGTGTGTGGGTTAACAGCATGAGCGGCACCTAAAGTCATTACAGAGATTACAAAAGTGAAACTGAATAGTACATTAAAGCTCATAACTGTTAGTTCTGGTCACAGGGCAATATTCTGTAATATTATCAACATCGACTCTTTTGTATTAAGCAATGGAAAGAAAAGGGCACATCCCAATTTCACAATTTATTACACTCTCTAGATTTTTCAAATAATTTCTTTTATGCTCTTTCTCTACTTTAAGTTTCCCTGCTTTAGTTTAAAGACTAATGCTTAGTTTTTATAGCTCCTTCTTTATTTTTTTTTTTTGCCTGAAAAATGATCTTTTCCATTTGTTCAGCGCTGTTAACTACCATCACCTTCCAGGATACTTTGAGAATGTACTTCTGTACTCGATGCATGTTGAAAAAGGCACTGCATGGACCATACCTCACCTACAAAGAAAATTAGTTGTAGCATCTGTTTCTCTTTGATAAATGTGTCTAATGTTTTTCAAAAAGTAAGTTAACATTCTTTCATGGTAGTAAAGCTACCACTTTGCTGTAATAGAAAACATCTGTCTTTTATTTGAAGAGGTACCAGAGGTTCATTTGTTTGTTTTTAAAGAACAGTAAAACTCAGCTTTCAGGCAGAAAATTTCCAGCTGACTTGGGCAACAGCAAAAATTTATGAGAGTAGTGCTAGGGGGGTTTTGCCACAGCTGTCTGTAAATGGCCATGTATTGCAAGCTCATATTCCAGAATTAGAGCAAGGACTTTCCTCACTGCCATTCCCCTCACTCCAGGAGAGAGGAGAAAACTTTTCTTTGAATTTTAGCAGTGCTAAATAACTTTCCCTTTAGAAATGTTCTTGACGAGCACTCTGCTTACTGCAGGTAATGACTAAGTTTGGAGACTGAGCTTCCCATGTAACAGCCAAAGTATTATCTGAGCTCTTCACTTGGGTAATATGTTTTTTATTTCTTCCTGCAAAGCAAGTGATTCACTGAGTTTGCATCCATCATAATGCATGGGACCTGATAAGATGTATCTGAGGGTCCTAAGGGAACTGCCAGATTAAGTGGTTAAGCCACTATCCATCATATTTGCGAAATTGTGGCATCCCAGGTAAGATGTTCCTCACTGGAAAAGAGGAAACATAAACCCCATTTTTAAAAAGAAAAAAAAAAGAAAAAGAAAAGAAAAGAAAAGAAAAGAAAAGAAAAGAAAAGAAAAGAAAAGAAAAGAAAAGAAAAGAAAAGAAAAGAAAAGAAAAGAAAAGAAAAGAAAAGAAAAGAAAAAAAAGAAAAGAAAAGAAAAGAAAAGAAAAGAAAAGAAAAGAAAAGAAAAGAGAAAAAAAAAAAGAAAAAAAGACCTGAGGAACTACAGGCCAGTGAGTTTCATGTCTGAGCCTGGTAAGACGGGGTAGATCCCCCTGGAAACTTTGCTAAGGCACATGGAAAAGTAGGAGGTGATTTGTGACAGCCAACATGGCTTCATCAAGGGCAAATTGTGCCTGACAAGTTTGGTTGGCCTTCTTTGACATGGTTACGGTGCTGGTGGAAATGAAAAGAACGGCTTATGTTGTCTACCTGGATTTGTGCAAAGGAGGGAAGGGATGCTATCCTGTGGGACACTGGACAGCCTTTATGGAATTTTGAGCAACTAGGTCTAGTGAAAGGTGTCTCTGGCCATGGAAGGGGGTTTGGGACTAGATGATGTCTTAGGTCCCTTTCCACCATTCTATGATATGATTCTATGACAATCCAAGCTTTTTCTTTTAGTCTTGCCAGGATATATCTGTGGGGACACCCCCAAAAGAGAACTTTATACTGTAAGCAGGAAGGCTGGCAGATCAGAGAGTGGGCTCACATCACAGTGTTTTTCAGGGCTGATCTTAAAGAAGCATAAACTGATGGTCATTTTGTACTTCCCTGAGACACAAATTACTTGAAAATTGGAAGGTCATGGGAAAACATGATTATACCCCTACCTGTTCCTCTTATTCTCTTGCTGTTATGTTTGCCTCCCAGGTTTAGACCTCAATATGATCATTCAACTGTTTTCATCTTCTGACAGTCTGAAATAAATATACACACCTGAAATCAATGTCACATTGCTGATCAGCATTGGAGGCACATAAAACCGTAAAGAATTAAGACTGATGCTGTTATCAACAGTAAGAGGAAGATATCTCCTGGAGGCAATTTCAAGATTTCTCAGGGTTGCCTGTTTAGGAAGTCTGTCTCTCCTGTCAATAAAAGGAGCCTACAGTGTTGGAGACTTTCACCAAACCGGCCCTGGTGAACAGCCTCTGTACTACACCAAAGCAGGGTATAACAAGGCAAGGACACCTCCGATAACACAATTTTGGTTCCTGTGTACTTTTGGGAAGTTACTTTTATAACAAAACCTGGATGGTTTCTAAGCACATTAAAAGGTCACTCTCAATTGTGAAATTTTCTTAACTGTAGGAGAAACTATAGGGTTAAGACCCTTGCACATTATGAGAATAACCACTGAGGATAGCATTTTGTCACTCACTTGGCATGCTATAGCATTCATTTAGCCCAACTATTAATGAAAATTTAGAAAAGTACTTAAACATACCCTATATGCCACCAGAGGTTATAAAATGATAGAATAGATTTTCCTGTGCTCCCCTGGGGAAGAAGCAAGGCAGTCTGACCCTTGTCCTCCCGTTTTGTCCCTAAGCATCTACAGAACTGCATTAAAGAGAGTTCTGTTATATCAGGTCAGGCAGAGATAATGTAATTGAAACATCATGTCCACAGGCCCATGTACATACACATATGATAAACATTTTGAAATATGGATGTCACCTTACAGGGTAATCCTGTTAAAACTCAGCCCTGCTGGCAGAACACTTTGCAAATACTAAAATACTCCAAACATACTCTTAATAATTCCTCATCTATGTACCATATTATTCTGAACACTGTGGAGTATTCCTGTTATTCTTGGGTCTCCTCACAAATGCAAGGACTGAGACGTAAGGTCTGGAGCCTATAAATACATGCTTTCATACTTTATCACTGCTTCTTTCATTTACATGGAAAAAAATACAAGGAAAAGCAGTTTACCTCAGGCAGCCAGAGTAGTTGGACAGGAGCATTGTTGGAGAATTATACAAATGTAATTCTTTCTTTCTTTCTTAATATTTTTAAGTTCAGTGTAAGTTTCCTCTCATAGTGTAGACTTTGTGATAACAGTTCCAGTTCAGGAGGGGAAAAATGTCATATTGGGAAAATGTGTAGACAGATCCATAAGATAACAAATAACTGAGCAGAAAGTGAATTGAGAGTGACAGCAGCAGCCCACTGAGGGTAACAAGCTAAAAAGACAGGAAGCCAGTGAGACATGACAAAGACAGTAAATGAAATTAATCTTCTTCCTGCTGACAACAAATTTCAGGCCAGCCATAGCCACCCAGCTTTGCTTTACCCACAATTATATTCTGGTTAAATACATTTCCAAATTAACAGAAACTTGCTGTAGATTTCAATCAACTGGATTTTTGATACACAGTAATAAAAAGTAGAGTTTTTCTAGATAGGGTTGTAGATGAATTTTCTATAATACATTAGGCTCATTGTACTTGTCCTCCATTAAATATTTTTTATTTACCTCTCTTGCCTCAATGTGAGACAAGCATGCAGGCTATAACTATTATATTTCCCTTGAGAGACTTCTGTGAGTGGTCAATTTTGCAGAGTAGTAAGCAAGCACAAATCAGAACTAAATGTCTGCTTTAAGTAAGGCGTGATCTTCCATTTCTTTACACTGTCATGATCACCACTGATAAAGAGAATCAGAGTCCAAAAACACAGCACAGGGTGGAAAGGTCTGACTTTAAATTAGACATGCACCGATTGAATCTAAACTATGAATAACTGGAAGCAATCCTGCTTGCTTTGACAGGAATAATTGCTTTTATTGGTGCTCTTCCTCTGTTTAGTTTGCCAGATATTTCTCTATCAGACATTCATGACATGAAATTGTTTCTAAAGAGATAGTCTAAAGAACACAGTACTCCCTACTAATATGTATACTGCTCATGTTTATAAATGAATATGTTGAATTTCAATTAAAAATATTTCAAAATTATATCTCTGAAACATAATACAATAAACTAATTTTTCTCTTTATATGTAGACCTAAATGCTGAGATAGTTATATGAGTAATTTAAAATATATTGACCAAAAAAACCTAATTGGAATGAGAATCTGTTGCATTCTATCTGGTCAACACAGACATCAGTAATTAGTTAATAAACTAATGAAAAAGGAGAGAGTATTGTATGCCAGTCTTGCTTTCTATACTTAATTCCTTTTGGAGAACTATTTTCTTTATTCATTTTGTTTTGCTAATTCTTTCACTAACATACAGCTATTAACCATTGCTTTTGTCACACAGGTAAAATGACCAACTGGCAGAACTTCGGTTTTTAATGTTTACTGCTTTCATTGAAAATATTTTCTAAAAATCATCTATCCCATATGAGGGATATAGAGGCCCAAAGTTTCCCCCAACACATCTTTATGTGTGGTCATGCATAAAAATGGACATACACTTGCACTGGAGAAATAAAGAACCATTTACTGCTGGTGTCAATGGATGCCTTTACAAAAAGGTTAGACAAACATCTGCCAGGATTGCCATAAGCAAAAGCCAATCAAATCAAGCAGATGGACTAGATGACCTTTATAAATAGTTTTCATGATTCTGCAAAACATAGTAGTACTGCAGAAGCACAGATTTCATATCACAGGATGGTATAATTTTCTCTCACTATGACCATCACCTGAATTATTTCATAAATTTGTCTAGTGATAGAGCTGAGAAATGAATTGACTTCAAATTCCTCAAAAATCTATGAAAGCTCTGAAGCAAAATGTCATCTGAAAAACACTATATTTGATTTGTCTTAGCAAGCATTGACAAAAGAGCTGCTTGAGCTGCATGAGCACATGTGATTACAGAACAATTTAAAAATTAGGTGGTGATATAGGGAAAAAAAGTTTTGGATGTAAATGAATTTCAAGATCAAACAAATACCAGGTAATAGAAAAAAATCCCTGTAAAAGTAATAGGAACACCTTCTCACATGTATGAATTCTATAATCAGATGAAAGTTGAAAAAGACTTTCCACATAAAAAATAAAAAGAGTTTCAAGAACAATCACTTTCTAAACAGTGACAGATAGAGATTAATAATATTCTAAGGCATCTCTTCTCTTATCCTGTGACTGTCTGTTCCAGTTGGAAAGCAAAATATAAGCTACTCGACAACACAATCTTCAATCTGACTAGGAGATGTAAAACAAATGTTGGAGGTCTAGGGTGAGGTTCAGAGTTGGCAAATCTCCTCACAATCTGTGTGTAAATGGCTGATCCCTCATCCCAAGGGTAAGAAATGTGCTCCAGCCAAAGCATTGTAGCAGGTAGTGATTACATGCAATAGATGCTACATAGGCTACAATGATTTGGGGAATTTGTCTTCCTAGACAACACATTTCAACACATGAAAATAGGGTGAAAGTTCCAGGTATTTAAATTTTTCTCTTTTTGGTAGAGGAATAAATAGCAACTTCAAAAGTATAGCAGGTTTTGAAATCAAGCTGCATTTAACTTTTTTTTTTTTTTTTTTAAGTTAGGGCAATATTTCAGTTTACTCTTAACACCAGACATCTGAAATGACTGTAAAAGATTAATGACATTTTACACCAGCTGATAAGCAAAATGCTGTGTATCTTCTAATTATTCAACAGATTTTTTAGCAAATATTTTCCATTTGAGGCTAGGACATCCCTCAAGTCCTACTCAAACTATCAAAAAGGGTAGAAAAGGGTGAGATTATTTAGAAATTATCTTAGAAAAGAAATGTTTTAAATTACAGGATAGTCTTTAAAAGTTTATGTAACATCTTATGTAGTCAAAGACCTTATCCAGCAAAAGAGTGCACCAAGAAAATCCTTGCGCCAACTGGGTTTCAAAAATATTTTTATTCCAGGTTCTAGCAGCACCAAATATTTGATTCGAGTGTTGCTAATCAGTAATTGCAGAATAATATATTTTACTAATAACATAAAAAGACAAACTTGGTTTAATTTATCGGTTAAGTTTGCAAATGAAAAATGTTTAACCCATTGCCTTCAGATTCCTTGTCATATATGATATTTGAATTTTACTTGAAGGCTCTGTCTGAGACTAAAGTTTTTTTTTGCCTCAAGGGACAAAGTGCAAAGGAGGCAGTACCTCTATTTTTTTGGTTCACAGACTTACTCCAGAGCCTGGATATCCATGGCAATCCTATTGTACTTTGTTGCTTGCACGGGCAATCTCTTGCAGGGTTTCTGTTTAGCTCCTCCTTGGCAGTGTTAGGTTTGCCGTTGGACTCAATGATCTTAAAGGTCTTTTCCAATCTAAACGATCCCATGAATGTGTGATACTTGGAATAGTCCATCTTCAAGATCAAAATATTTCAAACTAAGACATGATGAAAGTAGCTGTATCTCCATTCAATTCAATGTTCAACTGTTACAAGAGACTTACACCAAAGTGGGGGTTTTTAACTAGGCATGAATTGCACCACATTTACGGGGTTCTCCTACAATCACATAACTTTTACTATCCACACAGCAGGTATGGATGTCACCTGACAGATGTGGGGGGGAAGGAACTACAATAGCATGATCTGTCTTCCCAGCAATAGCAGAGCAAACATGTCGCTGTAGAGATTTGAAGCTCCTTCAACCTCTTCAATATTTGTTGCCCAGGATTGCTAGTTTTGGTAAATTTGACAGTTTGTTTCAGCTGAGTGTTATGGGTTAATGACACTGAGATACAGAGAAACTTTGCCAAACCTTATCTGAATGAAACATAAGAATCCTTCCTTAAAAAGAATGACCTAGAAATGTTGACCTGTATCTACATGTGTCTTTGATTTTATTTTCAACCTAGACCTAAGACCAACCCTCCTAAGGCCAAATTGTGACTCTGTGTGTGTAGGGTTCTGCTACTACTGAAACCTCTCCAGCTGTGGTGCCAGTTGGGTTGACACAGACAAGTTAAGCACTTCTGATGACAGTGGCAACTACAGCTCACCTTCTTCTGGTTCATTGGTGCCCAAAATTGCTTCTGCTGAAAATCGCAACACCATCCATAGCCTAAAAATACCAATGTAGCCCTGTGAGTTAAAAAATTTGACTTAATAATTTGGTTCCTACTTATTTTGCAGGGGTCCTGCTCCCTGGCACTGTTTTCCCTGGGAGCAGAGATGTCTGCCTCGGCAGCTGAGTGGGCTCTGGCAGCCTTTGTCTGCAGGGGAAGCTGTACTTGCAGAAAGTCCTGGCCTGGACTGCCTGCCACAGCCACGGGCAGTCCAGAGCAGCTTCACATCCCTGCTCTTGGTAGCCAGGACTAGCTGCAGCAAGCCCGAAGAAGAATGGCAGAAATAGATTTCAGACCTTGGGATAACAAAGGCAGCTACAGATGAGTTAAATAAGCTGTGAGCAGAGACCAGATGTAAACTTCTTTTTAATTCTAAACATCTCCTGTGCCAAGTATTCTAGCTTGACCACCCCATAGCTGTTTGAAGCAAATGGAACTCATTTTTCTCTTCTTTCTTTCTTTCTTTCTGTTTTTTAAACAACAGATGGCAAAGCTATTCACAGTCTCGGTTTAGACTAAAGTTTGCTGTGCTGTAAACAGTCATGAACTGAACTTTCAGTCCAACCATTCTCCAGCCCTCAAATATTTTTATGCAACATATGATAAAGTGGTTCTCAGAAAAAGTTCATGTGTTGCTGTTGTTACATTGTCTAGTTGTTGGGATTGTGTCAGGTGGATGAACAGCCTGCCAAACGCCAGGAAGCCAAAGAGCAAAAGACTTTGTAAGCTTTTGCTATTACCACTTTATTGCAGAGTAAATATCTGTGCTGTGCTAGAAACTGCAGATTGTGATATTGCCTTAGGGGTCTAGAGTATCAAGAGCAATGTATTATAGTTTTCAAGTTCTGACATATTGTGCTTTGGTAATTTACTACTTTGAAGTGTGGTGACTTAACACGACAGCTATGTATATAAAATGATAGTAAGTTGATCTACATTTTCTGTTTCTGTATGCTTTTGAAACTTTTTTATTGTACAAAATGCCAAGATACTAATTATAACGATGGCAAAAATAGAAGTGTCTTCATGACCAAAATCATCTTACATACTTCTATTTAAACAATTTTATTTGAGTATTACAATGTCACAAGCTGCGCCTTTTCTTCTTCTTCTTCTTTTTTTTTTTTTTTTTTAAATATTAGAGACCTTTTCCAAAACTAGTGAGGTTTCACTGTAGAAAATGAACTCCACAGCCTGAAGGTAAATCTAATGGATTTTCTAATTATAGTGGAAATATTGATATATTTAAATCTCTAGAGGTTTCTATTTTTTTTTTTTAGTTATCAAAGAAACAAAACAAAAATATAAAAACAAGTTCTATCTAAAGATAAATAGTCAAAGAAATATTAGTACCATATATCTGGTGCTTGATAGATCTGGGTGACAGTTTATGGCGTCTGTCACAGTGCGAGAGAGAAGGAAGAGATCCTGCATAGCCCTGAACTTTTGCTGTATCATGTGAGAAGACTGTATTTATGCTTCACGGAGTAATGCTAAATAGAAAAGTCTGCTAAATTCTTTCTTTGCTCTTCCCTACCTAGATCAACCAATGAAAATCTCTACCTAGCATGATGATCACCTTGATCACATTGAACAAGCACTCAGGTCATGGAACTGTAAGCTGTAAAGAGTGCAATAACCATTAAAATATCTAGAAAGAGAACTGAAGATCCATAGGGGAAAAGAATAAAAACAACCAAAAACCAACCTCAAACAGAAGAACCAACAAAAACCAAAACAACAATACTTTTTAAGTATTACAGAGGATTAAGGTGCTTCAGTCCTGGCCAATAAAAAATTGCTGAATTCAATACCACACCCTGCATAGGCAAATTTGGAACTCTGAAGAAATTACTGTAACTTTCCAAAACCATGGAGATATTCTGATGCCAGAGAACTACTCTTAATTGCTAATCTCCATCACAAAGAACTGACTTCAAAGCTATTACAAAAGGCATTAGGGAATTTGTTTATCAGCAACTTAAATTCTCTAAACATTATTGAGGGAGTTGTACAAGTACCCTGCCAGCATGGAAATAGACATGTGATAACAAAGAAAGCCACTTGCCTCTTGTGGCAGACAGAAGTGAATCCAAGACATTTAATTACAAAGCAGGGAATAGAAATTCTGCAATGATTCCATTATTCCTGTTATCCAATTGAGTGACCCACATTTAATCATTCAGTCATTTGAATGTGTGTCAGAGGGGTGCTGAACTGGTGTTAAACACTTACAGCTGTCTAGCAGCACCACAGTCACTACATCACCTGGCTTTGAAATCAGTGCCAGTGTCACTGCTTGGCTTTCTCCTGTAGGAAGGAACCGATCTCTTTGTATCCCTCAGTGAGACAGCTCAGGTAAAATAGAAGCAATTAATAAATTTTCTTTGCCCATGTGATTGTAAAATGCAAAAGAAAGCAATTCATAAGGCTCTAAGAGAGCTGCATACATATATGCACTATTTCATACCAGGTACAAGTAGCAGAGCCTTTGGCTGCTGCAGAACAGCATAGTTGCAATTATATCAGTACTGGGATAGTAATTGTCAGAGATGGAAGTTGTTTTCCTTGTGGAAAACATCTTCCTTCTAGAGGCGAGCTCTCTTGTACTGCAGAGGGAGTGTCCACTCACAAGAGATCGTCAGGCTTTTGAGCACAAGTCCTGTAGGACACACAGGAGAATGTTGTCTTAGCTTAATTCCCCACTGTGATATTTCGGAACTGGATTTAGTCTGGGCCCTGCTTGAAGGACTTCTCCAAGATAATTACAAATTTTTTTGTATATTTTGAGATCTGAATCCCATAGTCCAAGTTAGCATGCATGCCTGGTTATGTTTGGAGTTCAGCTGATGATTGCTTGCCTGAAGGGAACACTAATGGCCTGCAGCTTTGGCTCTGTCCACACCCTCAAAAAATGCTACCCCTATTTTCCCCTAATTTTCTATTGACTAGCCATGTACATTGCATATTAGAAATATGCCGGGCTCTTTGAACCTCAGAGAGTTGTGACTGCTGCAGAATATTTGGATTCAGTGTTCAAGGCACTGAGCACCCTAGCCCCACTCCATAAATCTATGTAAATACCCAGGGTAGAAGAGGAGGGCTGCTCTTAAGCAGAGATAAATATTAAATAAATAGTTAAAAATATTTATTCCCATTATGAAGTCCAATAAGGGCCAGGGTGCAAATTACCACTAAAAAGTCAGTTATTTTTGTCACTGCTGCTACTATAATTACATAAGCAACAACCTCAGTGTAGTTCTAATTTTATCTGCAGCTACAGATTATATTATATATCCTTATATACCAGCTTTAAGAAAATGTAATGAAACTGAAAAGAATTCCCTGTGAAAATGTTTGTACACAACTTTGACACAAGTCATACTTCAAATTAACATTGTACTAAGTTCTGTAACATATATAATGTTGTGTAATGTATGTACAAAGTTTTCTAATGTTTAGAAAATGAGAAAATGGTGTCTATGTAAAAACAAAGGACAAAAATTGTAAATTGAGTGAAAAAATTGAGTGAAAATTGTAAGTAATGAAATATAGATTTCTGTATAATTTTTTTTTATTTCTTAAATGACAGATTTTTTTGTAGACAGTTTCCAAAAAGACTCTGGAGTAAGAAAATGAAATAAAACAAATATTCTATTTATTTACTAAGACAATGAAATGTGGGTTTTTGGTTGGTTGGGTTTTTTGCTTTATTTCTGAGCAGAAGAATGAAGAATTGTCATCATAAAGAAAATTTCATAAACAAAATGACTACGATTTTTTTTTAAACTGTACTTAATTCTGTAGAAGGAATACATGATGTAAATTGTTATTATTTTCTACCAGAATTAATAATTAAGAGTAGATTTTCATTATGAAGTATTAAAAACAAAATGTCTCACTCAAAGATAAAACAGAAAACCTTCTAAATAGAAATAATATTTTATATAAGACTACTTAGCATAATAGAAGCAAAATAAAGCAAAACAGTGGTTATACAAGTCCTTCTGCAGGTATTTTTTCTGAGTTTGAAGTATGAATTGTGTCTGAAGCCTTGTGAAAACATTTCATCTGTACTTACTGGCCTAATGAAGTATAACACACTTGTTGGTTTGCTTATGAACTTTGCCCTGCGTATGTCCTAGCTGCAGTGAAATATTACTTACACACTGATTTTACAAATACATGAAAAATGGTTTTGTAAACATCACTCTTTCTTATGGGGAAACATATGGAACTGGTTGGAATTTTCTGTGAGAACATCCTTTCTGATGCTAATGGGATGTTTTCCACATGGTCAAGATTTCTCCTGTGCATTCAGAGAGAGGGTGTAGTGAGTTAGTTGTTTCTTCCAAAACCTCAGAGATATTTACATAAATATAGATGATTAAGAAGAAAGACATCCACATCCTCATCGTATTTCAATTCATATTTATCAAAGATGACGTTACTATAACTTCATAGTCCCACATAAATATGGTCTATAACTACACCAACAAAAGCCTTGTATTACCTTGCATTTTTTCTATATTTTAAGAATAAATAATGCAAGACACTTCTATTGGGAACTGATTGAGGGAAGAGGAAGAATGTATTTTGACCCAGTAAGTTCTCAGCCCTAATGCTCAACATCTTGACTTAGCAGATGAATTCCTGAAGCAAATTCCTAGATTTCTTGTAAGTTCACAGGCTCTGGTAGTATTCCTAAGTAATATGTAACTTAGTGACCTTTTTCTTCCACCCTTATTCTTTCTTTTTTTTTTTT
>WBMY01006818.1:99307-134885 GCA_013397315.1 Donacobius atricapilla
GACGAAAAACAACATGGGATTTGGAGACAATTTTTCCAGGAAAAAAAAGGTAATTCCATACCCTTGATTTCAGTAATTTGAAACAATAATTTGCTTTCAAATGTGCTCAAAATGTTCTTAAAATGAAAGCAATTGGGAAAAACAAATTACTCATTTCTCCATTTAAAGTCACTGAAGCTAAAAAAAGAAAACAATCCCCAAATATATTCTTATTCCACTCTTTTCAGAACTTTTCGTTTTGATGGACCAAACCCCATTGTTTCAAATAGCTGTTTCCAGAAACTTATAGAGACAAAATATTGTCCCAAAATTAGTAATTCTGAATAAATTAGGAAAATATACTTTCTTTGTTAAAACAGATGATTCTTTTGGACTGGATTTGGCTGGGTCAACTCTCTTTGGAGAGTGCAATGTCACTATCTCTGTGGACCTGTTCTATTGGCTGCCAATCTATCCCTTCTTACAACTGTAAGGTACTGAAACATGAACTGAAGCAAGCAGACTGCAAATAGTATTGCCTGGATCTTTTCAGCTGCTAGTTTTATTTTTTCACTAGAAATTTGCAGACGTTGTGGCTCAGATATGAGAAGAGATCTATCTTCCTAATACTATCAACACACATGTTCTCCCAGTCAAAAGTTTCAGGAACACGTGTCAAGAGAGTAGGAGCAGAAACAAACATTGACATAGATGGAGGATGATCAGGGCACGTTTTACAACTACATTCCAACACTAAAATACTTTGAGGAAGTAGAGCAACGAACAAAATTCTTCCATTTTTATAAGAAAAATACACAAGTGAAGTTAATCTTAAGTGAAAATAACAATATATTAGAATAATTTAGCTTTCATAGTTTTGTGGGAGAAAGACTGATTCTTTTTTGTTGTTGGATTGTTTTGGTTTTTGTTTTTTTTACTAACTTAAACCAACAACGTACTAATAAAAAATCTGTTCATGGTAAATATGAATGAAGAAATATTGAATCCATTGTTTAAGCATAAATATGTGACACTTAAAATATTATCTTACAGTGAACCCCTGAGACTGCTGAAGCTCCTAGATTTTAAAGAGTACCTTCATAGACAAGTTATAACAGAAGGATTGTAGCTGTGTTGTTTCCAACTTACTATTGAGCATATTTTCTATGAACACATAATGTCTTTTCTCCTACAAACAGATACTTCTTCAAAAACATACACTCTTTTGGCTCAGAAAACCTTTAGCAATCATTAAAAGGACACTAGAGTACAAAATTTTCTCTAATTTCCTTAGGTTTCTCAGCTGGAATGACATAGTAAAAATGTTTCCTCGTGCTGAAACATTTCTCTCCTTGTACTCCAAAAATTTTTTAAAAATGCTACTCTATTTAGTGTGACCTGCTAGGCTCAGACAGAAGTAAAAATATGTACTAGCTCATGTTACAGCATTTTTCCAACTTTCAGAATCAGGATTTGGTAACAAATCTTTCTTACTGAGGGTTTATTTGTTTATTTATTTCTTCTTCCACCCTTATTGCAGCAAACATCTTATTTCTACTTCACAACTTATTGATAAAATATAGATGCTTCTCCCACTTTCCTGATACTTTTATAGGAAGGGCTGACTGTTTCTCTTTCCCTTAGAAAGCATATTTTATCATAATAATTCATGGCTAAGAATAGCATATAAACTTAAGTGTAGTTAAACAATGTTTGTCTCCTGCCCATCTGCGTTTAGTCACTGAGCTGATAAAATATATTATCTATAAATACCTTTGTTTCAAATCAGTTTAGCAATGCTTATTGCATCTATTCTATGGGAGTTCCAACAAGCCAGTTTTCCCTTTTAATGTCTGAAGGCCTTCAAAGTAGCCCTGTGCTATTCTCTGAACTAGATACTTCAAAGGCAAATTTTGGTTAACTTAAGCTAACTTAAGATTTGAAGCAACCTTAACAGATTGCATTCTCTATTAGAAAAGATTTAGGCAGTTTCTTACTATCCTTGAAAGTATATATATAAACCAATAAAGAAATGGCTTTACATGTTCTCCACAAAACCATCATTGCCAAGGGTGGTTTAGGAACAGGCAAAGGAGAACAAGTTTCCATAGATTTTTCATTCTGAAGAGGCTGCTGGTGATGAGAAAGGGGCTGAGAGGGATTGCTTAATGGAAGACAAAGGAGGTCAGTGATGACATCCAGAGGCAAACTGAGCTATAACTATCAAAAAAGTACTTCAAAACTGCAGGAGAAGGGAGGAAACTGTGGAGAGTGAAAGCTCCCTCCCTGCAATTGCTTTGAGGTCTGAAAACCAGTCTGGGTCCCATCTGTACTTTAAAATAAGTGTTTAACACTCAGGTACTGACCTATGACACACTCTGTGCCTCACTCAGTACCTCTTGAATCAATGGCATGGAACAGGGAAGGACAGGGAAGGACAGGAAACAGCAAAGCACATATACCCTGCAAACCCTACAGTGCTGGCAGCTGTGCATTGACTAAAGTCGTATTTGCAAGATTTTTGTAGGTGTGTCTTGTGCTCTGTATATATTGAAAGCAGTGTTTATGCTGATATAATCATATATTAGTATAAATGGCATAATGGTGTCCTTATCAAGTGTGCACATAGTCATTATGTTTATAATTCTTCTGTCAAAGGAGTCCGACACAAATGGGGTGGTTTTGTACTCTACTCTGAATATACACTGTTGTATCAGCATTTCTGAAGGTCATAAATAAAGGCACAGGTATTTTGCATGCTGCATGTGTGCCTAATATTGTGGGTATAGAGCAGAAATTTCATATGCTTGAAGACACAGTACAGTTGGGTTTTTTTTCCTTTTTCATTAATTCATGAAAACCAAGTGTTACCAAATATACATGGTGTGACTAGTAATCTCCAGTTTCTGTGGAATTACATAAAAGAGTAGAATTCAAAGCACATAATAATTTCCCAATATATCTATTTCAGTGCCGCACAAAAAGCCTAAACTGGTGTGTTGCTAATGACTAACGCAAGCTAATAGCTGTTTGTGTACTTCAAGGTGGTTGAAGGGCAGGCAATTCAGTTGTAATAGCAAAAGTAAGTCATTAACTCATGGAAATATGTCAGCTTACTTGGAGAGTAAAGAAAAAACTAAAGAAGAACTTTATTTTTCAAGGCAAAAGTGCAGACATTTGGTTTATATGAGCTTTGTTAATTACAGAGATAGGCCATTTTACAATAGAAATATAATCCCTAATGTCTATAGAAGCTTCCTAAATCTCCGACACTCTTGAAAAACCCTGTATTTTTACTAGACGGATGTGAAAGGAGCAATCTGTGACAGAGGTCTGAGCAACCATTCTCGAAGAACAAAGACCAAGAACAAATTGATTATTTGACTGCCCTACAATGTTACAAAGTTTGTTTTACCATGGTGCAATTCTATGGAAAAAAATCTTCGGATACATAAATGTAATTTTTATCTGTATCTATCAATAGTTAAAGTTGACCTGTTCTTCACATATTCATCTGGTCTACATTCATAGTCAGCGTTCTCTGGGTGAAACACTGCTTTCTCCCTGGTTGCCTTTCACAAGAGGTCAAAAAGCTGCTACCCTCCAGAAAGACATTGGAGTGATCTTACTAAAGCTATAAATTGAGGCTTAAATATCTCATTAAAAATAAAATAAAATAAAATAAAACAAAATTTAACATGGAAAGGAATAGTCCCATAAATATTTGATTATATTCTTTGCTTGTGATTTATTAATGACCCCAAGAAGTATCAAAGCCTCATTTTGGCTGAATGCTATGCAAACTTACAGAAACCACTTGTGACACAGACAGTTGTCACAGTAATTACATCAGCAAGTCCAGCATTGTAGAAGAAAACAGTGGGAGGGGAGATGAGTCTTTGAAACAGATAATAGTACAGTGTTGAGGCCTGACAGGGTATATCTGTGCATACTCAGCAAAAACAAGTTCAAAAGCTGCCGCTGATAGATATGCAAGAAGAGGAACATGAGTTTATCAAGCCTCGGCCCTTCCCCCGGCATATCCTGTTCCCCTGATCCTTTCTGTGACAGCACACTCTCTATATGGCCTGCAGTCCCCAGGTCTAATGTCAGTGCCTCTCCAGACCTGACTCACTGCACTGCTTCAATTTTTAGATTTCTTTCATGTGCTTAACATATAATGAGAACAAACAGCCTCCCATAAAACTGAGTTCTCCACATTTCTTCAAAACTTACTGGTTCTTCTATACTGTGTCCATGGCATATTTTACAAAGTTATCCCTACTGTAATAATTTTTTGGATGTTTTGCTGTGTGCTTTACAAAGAAAACGCTTGTTTAATTTATCTTTTTTTTTTTGAAACAGGTTANAGATGTGAAAGGAGCAGTCTGTGACAGAGGTCTGAACAACCATTCTTGAAGAACAAAGACCAAGAAAAAATTGATTATTTGACTGTCCTACAATATTGCAAAGTTTGTTTNTCAAAAGCTGCCGCTGATAGATATGCAAGAAGAGGAACATGAGTTTATCAAGCCTCGGCCCTTCCCCCGGCATATCCTGTTCCCCTGATCCTTTCTGTGACAGCACACTCTCTATATGGCCTGCAGTCCCCAGGTCTAATGTCAGTGCCTCTCCAGACCTGACTCACTGCACTGCTTCAATTTTTAGATTTCTTTCATGTGCTTAACATATAATGAGAACAAACAGCCTCCCATAAAACTGAGTTCTCCACATTTCTTCAAAACTTACTGGTTCTTCTATACTGTGTCCATGGCATATTTTACAAAGTTATCCCTACTGTAATAATTTTTTGGATGTTTTGCTGTGTGCTTTACAAAGAAAACGCTTGTTTAATTTATCTTTTTTTTTTTGAAACAGGTTAATTAAACCACTAGAAATACTTTTTTTTTTTTTCTAGTGTACATAAAGCTTATTTTAGTTTGGTTTAGGCAAATTAAGAGGAAATGTGAGCTAAAGGAAGCAAAACAAAAGAAGAAAGAAATGAGAGCAAGGCCTAGTCTATGTACTAAATTTATGCCAGAATAGCTAAGTAAATTCAGCACAATAAAAATCATTGCACTAAGCAACATCACTATACTAACCGAATAATGGTAGCATATATGTGCCAACAGAAGTGTCCTTTCTGTATGGTTTATTTCATTCAGGCACAGTCTCTGAAAAATTGTGATGTTTATATAAAGGCAAAGAAATTTTCAAAGTGGAAATTGGAGTTAATGGAAATTGGTGTAAACAGAAAGCTCAAGTTTTCTGGTTTGTGTTTTCAGTATGGATAGGCTATCAGATTCTTTCTGCTCTAATTAAAAGTCTGAAATTGATTCAAATAAACGTAAGAGCACAAACACACCTTTGGAAATCTCTCTGGAATTGTGATGACAACCACCTTGAGTCCTCCGTTTCTCAGAGAGGTTACTGGCCTCTCATTCAGCATCAGATTTGGAGAGGTATTATAGCCCTTTATAACCTGGATTAAATGAGCAAGAACAAAACAAAGAAAGAGACGTTTTTCCCACATGATGCCTGACTAAATGGTGATACTCACTGATGCAGAATGTTGTATAAACCAGAGGCATAAACGATTTTGAAAAGTGGCTGTTTTGGTGGACGGGCTCACATTAAACATGTGGCTTGGTTACAGTAAACACTTCAGGAAGCCTGAGAAGCACAGACAGCTAAAAACCACGAGGCTGTCCTAGAAACACTTCCTCCAGGCATGCTCAGTTCCCTGTACATCAGTAGCCCATGCTAGGAAGAGTTGGTAAAGGCAGTTGTCATGGCTGTTATATTGAACAAGGGGTTTGCAAGCCTGGTCTGTTCACTTTGCAGGAGCAATGGAAGCATTTGTGTAATGGCCCCACCTTTAGATCAGAGGTGTCAGGGGGCTGTTGGCAAATCAGCCCAGGGTGAAGAGGCAGCACTTACCAAACACATCTTTCTCTGTTCCTTTACTACCCTGCAAAATTTTGCATTTAAGCAAAACCAGAGCACTGCCGCTTCTCAGAAGATATATTTGTCTTAAGTGTGCTTTAAGTAAATTTCCACATTATGATTTCCAAATAAGTATTCTCTCTGTTCCATATAGCTTCTGTCCTTTGTCCTGTCCTAGGAGACTTGCTTAGCCATCATAATTCCTGACAGAAGGCATCCAACTGTATCTAGCTCAACTCTGATTTTAAAGGCTCAGGCCAATGAATGTGTACACAAAAAGTTAAATGCACAAAGGCCTATGCATATATTATATAATTCTTCCATAATGTAAATATCTTCTATATATCTATATGTTCTATATAGTTTGTTGATGATCATATTTATCTCCAAGCTTTCTTGTCCTAGCTATGGAAAGGACCTTCATATATTAAACACAATCAGTCAAAAACTGGTGTTGGGTACTCTGAGGGAAGACATCCTCTGTAATATCTTTTAATAAGATGAAAAATGAGAGATTTTATAAGTTAGATGTTCTATACATTGGTGTTTGGGCAATGATTAGTTTTAAAGTATTGAGGAAACACCATTACTGCCCCTTCAGGTTTAATTAAAGTTCCTCCCTATGGCTTAATTGTATGCAATCTGATTTATTTGGGGATATTCTTTTTCTTCTCTGATAATTAAAAAGTAGACACATTGTTGAAATGTTAGAAGGAAAAGAACTGCTGTCAGCTTTCTAAACTGGCAGCAAAAAGAGCATAGAGAACAAGATCCTTACCTATAGTTAGGAAATGTTCTCATGAACATTTTAAAGTTTGGTTTGGGGCCCTCAAGGGGATTTGAATTAAATGACATGACAACAGTTTCATCACACAATAAAAAATATAAATATGGGCTTACAAATATATTGCAGCAAAGATCTCAAATTTATTTATAATGTTTAATTCTCATACCCACAAATAATAGTAAAATTACTTATGGTTTCCGGTAAGAACTAGTAGTAGAGGGAGATAACAACTTTAAAAGTTTGTGATATTTAAAACAGGTAAAAATATGCAAGAAACAACCATAATTTACAGGTGTAAAAGTGGTTATGGGGTTTTTACAGACCTGTCATTTCCAAACTTTCAGAATATGAAGAGGTTAATAGAATTACAATGACACAGTTATGCTGGAAAATGCTTCTTAATATCATCCAGCATAGTGTGCACAGACAAACTCCTGATTTTCCAATTATTTTTCTAACTATTGTATAATACACATGACGCAGCAGCCCAATGGCAGAGTAAATAGAAGCTTCAGGGTAAAATGGGTAGAAAGTCATAAACTATGGCATTTCATACCCATCACAAACAGTATCAAAAATGTTTCCATGGGTCATATGTATCTTTCTATGAGTCAAATCTTGAGTGATGTTATTTGGTTTGTGGATCCTAAAGCTAAGTTGATGGCTGAAATCAGGAAGTTCAGTTCCATGAGTGCAGGGATTTTTCTGCTCTGTTCCACTTTTCCTATTTCCACAAGAAGGCTGTGTGTTTAGAGAGGAGGTCCGTGAAGTAAGTCATAGGCCCTGATGGCATTTCCATCTGCTGGTCTCACTGCTCCTGCACAAGGGATATTTTTCCCCAAATTTATCTCTTTGTTTCTCTTAAAAAAAAAAAGCATTACAGTATTATTACAATGTGGACACAGTAATGCATATGGGGAGCACAAAACATTGTGCATGAATGGTGACATATCAAAAATCAGAGAAACATCTCTGACAAGTTATTCTCACTCTTATGCTGAGATTGGCTGTTGAGAACAATAACCTTTCACTCCATGTATTTGCTTGGTCCATTTTGATGTTTACAACGTTTCCACAACAAAAATGAAAACTAAAAAAGGGAGCAATATGTTTTTGCACAAGGAGTAACATGGCCCTGTTTTTGTCTGTGATTTAGTTTAGAGATCCATCATTGGTGTCAGTGACAATAATTTTGGTAAGGGCTCATCTCCCCTCTGAGCTGCCTGAGGAGTAACACCACATCAGTTTACTATCTTTGGTATTTTGCTACTACCCACTAGCACAGAAATTGTTAAATAAAATCTGGACAAACACTTCACAAGTTCAAAGTTCTCATTTGGACATTTTTTATTCCTCAAATCTCACTTTTAGAAAAATTTTCAGTATACTTCTTACAGACAAGCCCATTTTTCTGGAGTGCCTTGAGTGTTAGGGGAGTTATGAACTCTGAAATAGAAATGTGCCAAGCAAATAGGGTTAACAAACAGTCTCAGCTTGATTTACGGGGCCAGATTGTGGTTTTGCTCATACCAGTTCTGTACTTGTATAGCCATATTAACATGAAGTGATTTCTTTCTGTGAAATGCATGATTTCCCCTCTTACCAATGAAAAGAAAGAACTATGAGTTCTCGCTTATGTTCTTTTGCCTCTTCCTTTTTTTTTAAATAAATTTGCTTACAAGAGCAGACTTATCACGTTTTGTTATGAAGAAATTACGAACAGATAAAAAAGGTAGTTCTTCATTTGTGATATGTGATGATTTTCAGTTTCTTTTCTCTTGAACATGACAATTGGGGTCATATTTTGGTAATAATTAGCAGCTTCTTTCATAACAGCTGAATGACCCTGTCATCCTTTTTGTATCTTTCCTGTATTTTCCACAATCATGAAAATTGAAGTGAATGTGGGTGACATACCCAGGAAACAATTTCCTCTTTTCAGAGCCCCTTTTCAAATGAGAGGTATGACTGGTCTTATAGGAATCTTGCTCCAACAGCCCAGTGAGATTTTTCACAGACTTTTCAGCTACAAAATTTGTTGGCAAGTGCAGGCCTTATGTTCCCTCATTCCTTTTAGGCGCTGAGGTGAATAAGGATGTTCTGCTATTCATGCCTCTTTACCAATTCCATACCTTGTCAGAATATCCCTGATGACTTTGAATGCTTTGTTATGCAGATCTCTATTACACAGATAAGTCTCAGCTTTCACTTAGTAAATTCTATTTTTATACAGTTTTTCAGACATTGATATGAGAGTTTTCTGAATTGGAGGCTTTCTGACGGAGGGTAGGAATTGTGTTATATCTCAGACAAAATAGTCATTTGATTAATTATGATCACAACAGGGTTAGTGTTTGTGTCTATCAAACGGTGCAGAAACGTGTTGCAGAAAAAATTAAGCAAATACAGCAGAAGTTCAAGTTGCTCTTTCTGTCAAATAATTGTTTGTTCTTCACAGAACAAACACAACCGTTTTTTGATCATAATATTTTTTTTAAATGGCAATGAATCTATATTTCAAGTTTAATTTTCATGACATAAGTATTTAAAAATGGTCAAAATGCTCTTTATAGAATCATAGAATCATAAAGGTTGGAAAAAGACCTCTAAGCTCCTCAAGCCTGTTAAACCAGCATTGCCATTCACCAGTAAAACATATCCCCAAGTGCCACATGCATATAAGTTTGCACTGACAAGTATATATGTCAATTCTTTCCAAAGTTTCCTGAAGATTTCTGGGAATGTCATGCAAAGACTTCTGAGCTGGCTTCATGAAGGCAAACTTGTGCCTGGAAGTGGCAAAGCCACAACTAGAATCTGACCTTCTCAGTTCTCAAATGTTGACTCAAGTCAATTTGCAAGTTTGTAGACTACAAAGCCAGGCACCCTTGTTCCATGTTCTCCAGTCCCTTGTTTCCTGTTCTAGGGTTAGCATGGGCATTTCTTTGTGATAGTGCCTGCCATTTCTCTTGAAATGTTTCTCTGGCAATCCTTAGTGCTCTGGATACAGCATAAACTATTGCCCCTGTAGTATCTCCAGGGCCACAAACCTGGGCATGTCTTGGTGTGCTTTCAGTTGAGGTCTCCCAGCCTGAGGTTTCCATCATGTCTCTCCCATTGTGTGGCATAGGCACAGCTTTGGGCAGATGCCCAAAGGCATTTAGACAGGGAGGGAAGGAGGGGGAGAGAGAAGGATCCTTTCCTGTAAACCAGTATAGTTTCACTTAGGTACTGTAGGCCACCCGTTTTTTCCTCACGTCTCTCAGTACATGTGGCACCATCCTGCCCCAAACTTGTACAGGTGCATGGGGAAAAGGAAGAAGCTGTTTGTGCTCTTTTCCCTACTTGGCACACCTTGCATTGCAAGTGAGGATTTTGCCTTGAGCATCCATTCTAAGAGAGCACCATACAAATAAAAGCAAAGTCTTTCTTTCTGTCATGTAATTAAATAATAATCCCTAAGCAGAAATTACGTACCGCGTCTGCAAAATTTTTTCTTTATAATAAATGCTGTCTGTTTTTAATGTTCGCTTGTAAACCCTCTGGCTTTCATTGCAATAAAACTAATCTTCAAAGTTCTGAAGCAATATGAAGTTTCTCAATGCTCTGTAAAAAACCTCACCCAGTTTCGAAGGTGTCCAGTTTCAGAAGTAAACTGCTTGGCTGAATAAAATCTCTTTATCCACCTGTTCAAGTTGTAAATTTATGTCATCTTAAAAGGTTCTTTTTTTGTGTGTGTGGAGAGAAATTATGATTGACCACAAATTCTAGGAAAATATTTCCCTACTGAATGAATAGCTGAGAAGATTCAAAATTAATTGTCTTGAATAATGTCAAAAAATAGTGGATTACCTATGTACTTTGTTTATATTTTTTCCACTGATGTTTTTATTTGCATTACAGTTGCACCTGATCTAGATCAAGACAGGTAATGTGCTGTTACACAGAGAGATGTGTTTCCTTCCCTAAAAACTGTCTATTTTCAGACCAGAAATGAGAGGTGGATGTAACCAATACAGCAGGGGGGGAGAGAATAAAGGTAAACTGAAAAGATATTGCTGCTGCATAGGTAATAAGTGTCTAATGGTTTTGATTAAATTAATTTGGTTTTAATTAGTTATATAACTCTCGCTTGACTCTCCCACATTGTGTTTGCTGAGTTGGCAGTTAGGAAAACTATCTCCCTGTTGTCAGATTTCATCTGGAAATTGTTTAGAAACAATAAGCAGCTATACAATGCCAATTTAATATAGTGTATTTTTTCTCAGAAGTCTATAGTTGTACAATATTGTTTCTCTCATTTCTAGCTCTCAAATCTGGTACTGAGGCACTCACAAAAAATGCACGCATTCATAACACCGTACCAAACTCTGTGAGAAATAACCAAATTGTATAAACAAAGACATAGCGTATTACTATATGTGTCAAATATAAGCATAGAAATTAACCAAATACATCTTGACTGTTTTCTCCCTTCAAATTCTCCCCCAGCATGTAGGAGGAAATGGAAACTCTGCCATGTGGAATACAAGAGCATAAGAGAAAAAAGAAATCACGAAACTGAAGGGATGACATTTCTAGCAAACTGAGTAAAGCACTACATAAATAAGGTTGTGAGCTAAGGCTCCAAGCCCTTATTTAGTAAGATGCTGTAACCCCCCACACAGTTGTTCTAAAGTTTAAATCCTATTTCCATGCTTGTATTCCTAATTAGTCATGTGTAGTGCTTTGTTGAAAAGGGGCCAGTAAAAAGACATTGGTAACCCCAACACATTTAATCACTACCAGTGATCTGAACTACATGCCTTTATTTGGTTTAAACTGTTATCCTAAAATCCCACATTGTTCTGCTTCTGATTCATCTGCTCCTTGCTTCTTTTAGATATTTACTACTCTGTGCACTTTAAAGAGCTAAGATGGGAATAATGCATTTACATACTATTTTAAAGTGAAGTGGATTTTTTTTGTGGATTGGTTTTGGTTTTTGTTGTCTTAAGTTTATGGGTTTTTTGCAGGTTTATGTATTTGGGTTTGGGGGGTTTTTGTGTTTATTTTTTTGTTGTTGGTTTTTTTTTTGGTTTTTTTAAACTTTATTGACTAATTTCTTTTACAGAAACTTTTTTAAAAAGTGAGAAGGAAAAAAGACATTCACGATTGATTTGGGAGTAAGCCAGTGTCAACGTGATCAATGATGGGAGCACTGATGACATGTTGAGTGAGTCTTTCAAGTTCTGAAACATGCAGAAACCTGCTAAATGGAGCTGAGAGATCCTGACAGAAGAGTTCACCTGGCAATAAAACTCACTGCAGGGAATAAGGAGGAAAAAAACCTAACAACAAAACATGCCAGATTTAAAAATTCTCATCCTTCTGAACAGGTCTCAAATCAGAGAAGCAACTCTAGCTGTTGCAAGTGAATATTCTGTGCATCCCTGTATATAAAATACAGGTTGATATTTCTTTTTCAGTAATATCCCCAAAATACTCTTTTCTCCCTTTAAAATGACACGCAAGTGTGGCTTCCTTCATACTTAAATACTTTGTAGTTTTTGTTGTTTCATTAGCATAAGAAAAAAAATTGTAACAAATATGTGACTTCTTTTATTTTTCTTTGAATTCAGTATTCACAAAAGTTGTTGGTTTGTCTGCCAGATGGTTTAGTCAGAACTGAGTTGTAGCTTATACCATACTCTGCATATTTATACAACTAAAAAATTTCAAAGCCAAAATAGTCCAGTGAGGTTCCTACCTCCCCTGCTTTTAGTATTGTGCAAGTGCTTCCCTCCTCCAGTGGTGTTTGCCAGTGTTCCTCTATTCCAGTCTCAGCAGGTGAGAACAGTTCCCCTGAGCAAGTTCTACTCTGTTTCTCTACTGAAACTGAAACAGGGTATGGCTATTTTATCCACGCCAAAATCTGACTACGCTTTCTTAAATATAGCTGTGAAAAGATAACAATAGCAGCTGGGAGGTGTTGCCACAGGTTTCTGATCTGGCTGAAGGTGCAGAATGTTAGCATATTATGAAACCATATACTGGCGTTTCATGGTTATATGCTTAAATTTCTATCCCATGCAGGTATTTATGCAATGGTGCTGCCAGGTCTATTTCATGTTATTTGGCCATTGCACCTAAGGTGGCAATGCTTATTGCACCTTTATTTTGATGTATCCATACACCCTTGTTGCTGCTTTAGTACTTTTTGTTGCTTCATGATCTGGCCAGAGGGTTCAGATTGTAATTAGAAGAGTTTTTTATATTTGGTACCAAATAATCATTACAGTTTCATCTAACTCAGATCAAAAAAATTGACACACTAAATGCCTTGTTCTAAAAGTGCAGTACAAGCCTATTATGTTTACCCCACATTGCATGGATCCATCCCATGTGATAAACTGATTAATTTCACCACCTCTTCTAGACCAGCTGGACTTTTTAGACATTTTTAAGTTAATATGCATTCAATGTCACTGAAGCCCTCTTGTCATCCTGCACATCATATTCATATTTACTAAATATTATTTTGGAAACAAAACAAACAAATCCTCCTGTCTGTCTTTGAGGGTTTGAGAGGAGAAATTTAGCAGCTTGAAGACCAGAGGATAAAATGCTTCAAATGGTGGTCTTCTATAAATGCAGATGACTTGACAATTAAGAACCAGGAAGCCTACTAAAACTAAGAAGGAATGAGCTAGTGAGAAATATGCCAGGGGAAAATAAACCACAGAAAAAAAAGATTGCATCTTTCAGTCATGCAGAAGAAGGACAGAGTGTAACTCTAGAAGTTAATTTAAAACTTGGACTATATAGAGTCTTACCAGAGATTTCTCTTGGAAGGTAAAATAACCGGTAACCACCTGTTTTCTGTCTTTACTCAACCGTCCTGGTTTTATTCTTGTATTTGTTAATCTGTTTAAAACAAAATCAAACAGATTCATTTAGTATTATACTGTGGCTCCACTGCATTTCTTTAATAGCTTTAAATGCAAGTTATCCGGGCAAATTAATATTTCTCAATAACATTAACCTCCTACTACAAAGAATCCCCTCACTTCAAGTCTCTAGACCTCTGTCTTGAAGAAGAGAATAACAGACCTTTACTTCTTAACACTAGCACTGAAGTATTTGCTGTGGTCATTCATTCAGGATGTATAAAAAAGACAATAAGCTAAGAATTAAAGAAACACTGTTCATAGCAAAAATGTTTTTTTAAAACTGACTGTTTCTGTCCATCCATCTATCATTTGCTTTATGCATTGTCATTCTTGCTTAACCCACTGTATTCTCTGTCTGATTTGGACTGCCAAATGACAGAGTAATTCAGTTTGGAAGGGAATTTAGAATGCTCTTGCTTCAGAGGCAAAAAACTGAAAGTAGATCAGGCTGCCCAGGACCTTACCATCTCTGCCAAAGGTGGAGATTTCCTGGCCTTTCTGCACAACCTGTTTCAGTGCTTATCTTTGCAGTTGAAAATATCTCTTTATATCAGCCTGGAACCGCTCTAGGTTTGGTCTATGTCCTTCTCTCTTCCTCCACTGTCCAGATTCTGGCTTCATCTCCTTGGTGTCCATGGGTCAGTCCCAACCCTGCCTCAGGCTGGACAAGCACAGGTCCTTCAACCTCCCCTTACCAGCCAATTGCTCCAGCCCACCCATCTCAGTCACCCCATGCTGAACTCACTCCACTTTATCAGCATCCTTGTTGTCTTGAAGGCCTAAAACTGGATGCAAGGATCCAGATGTAGCCCAGCAGGTGCCAAATAATGTGGGATTACCATTTTCCTTCATCTGTTGGCTATCCTCCAGTTGATACAGCCTGGTGTGCTGCTAAGCCTCCACCAGTGCCAGGGCACACCAGTAGATCTGACCTCTGGAACAGCTTTAAGCGACAACTTAAACTGATTTGGCAATTAATGCTTTAATTGTTCTCCTCTCAGTTCACAGCATTTCCCAGGTCAGAATAAATGAAACTAGGTACAGAATGTGCAAACCCTTGGCAGGAGGTTGTAAACATTATAATTCACCTGAAAAATCATGGGCCCTTCACTGTGAACAGCAGAACAGATACTTATAGCACATAATCCAGTCAGTCAGTGGGGACCTGAAAGACAGTTTCTGGGAATCTCTGCAACCTCCTTGGTCATTTAGATTTCTTGCAACTCCACACTAAATGCTCTTTATGTATTGATCACCTCAGTGCAGAATATCACCCATTCTTCTCTACAGCGGATGCATTCTTTGATGCTTTCTGTCATGTTAACATTTCAGTGGATTAAAGCTCTGTATATTTGGGCAACCTTTGTCTAACATTTATACTATTACGTATATTATGTAACACTGATTACACTGATGAAATGAACTAACTGGCCTGTGAACTGATCTGCCCATCAAAGGCTTTTAGATGTGCAAACGTGTATGATTTCAGTCAGCAACGTGAGAGGCCATGAAGCACTCTGACCACTCACAGTGGGGAATGGGGTATGAAGTGGGACACAAGGCTTTATTATGCAGGGCTATTAAAAAAAAATTAAAAACCAGGCATGTGACTGGTAAATGCTTAGTAAAGCATTGCAGCACTGCTAATTTTTTCTGGAGAGGAATTGATTATAGTTATTGTAGAGATACTCATCAGGCACTTATTTTTTAAATGCCCTGTTAATGACCACAGGTAAAGTCTACCGCAGCAGATGTTATTTTTTGCTTTATATCACTTCATCTAATTTATGCTGAAATCAATGGTAGTTTATTACATTTTGTTACAGATGTGAGCAAATGTATGTATGCATAGACACATGTGCATGTGAGACAGGTAAGGAGGAAGGAAATCCAATTCTGATTGTGAAGAGTCAAAGAAAAAAAAAATCAATGTTTATGAAATGTGCCACTTGAGAGAAAATTGCTGAAAAATCACAATATATTCCAATTATTTTTTTAAAAATGGTGCATTTTTAATTTATGCTTTTTTTCTGGAAGCGTGTAGCTTTTTTTTCTCTATCTTTTGGTAGCATCAAGCCTTCTTGAGATGAGAAAGATTGTGGCTACTCCCTTTACAGTCTAAAATCCCTTTTTGAAAAATCCCTATAAATCCCTCACTTTTTTTCCTCTTTCTCTTTCTGAGTGTCACTAGGACAGTTTATAAATCCAGATTTTTTTTTTCCCTAGCAAAATTTGCAACTATATGGGAAAAAAAAACAAACTCCAAGGTCTTCTACTGGGAATTAAGGAATTTTTTTCCATGCTGACTTGTGCAGGTTGTAGTTAGAGACTTAATACCCTACCATTGCTTGAGTGTCTTTGTGGCCTGACTTTCCATGATAACCTCTTATTGAATTGCTGCAAGGGACCATGGCTACTCCTAATTGTGCTAAATAATGGGAAATATCACTCTAAGAAATCGGGAACATGGAACAGAGTGAGAGCAGGAGGTATACAAACAGTGAAATGGCTAATTAAATAGGTTGTCTGCAGTGGCCAGGTCTAACAGACATCACAGCACCTTCTCTTCAGCAACAGCTTAAGTTGCCAAAGATTGGCAGACCTGTATAGTAAGCAGTCAGAATTGTTCATTTTTCTTTTTTTTTTTTCCTTTCCGTTTTCATGTTCATTTCATTGTAGTTACTTTCCTGTCAGATTGCCTGAAAAAAGTTCATCCGTCTTTGTAGAAATACATCTGCAGAGCATTGCAGCCAAGAGAATCATGTGGAAAGGAGCAAAGATTACTTTCTGTAAGACAAAGATTTCATATCTCTATGAGGAAGAAAATAAGGGAACCTGGAAATTAGAGTCACTAATGTTAGAAATTGCTGCAGCCTGCAGAACCCAGACAAGGTCAGTATTGTAGGATTTTGTGAAAGAGAAAGTGATTTTACACACTTTCATGTGGAAAAAGTACTCCACTACAAAGTGGAATTTTAACATTTTTGCAAAAAAATTTTTACTTGTCAGTGCAAGTGAAGAAAATGCACTGTCAACAGCACAAAAACAATCCTTTAAAATTACTAGAGCTTGTACAAATAGAAATGTTTTTGAAAAGATTTAAATATAATACTTACAATAAAGTAATATAAACCCCAGGCCATTTAATGATTTTGAAAATGTTGTACGTCAGGATCTAGGAAACACCTGTTTATATATATTTAACTTGAAATGTAGGTTTTTGATGTGGGGGACAATGGGTTTAGTCTTTTCCAACTATTTTTTTCTCTACTTCAAGTTGAAATACAGGTGGACATCTGCTACCAGAAGTTAATCAAATCTTTATTGTTTTTTCTTCAGAGTGAGTTTCATTGTTCTATAACCAGGCTGGGTGCACAATACAATCCTACCCATGGTTACATTCATTTATTTATATTGCTTCGGAACATGACAGTGATAGATTAAAATATGAAATTCGTGTTGATCAACAGCAAGTTCCCCACAAAACAGTTAAGTGCAAGCAGTGCAATAATGTGAACAAATCATTCAGCTAAACAAGCTGGCAGGTGGAAGATCTGGTTTTAAATACTGAGACTGCAATCAGTTGAAGTGTTGAACTATAGGCACTCTTGATTAGCATGTGATTCTAAGAGAAAATAGGAAGGGATGGCGTTGAGTGGAACATTTTCTCTTTTAGGGAAAGCCGACATTTATTTATCTTAATTACAGTGGCTTATAAGTAAAAACCCCTTTTGACGAGACTTCCTATAAGATGAAGTGCTACTTAGTTTTCAAAAAGAGTCAAGATGGAAAGTGAATGTAATTGGCAAGTGAATATTCAGAACATGAAATATTGTTTAATAGCATACTTGAAACAAAGATTTTGTAACTCACAGTTCTGAGGACATCCAAATCATGATATTAATGCCCTCCTAGTATTAATTATACAGCAGTTTAGGTACTTTGTTGCACTGGTGCCACAAATAATAGCATTGAAGTTTGCATATATTGACACAGCTTAATCTGTTCCAACGCTATTTTTTTTCCCTTTCCCTTTAAGGGCTGCTAGATCAAATTGGCGTTTGTTTTTTTCTAATATTCTCAATAGTATGCATATGCGGCCTGTAGTTTTCTTCGTAGGGCAGTGGTTTGGCTTCTCAAAAATGATGGCCACTATACTGGCCAGTAATAATCTGAATTTTCTTAATGGTTGATCTAAAAATCCTTCCTTTGTTTTTCTCTGGGGCCTTTTGTTTGCTTGGTTGGTTGGTTTTGGTGGTGGTGGTGGTCTGTTTGTTCATTTTTCTTGAGATGTTAATTTCTTACTAGGATTTAGCATCTTCTGCTTGCATTCTACTGCAGGCAACCAGTTCACATAAATGTGTTGACGATATCCTGTGATCCAGAGTAACTTAATGGATGATATATGGCTGCCCCAGCTAGTGAGTAGTGGGAACTCATGATGTTTTACTAAGAGAAAAAAAAAAGTGAAAACATATTGCACAACAGTTTTTCTTGTTTTTGTCGATCTCTATTAAGGCATAAAGCACAGCACAGTGTCCATTGTGTGCAATAAGAATATTTTGTGACTATACTGGATTAGTCTTCAAAGTCCCAGATGTTTAAGAGGTCAGTTCGTTAACTTATAACATTTCAAATATCCTGGAAATAAGAGGGAATTAATATTTCTTGTTTTCAAGAAAAAGTGTTACAGGCAGGAACCTGCTTCTTGACCTGCCTTCCATGTGACTTACAGGTAAGAGCCTGAACTTCAGTGGGCTGTATCCAACACTTAGGAAATGAATACAGGTAGAGGGGGAAAGGAAGATTTCTATGTAAATTGGGATAATTTCCAAAGTGACTCACCCTAAATCATAGCAAAGATTCTGATCCCTTGAAACTGCTCATTGTGCCAGAATTACACAGCTGAGTACTCTCACCCTCTCTTTCACAATCTCACTCTACAGCAGTTTACCGAAAATAATCATGGTAGTGCTCCACCCTGAAAAGAAAATACTAAATCAGCCTGAGGTTACATGAGGGAATTCTGCTAGTCTGAACAGTGAAAACAAATGAGAAAAAAATAAGGAATTACCTTGAATGTAGGTGGATTTCCCAGGTGCCTTTCTAAAGTGGTGTCACTTTTTGACATTATCTTTCTCTTTATGAGAAAGTCTACTAAATGACCACAGGCTTGGCCCCATGTAGGCAATCTGAATGCACTCCAGAGCATGTTATATACCTGTCAGAAGGTCAAGAATTGATGGCAGAAATATTTTCACCATAAACTTAGGTTCTCTTTGGCAGAATTTGTGTCAGCAGTATTTTCACAAAGCAACCAGTCTGAAAAATATCTTCAAAATTAGCTCAGCTGGTTAGAACAGGGTTTCCAAGATTGTGGGTATATTTCCTGTATGGGCCATTCACTTAAAAGTTGTACTTGATGATGCTTATAGGTTCGGTCCCTCTGAACTCAGAATATTCTCTAATTCTGTGAAGTGAACTGAATGAAAATGGAGTACATCAGCAACGCAGAGAACCCAGAGAAGCTTTAGGCTGCTCACTGCTTTTAGCAATCTGTCTTTTTATCAGAGTTTTAGGACTTGTGTTTTGCTTTGTTTTACTTTGACCTTTATTTGGGAGAATGAAACTTGTGTTCTTATGAGGAAGAGGTATGGGAAGAGTCATGTGTATGAGTCAACTGTTTTACAAGTGCTGATGAAGAGGCCAAGATTTGCGTCATACTGAGAGAAACCTCATTTCACGAGAGGGTCAAGATGTTGTTGAAATGCTTCATTTTGTCAAGGATTCAACCTGTAGTGGTTAATAGAACACAAATATTTGTTAAGTTAAAAACCCATGAAATTAATAAGAAAAGAAAAGTGCAGAGACTGATAACTTACAGACAGGAAGTTGATTAAAACAATCAATCATTAAAACAAACAAAAATGTGTTTATTCAAAAACAGTTAAATTTTATTATGAAATAAATTTTTTTCAGATTTCGTTATAGTAAAGAAAATAATATTAATCCCTGGTCTTTTCCTGTGTGGCAAAAATACTGTCTTAGAATAGGAAAATATATAGAACATTATAATGCTGATATTACTGCTTAGCATTATTTAAGGAGGACATAAATAGTGGCAACAGCTGCTAAACATTTCATGTTTAGGAGGAGAACACATCTGAAATGATTTATGGGAATACAGAGAGCTTTAGCTGCACCAAAACCAGCTACATGGAGAAGCATGAATCCTGATTCAAGCCCAAACTTTCTTCACATCTTCACTACTTTGATGCAAGACTGTTCTGAGTCAACAGCACCCCAAGGAAAAAATTCAGGCTCCTACATTCCTTTGCAGGGACTAAAACAATTCCCACTGTGCAGGTTTCCAGTGTCAGGCTCTACAACTTTACTCTGATCTCATCATGACTTTTGTTGTGTTGTCGTGGGGCTGACACCATGCAGACAGCTCAGCTGAGAAGGTCTGCTCCAGAAGGCTCGAGGCTGGAATCCTTTGCGTCCTTTTCACACTGTTTGTGCAGGAGCCAACACCAGCACATCTGCCATAATTCGGTTTTTAACAGCCAGCTATGTAACTCAATATTAGTCTATTTAATAATATTGACACTTCAGAGTAGAGAATTTTCAACGAAGAATCTACATATATCATAGTTGCATATTTTAAGATTAGTCATTCCACTGTGTAGGAGCTTATTTGTATCCTGTTGTTGTAAAAGGGAACTTCCGTGAGGAGCTCAGATGTTAAATTTTAGGATTTAGGTGCATAGTACCAGCTGAGTTTTGGTTAGTTTTGATTGAATGGGAGCAGGAACACTATGCAGTATTTTAAATATACTAACTTGTATATTTATGCCTATACTAACTTGTATATTTATGCCAACAATTTCCTTTCTAATTAGATAGAAGAATAGTTGAACACGTTAGTTCTCCTTTCTCCACAAAACCCTTGAGTTCAGGAAGTCTCTGAACTGTGTGTCAAAGGTCTGCTTAACCTTGATTGTAGGATACCCATCACGGAGAGGTACTTACAGAAGGCAATATCCTGGTTAAGGGGAATTCCCTTTGTAAGTATATCTTTTCAATCTTTGCCTCCTCATTCCTGCCTGGAGTATCAGTGAGCTAGGGATGGGTGGGGAGGAGGCACAGGAGGTCTGCAAGGGTAAGGGAAGTCCCGGTGGTTTTTTGCACTTGCCATGGGTATAGAGAGTTGGCAAAATGCCTGGAGATGCCCCACAGTACCTTTAGGGCCATGTCTAAAAATGGGATTTGCACTTGGTCTCCAATCAGGCTGGCTCTGGTTCAAAACCCACATTCAGGCAGCACCAGCCTTGAGTTCTGCCTCTCAGAAGGGTTCATAAACAGGTGTAGCATTGCACTGTCAGCAGTTACATAGACATTAGTTTGCATGAACACAGACAATGTGAGTTCAAGTCTGCTCAGAGCATTGCGGGTATCCCTTGTTATGTCTGTAATACGCCAGGTAAATATTTTCCAAGCACTCCCAGAAGCCCTAGGCATTGTAATGCAGAGTAAAGTTCTGCTGCCTTGTTAATATCTTGAAACTACAAGGGAATGTTAAAATTTCTGGTTTTGTATGTGGAAGGTTTACCAAGAGGTACTTGCTCTTAGAAGCAATAGTTTACATTAGCTCAGTTCTAAAAACACTTATGCTTATGATTAGCATCATTCATCCAGTGATCCCTGTCCAGTTCCATAGGACCACTCAAGCATGAAGACCATTCATATGAGTATTTGTAAGATAGAAGTTCATATCAAGAGTTCAAAGGTCACACCTGAGAGCAGAATAAATTTTGAATCTCGTTAAAAATATAGATCTGTTTCTTGCCAATGAGATGCATAAATTGATAAACACCACAGTGAAACACGGCATTGACCAGGAAGCTTTTAGGAGAAGGAAGTGATTGTTAGTGATCGTATCTCACCCAAGGGCTTAACCTCAAGGCAAAGCCTGAGGACGCATGAAATTTTCAAGAAGCCAGTATCAACAACCTTCTGCTTTCCAGAGATCATTATTGTTGTTAGATCAGTTTGTAAGTCTGGAGCTGAAGAACATCACATCATTTGCGAAAAAATCCACATTTCCTTAAAGTAGAATGCTGTCAGCATAGCTTAGCTTTGAGATTGACCTATAAAATATAAATAAATGTCTGGAAACACTGGATGTCATTTCTAAAACCCAGGCATGACACTTTTTCTCTTCTTGTACCATACTACTTTAGAAATAGAAATATTTTAAAAACAACTTTTAAATTAATAAAAAGCATATTGGGTCATTTGCCTCTTTATTACATTTCTTAATTAAACAACTAAGAAATTATCTATCTTCTGGAAAGCAGAAGGTTGTTGATACTGGCTTCTTGAAAATTTTCCTGAGGAAGATTTGAAACTAGAAAAATGTCATCTGTGTTGGAGATAGTATTGCTCAGAATTTGAGGTTTGCCTCCTTTAAAAATAATTTATTTCCTTTTGCAACCCTTCAATTCCTGCCTATAAAAACACTGGACAAATTGAATATTAGGACATTCTTTCCAGTCTGTGCTGTATGTAAGAAACAAAAGAGAAATATTTCAGAAGATACGTTAGTGCAACCTAGTCTTCATTTATAATGCAATGAGATTGTTGTTGTTGTATTGATTCTTTCAAGCATATTTGTAAGAGATATTCTTTGAGGGCCAATTTGGCAGTCTGCAGTTAAGAATACTCTAGATCCATTTTCTCCACATTTACAGTCTGATTGTCCAAACATGCCAAGAATTAATATCTTGGTGTATCACCTGCTGTGTTGTCAAGACTCACTTTTCAGGGGAGCATGTTTACTTACAAAGTACATATAAGACCCCTATAAGTTGTTCACAATCACCATTCAGGCTAACACATATTTTGGAAATTTCAGACAAAGCCTCTGTGTTTTGTGCTAAGTACATCTCCTGGTCATTTGCTCTCCCTTAGGTATTTAACAGCTGTCTCTCTAGCCAACCAATAATTTGGCATAACTTTTCCCATTTCCTTTGCCTGGCCCACTGCTCTTACGTTGGCACAATGGACACTTCTACTACTTGAGCATTTGACAACGTCTTCCGTGCACTTTTATATATCTTCCCTTTGTGTATGTCAGCCTCAAAACACCCAGTTCTCCTTAATACGTTGTGTCCTGGATATAAAAATGGGTCTGTCTATCATTTGTGCTTTCCAGACTGCTTTACCACACAAGAAAAACTGGGAAAATTCTTAGGCCTTGACAAAGAAGAGGGTTCTTATCCAAACAGTTCTGCTAAGAACTGCTGTCTGTTATTACTGGAGGCAAGATTTCTCTGGAGAATGTCATCTTGAGAGATTATATCTGTAAGCATCCTCAGTAATGGGGCATCCATTTACTTTAGCACTATTTTCATTGATGCTTCATTCAGTTCCTGCCTCTGTTCTTTGTTTATTGCAATATAGTCCTTTCACTTTGTCGTTCCCTAATTCATTTCTCAGTTGGATGCTGCCTTCTACTTTCTCATCTGGTCTTAATACATGCAGCTTAAAAGGAGTCGTGCATTTCATACATATAATATAATTTCTTTTCTTCTGTTTCTGCTTCTCGTCCTTATCCACCAAAGACTTAATCTCCTTTAAGGGAATACATAGCATATATTTTCTGTTAATAAAGTTTTCTGCGTTATGTGATGTGACAATAAGCAGAAAAAGATGCTGTTCATTCTGAAGTCACTGTGTTTTTCTACCTCTCCATTCTCCTGTAACATAACTTCTCCTTGCAAGGGGGGGTGTGAAATTAGAAAACTGGAATCTAATTCTACAGACGTCTCCTCAAAGGCTGGAACATCAACCCCAGAATATATATTAGGGGGAGGTGTGTGTGTATGCAGAATATATTGCAACTCAAGAATATAACTATGTAATATATGGTTCTAAGTATTTATATGTAAAAGTATATAAGATATGCATTAATTATATTAATATATATACTACATAAAATAAACATAATTAGACTAGAATGGATTAGACTAGACTAGACAAAACTAGAAAGACGAGAACAGGAGTGTGACGAGAAAAGTAGTGCAGATTTTATGACAGTGGGTAACACTGCATCAGATTCTATTCTGTCTCCATACATTCAGAGTAGAATATATGGATCATACAAGTGACTGAAGTGGCATGGGGGAATATTTATTTGTATAACTTTATCACTTTAGCTTAGATGCCCGAGTTAGCCAGTCTGTGGCACTGTGGGAAGATAGACTTCCCCTAACATTAACTGGACCAGAGGGCTGACCAAAGTGCTCTGAAGTAACCTTTGGAGTAGCCATTTATGCTATACAAATCCTGTAAAAAATAATGCCCCACATACTCTGATCATAAACTTGAGAATTTTTCATCTGACTTAATCCATTTTGCTTGGTGTACATAAATTGGAAGAGGAGGGAAAAGTTAAGTCTTGACATAGAAAGGACAAAGTGTAGTCTTAGATTTTGATAGTCAAGGTGAATATTACTCTTTTCATCCTCTTAACTTCTGTCTTTGTGCCAAACAGCCAAGTTCAGATAAATCCACTCACAGTATTGTCTGTGATATGCAGAATTAGTTGAATTATGGAATTGTAATTTTTCTTTTCTAGTTTTAGAAATGTTATGGGGGACTCAGTGCAGTGATTTGCCCAGATGCAGTGAAAGCTCTTATCAATCCACATTTTGCTGTGGTTATACTAACACATACTATTTTGGTTTGGAATGCAGATGCACTAACACCGAGGGTAAAAAAAATGAGGCCTTATGTTATTTTTAAAATTCTTAGTGCAGAAATAAATTATGATCTTGGACATAGAGCATTCTCGCTGTATATTCACCTACTACTTTATTCAATAGCAATTCTACAGATAAGAAGAGAACAGCTCAAGGAGCAGGATATTATTTTGCCTGAGAAAAACTGACAATATGTCCTTGAGATACTAAATGTGACAGTATTTAGTGGGGCATCTGTTAAGGGAGACACAAGTTCACAGTCTGGAGCACATTTTCACATACTGTTATGTAGCAGAAGATTAGCACCCCATGTAAAATCACTTTCAATCATCCAGTCTAAAATAAATATAAGATTGTATCAGATTTTTTTTTTTGTAAGAAAATATGAAGTGATTGCTTCCACTTAGCAAGGCTGTGGAAATAGAAAAATAATAGGTTTAAATATATATTCTATTTGCTTTATGTTTTATGTTATTCTATGACTATGTAAAAAAAGAAAGAACATAGTGGAAAATGTTCAAATCTGAAATTAAAAAGTCATTAGAAATGAATGGACTGTGTGCAATGAAATCATTACCACAGTATCCTGTAGGTTACAAAAAGCAGACTAGCAGTAATTACAGTCCTGCAGGAAAAATCAATAAGTGCTTCTCATGCCTTTCTGATTGAGATTGTAGCATATTAGCAACCTGTGAAACCATGGCATATTTATTTAATCTTACTTGAAAGTATAAAGTGTTTATCTACTCATTCATATTCTCTATGGTTGCATAACTTCTCAGTCTCCTGCTATGATAATCTTCTGATAGAATCCTGAGGGAAGAACATTTCTGTTATGCTTACCAGAATTATATGCTGAAGAGGAACAAGAATGAAGTGGTAATACATGTAAGCATTCAAAAGTAAAAATAAAATATTAAATTTAAGATACCAAAGATATGTGCTACATCATAGGACTTAATTCTCTCAGAGTGTAAATGAAGAATAAATCCTCTGACTTCATTAGAGAAACACCTTGTGAAACTGTTATAGTATGAGAATCTAGTCAAAGGATAGAATCACCCCTTGTTTTGCATTATGGCTACTAATTAAAAACCAAATAAGACTTTAATCATTGTTACTCAATCATGGCCTTTCAGAACTATTCTTCAGTTCCCAAAATGCTAATGCCAAAGGGACTTCATAGTTATAGATCAGACTGTAATATGCTTAAAATTATTTTTTTTAGGGATGATACTTGTCCCCCCTACCTAGGTATCTACCAGGTACTTTTCCTACCAGGAAAATTAACTACTTTTTAATGAGAAATTGACTTGCTTTCCAAAATGGAGATCTCAAGAAGCACATTATAAAATTCAGTCTCTTTCAGGAATATTATATTGATCTGTGACTTATTTATGGCTCTTTCTTTTCATATTTGACATGGCAGTATAGACTACCATTTACTTACAACTCAGCTAATCTCATATAATACATGTATCTTAGTAAAATACATTTTATGTCTCTTTGGTGTATTGACAAATTCAGCTTCAAGTATTCAAAACACTGATTCAGTTCATCACGCATGTAAAAGCTTATCTCGAATCGTATGCTTAAGCTAATAGCTTCTGGATAAGCCATTTAAAATGGGAATTAATTTCAAGCAACTACTTTAATGTTCTGCTCACTCAGAACCTTTTCCTTCTTACTCTCTGTCTCCATGCCCACATCAACTGTCTGAAAAGCATCAGAGAAGTAAAACCCTGTTCTACAACAGGGAAAAATTCTATCCACAAATCACATTGAAGAACAGGGTGATATGAATAAGAAAGTGCATTATTAACTGACATAAATAATAGATATTACTGTTAAGCAGTAAAAACCATTAGGATTATATAAGTTTCAGTACAGTGAAAACACTGTAAAGTATATAAATAAATATGTTCATTGCTTCTTGAGCAATGTTTACTTCAGATAAGTTCTGAGGCAAGCAACATTTTTTAACACTGTTCAAACTGTAAAAAGTGTGAAACCATGTTTCTAAAAGCCTATTTCAAATAACAAAATAAAATGACAGCGACGATTCTAACATCCTCTGCAAAAAAACTCCTTAAAGAAAGGATGCTGCAATTTTAACACAGTCAAATGTGTTCTTTATTTAATTAAGCTGTTTAAATATTTCACGAGATATCAGAAGTTTTCTACAAGGCCTGGGGAAGGAACATTAAGTTGGCCTAGACTACTCTCATCTGATTAGCCATCAGTACAGTTTACTTTGGTAATTAAGACCATACAGAGTATTTCTATCTGAGAATAAGAAAATGTTTATCTGAGCAATTTACCTATGAACAAACTGCAGTGAAATATGTTTGTCTTTTTAACCCACTGCATGAAGCCATTAGAATAATCTAGCAGCTAAAGTCTGCATGCTGTCTGTGCTCTGTTTCCTTGGCCATAAATGCCTTCAAAGTCACAAATTCTCTGTATAAGATACTAGCAGAACTAAATAAAGTGCATTGCTTAATGTTCCATTAAATTTTATATGTACCATAAACAAGACCTACACTGGATAGGATTCTTAATTTAATTATGAGATTGTCATTCAGCTTTATCTCTGGAAATCAATACCTGCCAATTTTTATGAGCTTGATTTTCATATCTGCTAAGTATCTGTATCTCCTGATTTCATTAGGAGTTGTGGATGACCACCACACCTTTAGGTTCAAATTATATGAACCTGAATGGATTATAAATACTTGCCTCACAGCTAAAAAATTGCTATTTGTTATTACACCACAACAGAGTGATTTCCGGACTCAGCAGTCTGTGAAGATAACCCACCATTATGGTCATCACCTATCTGCATTCTTACACGTAGCCTGGCTTTGTAATACCAAATATACCTCAAGCAAGTCATTAGGTTAATTACAATGAATTTGTCAAGCTGCAAATTTTCAGGCCAGAAGGGACCATTCTAACTAAATAATATGACCACTTGTGCAATACAGATGATATATTTGCCCAGAAATTTCTGCATCAGCCTCAAATTTTTGTTTAAGCTCAAAAGTAGCTTCTGGAGAAAAAGACTAATAGAGCTTGTAAATGACTGTTGGTAATAGCATCTTGTGGCATGCCACCCCTAGATGCATCCGGACATACCTTCATGTCTACACCAGTGTTGTTATGTCAGTCATTACAATGTTTCTGCTAACCTATTACATATTGCTTAATTTACTTACAGCCAGCATTTAATCATCCCATTTATGATGCACAACCCAATGCTGATGGCATTTGAGGATACACCCGTCTGATTACCTTCTCTATATACGCAAGTCAGTTTCTCTCTGTGATTTAGTGCTGCTGCACTTGAAAAAACCGAAGTAGTCTTCACTTCCAGCTTTCCAGAAATTTGCTCTGTATTTTTTAGGTAGATAAAATATTACCATTAAAAAACAACTTGATAACTTTGTTTATTGAAAATATGTCCTGCCAATTCTGTGAGCTAAGTGATTCCCTTGCAGAAGTAATGTATACTAAATTTCTCATGTAATCAAACTAATAAATCAATTTACATTAAGCTTGTGTGCCCATGTTGCACACAAATAGCCTAGCATGAGTTAGTGGATTAGCTTTCCCTATAAAATGCAGCTAAACATGTTATAATAAGAAACATGTTTATACTGTAATTTTGTTGACAAAGCAGTCACTTGCCTGTTGCCACTCTCTGCCCCACAAGGAGAAAGATTGGGAGGGAATGGAATTTCTTTTTCAAAGCCAAAATCATATGACTGATAAGGAATTGTTCAAAATTTTGTGATATTATAACTAAGAATAAAGTAATATACATTTAGAGAATACACTGGAAGTTCAGTTATGGCTCAGGATTAAAAAAAATATGTTTAAGATGTGGATAGGCATGCAATTTGATATAGCAACAGGACTCCCTAAATCCAGTATGTGCAGCTTGCAGGTCTCTCTTCTAATAATGAAAATTGTTCAAATAGCAGCTACTGTGCCACACTGCACCAAGATCATCAACCAAATTTGCAAATTTGTTTTTCATAGCTTTTTATTTCCTATATGAGTATATGAACTTTGTGACTTGGGGGCATTTTCCAGCTCTTGAGTTCAGAGACTTGCATGGATACTTGTCATCCCCATGCTGGGGCCAAAACTCTGGGACACAGCATTCTCCTTTATCTCAGCAAACTTCTATATTCCACAGAAAAGAGACACAAATGTTTGATTTGTGGGGAGAAGAAAAACAAAGCCAAAACAAAACAGAAAATAAACCCACAAACAACAACAAAACTACACACTCCAATTTCTCCCAAAGACCACAAAATCTTTCCTTGGTGAAAATCATTCTCAGTCAGGTAAGCCCTGTTGGTTCAGGCTGTTTGTAGGATGGGTCAGGTCAAAGGGACCTGAGGAGATATCTTGTTAAGCCTCCCGCTCAGAGCAGAATGAGCTGCAAGGCCGGACAGATTACTCAGGGCTGAGTCTATTTGGCCTTGGAAATCAGTAACCATGGAAGCTGTATATCCTCCATGTTCTTATCATGGAACAGGGTCTTTTTTCTTATATCTGGCCATATGTTTGTTATTTTAGACAGTGTCTGTTGTCTCTTGTCCTGCCCCTTTGCCCTGCACCTTCTTGATGCCCTCCCTGTAGGTGCTGAGAGCTGCTGCCTTCTCCTGAAGTCATCTCTGCTCCAGGAGGAAGAAGCTCAGCTTCCCTCAGCCTATCCTGACAAGGCAAATGTTGCCCTGCCAATATGTGCCAAACTCAGTCCAGTATATTTGTGTCTTCCTTATTGGAAGGCCCAAGCTGGGCAGGAACTCAGTGCTTAAGACAGGCCAGCAAGTGCTGCGCACATGGAGATAATCACTTCCCTAATTGACAGGCTGTGTCACAAAAGTCTGGGATGCTGTTGGCTGCCTTAATTGCCACAGCAGACGGTCTTGTCTCATGCACAGCATAATGTCTGCCAGGATTCCCAGGGGCCATTCTACAAATCTGTCCCCCATCCTTGTCTGTAGGGATTCCAGGGCCTCTTCCTAGCAAAGAAGGTACAAGGATTTGCATTTACCCTTGAATTCATTAGGCCACTCTGAGCCCATTCCTCCAGAAGGCCCCTCTGGATGGCAGCCATGACCTCAAGTATATTGGCAGTTCCCCTCAATTTGCTGCCAGCTAAAACCTAATAGGAGTATACTCCATCCAATTCATTACTCTGGTCAGGTGATTTGGTAGGTGTAGGAAGGAATGAGACAGAGGGAGAACACATCCAGCTTTCCTATTCCTTCTCTTCAGTTGCCACAAGCATGCATACAGATTGATGATAGAAATAATAGTTTTCCAATATCTGAAGAGTCATCAAGAAAACTGAAAAAGAGCTTTTTATAAGGGCATATAATTACAGGACATGGGGTAATAGCTTCAAGCTGAAAGAGGAGGGGTTTAGATTAGATATCAGGACTAAATTCTTCACTGTGAGGGTGGTGAAGCATTGGAACAGGTTGCTCAGAGAAGTTGTGCACTCTGCATGTCTGCTGATGTTCAAGGCCAGGCTGGATGGGGTTTGAGAAGGCTGGTCTAGTGAGAGGTGTCCCTGCCCAGGACTGGAGGGTTGGACCAAGATGATCTTTAAGTTCCTTTCCAACTCAAATAATTCTGACCCTGTGATCCACAGATTGCAGTTCAATGCTGCCATATGTAAATGGAGGCTACCATTTCTCCTTTGCCTTTCAGAGTTTGTATTATCTCGGCGATGCCGAGATGTTACTTTAAGAAAAGAAAGGTGCTCACATAGAATCATAGAATATAACTTCTTTGCATCTAGCATAATAATCAAGATTATGTGTGGCTTCTTGCATCATTACCTTTGCATGTATATTCAGTAATAAATATTTGAGCCATATACTATTGCAGTTTTCCCTAAGCCAGGAATTATATCTGTCTTAGACTTTGTTTTGAGTTGAATGAGCAGTTGTGTGCTGACTTGTCAAAATAAGACAACTAATTTCAAAAGTGGTACCATTTTTTTCCTTGGTTTGGGTATTCTGCTAATGGCTTTGAGGAATGATTGCTAGTTCTGTGGGTGTGATCAGATACAGAAATGCAAATCTTGCTGTTTGTTTTAATTCCAAAATAATTTCTGTATACATTCAATATTCTTGAGTGCTCATGGTAATTTTTTTAACTCCCATTAGGATGAGCTATGAAAAATTAATATTCTAGAGAAATCTGATCATAAACACCTTGCAAATTTAGTGTAAATGTATGACACACACCAAAAGATTTAGTGCATTCAGGTCTAGTGATACCTCAGGTGAAACAAGTATGTGGAAATGGTTCATATAAAAAACTTTCAGAGGTTTGAAAGCTGAAAGAATTCATGTTCCTTAGTAGTTCAGCTTCTGTAGCCCAAAAAGATGAAGGAAAAAAATATAATTTCATATCTAGTATCTTCATTCTGCAAAAAAATGTCAGTACTTCAGGCATATGAGTTGTCTTACTGAAGTATGAAACCTGGTTCATTGGTAAAGGTTTCCCACATTGATGAGAACTGAGTATAAAGACCATTCCATAACACCCCAATGGAAGAAGCAAAACTCTTTTGTTAAAATGCAAGTCCATAAAGAAGGGGAAAATCTAAATCATTTTCCTATATCAGGAACGGAAAAGACTTTTAGAAGCTAAGTGTGTAGTGCAAGAAAGACCAAGCTCAGATCACTTTATAGATCTGGAGCTCAGCTGGTGCGCACAAGAGCAAATATTGGAGCTGGGGCTGCTGAGGTGGTACCAGCATTATAATCTTCATGTGATCAGTAGTCAGACTGTCTGGCACACATATTTTGCTTCATCCTTTCAAAAATCCCTAACACTTTATGTATCAATGCTTTCTTAAAATGAGAAATAAATGCCACCTAAGTAACTATGTTGAGTTGTCACAACTTGTATAATTTAATGTCTTTCCCAAAGCTGCGTGTAAAATAAAAATTACCTTAATCACCTGTTTCTCACAGCTGAACATTACTCTAAACAATATATACTGCAGGAGCACATGGAGGCTAAGTCAAGTAGGTTTTGCATTATGTAGGCCCCTTAAAGTAGAGGACAAGAGTTCCTGCTCCAAGGGTTTTACTGCCTGACAGACAAGACATAACTGGCATATGCAGCCAGCAGGCAGGAGAAAGCAGACCTGAGTTTTTAGTATAGAGGAGCCATTTGAATAGTTATAATTTTTTCCTCATATTTACGATGCTTAGGATAATCATAATACAATTTATAAGTGGCTTAAACTAAAAAATACTCCACAGACTATTTAAACCCCAAACCCAGCAACAACAGGTTACAGTCATGTTTTTTGTTTTTCATAATTTATCCTTAATAAGAACAGTATTTTTCTTCATATCAAGTTAAAATCAAAAGGGAAATGTATTTTCAGTATTTTAACACATAAGTCTTCATATCTAAAAGTAAAAGTACTGGCAATTTTGACAGTAACATTGCCGTATTTACCTGCGGGCATGGCTCACACTGCACTTAGGAAGGTGCAGTTGCATTTTATTTGCAGCATTTTTCAAAACCTGTGATGCAAGTCAATTAAGCAACAAGGAATGGATTAATCCAAATTATAATACTGATGGAATGTCCACTATAACAATGACTTCAGTAACAAATGAATTATAACTTAAGAATCATATAAATTAAAAATAATGACAGATACTCTGCAGGTTGGAATACATACATTTCATATTCTAGAATACTATTGTGGGGGTTTCTTCTCTCCCTCCAATACATCCCCCTGACATCTTCCCGATACAGTGGGAAGCATTCATCTGAATGCTGATCTGAATTAATTCCTGAATTCTCACTGCTGATTGAAATGAAATCTTGTTACAAAAAAAATTTATTTTTTTTTAAATCAATGATTGGTAATGCCTTTAGGAATATATCACAGAGAGAAATCAGTCTTATAAACTCTGTACTTCCAGTGATGTCCTGGCTTGACAGGAATGCAGAGAGATAGAATGATGGAAGGTAGAAGTAATGATACATGCAATGATACACCTTTTTTTTTTTTTTTTTTTGTATTATTAAACTTAATTAAGCTTCTTGGCTAGAACACAAATTGTATCACTTTAAGCCAATTCCACCATTCTTACACTAAATAAAATATAGGGGGTTTGTGGCAAAATATGTGGAAAGTAGTATAAAAGACATGGATTTTGGGATGTTGCCAAGCTCACTGTAAGAAGAGGCATTAAATTGAAACCTGCCCATCTGAACCACCACTTGTGCACTGTAGTTGTTTTATCTGTAGTGTAAAAGGTCATTACTAAAATTAGGATGAAAATCCAGTACCCTGCTGTTTTATCTTTACTCAATGAAGCAGGTTTTACAGGATAGGAATTCCAGAGAGATAGAGGACCTTAATAGCTGCAGCTATGTCTATTCCTATGTAAAACATGATTACAGTACAGCAACATTAAGAATATTAGCTTAGAAAGTGTTTTGAATACATTGATTATAAAAAGGAGTGGAAAAACAAAGCCTATTTAACTAGATTGTCATTTTTCAATTTTTCCCTGAAAAAGGTCAGTATGTTAGCAACTCCACTATCAGGGAAAATATATCATACATTAAAACTTAGTATGACCTAGGTCTCTTCTTCAGCAGTGGAGTGACACATTTGTTATTTGAGCTAGTATAAGAGCTGAATTATATTGGCTCAAATCTACCAGCAAGAAAGTACAGTCATCTGCAGTCAGGAACACTGAGGACTACTTAATCCCTTTCACTGTTACCTGTAATTAAATAAATGACCACTGTAGAAAGATGATGGGATGTTCTGGATTGAACTCATCCTGTTTAGTTTTATGGTTGTGATAAAGGTAATTAAAAATGAGCAGGTCATTCTGTCTTGATTTCTACTAAGTGAAAAGAAATTAATGTTTTCCAGATATTGGATATCTGCTTATAAAACTTGGTCTTATTCACTAAATATAAAGGAAACTAGGAGTTCCCAGTAGCATACTTAGGAATGATAAATACTATTACAGCAACAGGAATATCGTCACACTGTGTCTGTGAACACTCACACTATAACTGTGAACCTCACAGCTTCATGATGCAGAAGAAACCTTTAAGTTTTTCTAATGCAATTTCTAGGTTTATGTTTCCTGTATACTTTTTCTCTTCAAACATCATCTGCCTCACTAACACACATATCTGATCAAAACAGAGAAGCTAAAATGAGACAATCTAACAAGAAATACTGAAAAAGAATTCTCTACTGTCATGTGAAAGTTAAATTCCTCTGTAGGAATTATAAATTCTTAACTGTAGGAATTATAAATTAATATAAAGTTTAACACTAACTTCATATAAGCTTGATTGTGCTATATTCGATATGGCCTTCATCTATCACATCTCTTACATATATATTTGGTGTTAAGTAAGCAAATCATATCCTTGACTTCAGGGACACAATTTACACCCAAGTTCATACACATTTGTAGATCTGAGACGAAGTATTCGGAGAACAAAATCTAGAGGATAAAACCAGGCAAAACTTTGTTACTTTTCCATAAACTTAACCTGTGCTCTATTAGGTGCTTAGGTAATGGAATGATCAATAGCTATTTAAAGTTTTACCCAGGTTAATCATTGCACAGAAACAAACTGAAGATTAAGTGAAATGCCTGCCTGCACTTTTCACACAGGTAGAGATAAAAACCTTCAACTGTGACATTTAAATTAGTGAACCAAAGTTAAGAATAAACAATCCTGTAAGTGGAAAGCTTTTCCTAACACTTTCCACCCCTCCTCAAATAGAGCAACATTAAAGCTTATCTTACAGGCTTATCATATACGCATTTAATTTTTTTCCAGTCAGGAGATTTTCATACCATTAGTGACAACTCCTTATATAAATGGTCACATTAGAATTTATTCTAAAACTCTGTTAAAAGAATAGCTTTCTATTTTAAATATGATGTCAGATATTTTTCAATTTTCTTTCCTTCTCATGTTCATCCTGACTACTTAGGTTTCATATATTCTGAATTTCTGTGTTCTGTCCAATTTAAACCCTTTTATTATTCAGCAAAGTGATTTCCTAGCTATTGCTGTCCTACCTTGTTTAGATTCTTTTAAATTTTTTTGGAAAGAGAAAATAACATGTCAAATAAAATCTCTGGCATCATATCAGGAATGTCTAAATAATATGATATAACAGTTCTCTGTAGAATTCACAGCAAGTCAGACATAGAAATCCGACAAAAAATTTCTTATAAATGTAAAAGTAATTAATTTAAATGGCAGGGCCTGAATCTCTTCTGATGAGTATATTTTATTTGGAACAACACAGTTTAAGACAGTACCAGTCTTCTTCAGGATATTGTAGCTGGGATTGCATTGAATTTATCTCAAGTCTTCCTGTTACAAAAGGGAGAATATTGAGTAAAACAGAGAAGAACAGAAACAAAATCTACAGCTCAGACTCAGGACCCTTGAAGACAGTTTGGGCATTTATTTGGGCTACCCTGCATTCTTCAGGCATGGGGGTAAATCCTGGAAAGGATGAGGGAGAAACTAATGGAATCAAGTACTTAACAATTTTTAGGGTTTGACAACTATTAAAATGCAAAGTGCAAACAGTCTCTTGGCTGCAAATCTGTTCTTTCATTGGCATGACCCTGAAATGAACAAATCTTTGAATGGTTGTGTCCTCTGTTTTAGGGTATCCTACGGAACAAAAACCGCAGGCAAAATGGACAGACCAGCTTTAAAAGAGCTGTGATGAGCTCTAGCAGATTCAGGAAGAGAAGTGACAAATAAAAATTGACACTCTCAGGGACAGTACAATTATTTTATTCATGGAACATCTGGGACTGTCTAGTACAGCTGCAAGAACAAGAAATGATAATTGAGTGATCAGTCATGGCTCCCAGTGAGTCACGCTAACAAAGACAGTGTGGAATTGCAGCAAGGCTTCTGCAGGTCAGTTTAGAAGTTTGAGATAGACTTGTTTAGATAGATTTGTTCTCAAGTATTGCCTAAATTTGGGTGTAAATGTAATGTTTTTAGCTTAACAGATGAGAATGAAGTAAATAATTTTATTATTTTATTATTTAAATTTATTTATTTTATTAAATTTAGTATTTCATTTTATTATT
>WBMY01006819.1:13541-23884 GCA_013397315.1 Donacobius atricapilla
AGATATGAAGAAACCTTTCCACATTTTTCTGCCAGTTGAAATAAAGAATCAGGATATGCCCATATCTTTCACTAGTTAAAATACTTAAAATGCATAATATTTTATGTACTGCTTGCGCAGAAATTTTGAGCAGTAAGGCTTTGATAGGAGTGGAAAAAGCTTGGCAGCATCTGCACTCTTAGTATGACTAAAGCCCCTGGTAGTCTTCAAGCCTCTTTGGAAGTCTGAATAATTTAACCAATATCACAGTGAGTTCATGCACTTGCAAAACACACGTCTAAGATTGGTGTGCTAATAGTTACGTTATTCGCATTTCTGATTTCTGTCTTTCTAGACAGAAGTAGGGGGTAAGAAGCACATGCTGACTTTGGCCCTGAATTTCCCATGGCTATAATTTGGCAGAAGGACATGACTACCCAGGTTGATCTCTGGTTCTTTAGTTTCCCTTCACCACAAGATAGCGACTAGGAACTCACAAGTTTTCTCTTCTTCCCATCACTCTTTTCTCCCTCCCATTTGATATTAGAGAGAAATTATGTATCTGATTATAGCAACTCAATTCATGATGGTTCTTATCACCTGAAGAGGTAGCATATAGCTTATATAGATCATTAGTAACCACTGAAACTGTTAAGAAAAGATATTATTAATTCTTCAATCCCATGTCATGCAGTGAAGGTGCTGTAAGATAAAAATAATCAGATCTTTGCAAATTAAATCCTGTTCATACCTTTTTAAATTTGCTGTACATGTTCTGATGACATGTACTCATTTTCTAAGGTCTGACATTTGAATGTATTTTCTTTCAACATATTAAAGATAGCATAATGCCCACAAAAGAAAGAACATGGGATATACAAGTATAGTGAGATGTTTTAATTAATGTTAGCCTAACCTTAGAAAAAGTAAGAAATGTCAGTTTTCTCTGTAAGCCACAAAGAGATTGAGTTAAGTCTCCAGCTGCAAAAGCAAGCAATTATGATTTGTCTCTTACAAACAGGGAAATCTATTTAAAAAATAGGCCTTCTTCCTTCAGCATTTGTGAAACATGGACTAATACTGAATTTCACTGACTTTCATAGTAATAAAACTCCTGATCTTAAATCCATAAAAATCAATAATAGAATTGATTTGTGTACTACCTCTGAGTTTACATCACTGCAAAAGTTATATCAGTTGCCACTTTCTCACCTAAGCTGTTGTTCTAAATTATAAGACAAAAAAACAATAAGTAAGTAACCATGTGATAAAATTGCTTTAGGATAGCTGGAATTGATTCACACTTAACCTCACTCTTCTGCTTGTATACATAATTTTAGTGTGGCAATTCTATTTTCTTCAGGTGTAGGCAGAGAACCTTTGATTGGATGGGGCTATTGAGTCTTTATTAGAATGCTGTTATTTAGCTAATGCAGTAGCAATTTTCATTCTCTGTACATTGCATTGCAGCGGCATCAGGCCAGTCTTGTTTGACACGATGTAAACCAAAGGGTTGTTAGTACATAGCAGGGGAAAATTACAGTTGGACAGGAATACTCTGGTGACTTCATTGGTCAAAAATTTCATTGCTCAGTAACAGTCTGCTGCTAGGCAGTACCAGATCTGTTTAGCTCACTGCTGTTTAGATATATTCATCACAGGGTTCAGTTCCATGCTGCTAGAGTAATAAATAGTTGTTATTCCAGAGACATTTTGAACTCGTGTATCAAGGCACTTTTTGATATCTGTTTTTCAGACCCACTCATATTCCCTGTGTCTATGGCTGTGTATGAGATCTTAAAAGTACAACTACAGAATCACCATCTGAAACTGAGGAACTACTCACTGTTCATTAATTATTATTTCTTTGGATTTCTTAACAGTTTCTTTCTCAACTTTGCTATAAATAATTTCTAAGATATTGAATGGAATGGTAAAAGCTAAATTACCTTTTAATCTGCAATAAAACTATTTCTAGTCACTACCAACATTAATCTATGATATCCTAATTGCTACATATAATTAGAATTAATTTTCAAGCATTTAAACCATTAAAAACTGCTCAATGTGTTTCTTAAAAACCAGCTATTAATTTATAAAGGCTTTTGCTAGCAGGAAAATTGTTGAAATCCCAACAGGAATCCTCCAGACAGGGAAACTGAAAAAATTAGCAGACTGCCTCATCATTACAGAAGAACCTCTTATTTCTGGGAAAAAGGAGAAAATATGAAAGCTTAAATGAGATTTTACTATCACCATGCCCTGGAACGAGTCTGAGCAACATTAGCTAGGTCAGGAAAACAGTGTATAACCATCACTATCAACTTCTTATACACAGAAGCACATTCNTGCTCCTTTGTTTAAATAAATCTTAGAGAACCATTATTAAAGCACCATGTATAGGCTACCTTGTCTTTATGGCGTAGAATTCTGTTCAAAACACCTACAGAAAACTACCTAAACTTTGCGATTAAATGTTTTCACAAGAAGTAGAACCATTATTTTCACATGGATTATAGTAAATGTGCCATAAAGACCAAAATCTAAGTTAACTAAGTAAGAGTTTCAATAACATTCCTGAAAACATGAAAAATATAAATTCATAAGCAATATAGACTAAATCTCATGTCCAATTAATTGACCACAGCAAGTCAGTCAAGAAAACTGTCTTTTTCCAATGCACTTATATGATTTTGGAATTAACCCACAAAATGTCTCTTCACCTTATGAATCTGGGCATTTACTGGGCCATGGATCAGATGTGGTAAGTCTAAATAGAGTTTAATTATGACAAAGAATTAAGAACAGAGAACCATGCGCCAGTTTTTGCATTGTTGTATTTGAGCACAAATAGTATCTTAATTTAATATAGCATTTTGACATTGTTTCAGTAAAATTAATCTTTTGCTGAAACATTTAAGTGATTTCATCTTTATCACAATATTCATTTGACGAAAAATAATTTTTGATGAAAACCTTCCACATTGCTGTAGTATTTATCTAGCACTGGGAAACCTTTAGCCAGTGACAATATTCTACAGCATTGAATTTTAAAAAGGCTAAAAATATTATTTTAAATTTTATGATATATTTTCTGTCATGAATCTTAGATTTTGTGTATGGAGCTTGTTACTTAAGAACCCTACTTACCGCTTTTCCTTATGTCACAATTTCATTTTACATGCTGGCTATACCTTTCATTTATCTATCAGCTACTGATGGGATAGGATGTTCATTATGCTTGGTCAGATTCTCTGATCACTGACAAATTGAAAAAAAAGAAATAGTCTTTACGGGCAAGTGATAAAGATAAAGGAAGATTATTTCAAATGGTGGTGATGAGGAAAAGGAAGGGAAAAAGGAAAGAAGTTTTTCCTGCTTTACTAACTGTCAATGCCCTAGTACATGGTTTCACTAGAGAAAAAATATATGAAAATGATTACTCAGTTTTAATTAGGTTATTCAAAGAAAACAGCTGCAACTATAAATTGCCATTTAGCCTGAAAATGAGATACTGAATTTCCTATGAAATTTACTGCTGGAGGGTCAGATATGAAGAAACCTTTCCACATTTTTCTGCCAGTTGAAATAAAGAATCAGGATATGCCCATATCTTTCACTAGTTAAAATACTTAAAATGCATAATATTTTATGTACTGCTTGCGCAGAAATTTTGAGCAGTAAGGCTTTGATAGGAGTGGAAAAAGCTTGGCAGCATCTGCACTCTTAGTATGACTAAAGCCCCTGGTAGTCTTCAAGCCTCTTTGGAAGTCTGAATAATTTAACCAATATCACAGTGAGTTCATGCACTTGCAAAACACACGTCTAAGATTGGTGTGCTAATAGTTACGTTATTCGCATTTCTGATTTCTGTCTTTCTAGACAGAAGTAGGGGGTAAGAAGCACATGCTGACTTTGGCCCTGAATTTCCCATGGCTATAATTTGGCAGAAGGACATGACTACCCAGGTTGATCTCTGGTTCTTTAGTTTCCCTTCACCACAAGATAGCGACTAGGAACTCACAAGTTTTCTCTTCTTCCCATCACTCTTTTCTCCCTCCCATTTGATATTAGAGAGAAATTATGTATCTGATTATAGCAACTCAATTCATGATGGTTCTTATCACCTGAAGAGGTAGCATATAGCTTATATAGATCATTAGTAACCACTGAAACTGTTAAGAAAAGATATTATTAATTCTTCAATCCCATGTCATGCAGTGAAGGTGCTGTAAGATAAAAATAATCAGATCTTTGCAAATTAAATCCTGTTCATACCTTTTTAAATTTGCTGTACATGTTCTGATGACATGTACTCATTTTCTAAGGTCTGACATTTGAATGTATTTTCTTTCAACATATTAAAGATAGCATAATGCCCACAAAAGAAAGAACATGGGATATACAAGTATAGTGAGATGTTTTAATTAATGTTAGCCTAACCTTAGAAAAAGTAAGAAATGTCAGTTTTCTCTGTAAGCCACAAAGAGATTGAGTTAAGTCTCCAGCTGCAAAAGCAAGCAATTATGATTTGTCTCTTACAAACAGGGAAATCTATTTAAAAAATAGGCCTTCTTCCTTCAGCATTTGTGAAACATGGACTAATACTGAATTTCACTGACTTTCATAGTAATAAAACTCCTGATCTTAAATCCATAAAAATCAATAATAGAATTGATTTGTGTACTACCTCTGAGTTTACATCACTGCAAAAGTTATATCAGTTGCCACTTTCTCACCTAAGCTGTTGTTCTAAATTATAAGACAAAAAAACAATAAGTAAGTAACCATGTGATAAAATTGCTTTAGGATAGCTGGAATTGATTCACACTTAACCTCACTCTTCTGCTTGTATACATAATTTTAGTGTGGCAATTCTATTTTCTTCAGGTGTAGGCAGAGAACCTTTGATTGGATGGGGCTATTGAGTCTTTATTAGAATGCTGTTATTTAGCTAATGCAGTAGCAATTTTCATTCTCTGTACATTGCATTGCAGCGGCATCAGGCCAGTCTTGTTTGACACGATGTAAACCAAAGGGTTGTTAGTACATAGCAGGGGAAAATTACAGTTGGACNACACATAAGCACATTCAAAATTAATTGGCTAAACTAGGTGCTAAATTTAATTTTACTTTCCGGACTTTCTTAGAAGTGTTATTTTTTAGATAAGGATAGGTATTGAATAGGGGAATGGCACTGGGCCTTTTGTGCTGCATAAGACAAGGAACAAGGAACTTTGAAAGTTCTAAAATTGAAAATGTTCTATATGGATTGTGCAAAATCTAAAGAAAAGTAGAGAAGTATAGTAGATCTTAANATTGGCTAAACTAGGTGCTAAATTTAATTTTACTTTCCGGACTTTCTTAGAAGTGTTATTTTTTAGATAAGGATAGGTATTGAATAGGGGAATGGCACTGGGCCTTTTGTGCTGCATAAGACAAGGAACAAGGAACTTTGAAAGTTCTAAAATTGAAAATGTTCTATATGGATTGTGCAAAATCTAAAGAAAAGTAGAGAAGTATAGTAGATCTTAATGAAGCAAGACATTTATACTCTGGTTTTATGAAGAGGTATCACATTATTGTGAAAGAAAAAGAGGATGAACAAAAGTAAATTAATTAATATTTCTCTATGTAAAAATAAAACTCCCCAAAATTCTCTTCCCTGAGAACAACTTTTTCTCATTAGGAATAAATTACTTCAAGCACATAAAAGCGATGGTAACAATAAGGAGCAAGGAAGTTGTCCTTTTCTTTTGAACTATTTTAGCAAAAAACCACAACTGCCTTCTGTTCCTATCATTGCAACTGACTAAGTGTGGCAAGACTAAGAAGAACTCCAGCCTATGGCAGTATATGGCATCCAAAATGGTTGATTTTAAAGACAGTTGCAGTACCCTTTCCAGAAAATAAACAAGGTTCATATTCAATTTCAAATTTCCAAACATTAAACTGAGAACAACTTGATTTTGTTTGTAAATTCATCACACAATGTAAAGAATTGAAGATACAATGACTAGAGTATATTGTCTTCCTTAATGTCTTCTGAATATGACTCAGCCTTACCTTAATAACTACCAAGTGGGGCTTGGTCAGCACGACTTTTTCACAAGAACAACTCCCTTATTAACATCAGAAGTAATAGATGGTTGGTCAACCAACAGTAAGGAATGTATTTTGGGGCTTTTTTGTGAGACCAGTTGTATGATTCCACAAAAATACAGTTATTAGTTTGTGTAAATATTCTCACTTCTGCAATATCTGACATGAAAAAAATACAAACACTTTTCTAAATAATTACAGGAAATAAGAAATGGAAGTTTCTAGGGCAGGCTATATAGGCCTGCTCTTGATAGCTGCTCCAATGTACAAATTAACAAGGTCACTATTTTAAACAAGCCACTCAGTAAGAATTGAAAAAAAAATCAGCTGGTGTTTCCTCTCCATTTCTTAGGACAGTAGTTCTGTTTACTCCTGTTTATCACACATCCAGAATGCAAGACTTAAAAATATGAATAAAGAGTAGGTAAGCCATTAATTCAATTGCACCGGTGGCAGGCACATTATTTGGGATTTGTCCAAATCAGCAGTGTCATAACTCCAGGCCAGTGCTGACACAATATCAGACCTTAAAAAAGTCTACTTATAATGGTTAGTTAGGGGAGTGTGTTAAAGGTAATTTCAAGTATCTAAATTAAGAATGATAGGTCCTTTGGAAACCGCTGTAGAAGCACATTGCAGTACCAGTAGTTATACTTTAGTTATCTGTTTCTGCTATATAATGTGAATAATTTGGTTTACTAATTTTTTCTTTGATTTAAGAAGTCATTTAAAAGTGCGTCTTAGAACAAAGACTAAAATTATAGCTATTATGTGTCATTTACCTCCAGGGTATAAAATATCCAAATATGTTTACATTTACGTCACATATTTACATTTAGTGTGTATACATAAATAATAACTAGCTACACGTACATACACAGACATAATATCTATGATATAAATAAATATAATATCAAATATATATTTGATAAAATTTTTCAGACTTAGGAAAGAATCTGGCAGTGTGTAATTTAGACATACAAGCATTGACTGTTTTCTTAATACGGTGGTTTTTTTCACAACCACTGTAAATGAATAGCATTGACCCTGAAGCCAGATATTGCATAACACTTTAATTCAGAGGATGTTTTTTCAATTTATTTTAAAACTTTTTAGTATTATTTGGCTGTTATTAGTCCTCTGGTTTTGTTAGTGTGATGCTGCTTAGAATCAGTTAAAAAATACCCAGCAGAAGAAGTTGTCATCGTCCTTCTCTATAACCTGACATATTTGCCCTGTTGTATGCCTGCTTTTTTTTCAGGCAGCACAACGGAAATTTATTTCACATCATGCTTTATCTACACACCCCAACATCACCTACTTTGTCTGAATGAGGTTTTGAAAATACTGTACTAAAAATTCAAGATCTGTAAAGATACAAGCATTTAATAAATCTGAGAATTATTAAGCACTGTGAATCAACAGCACCAATGACCTATCAGAGAAATCTGGGATTGTGTTTATAAGTAAAGCAAGTTCGTAAGTAGGTCTAGCTTTGCAATGCAGCGGTCATGCATAGTCTTCGTAAAGAAGTTTAAGCAGAGGGATGTGTTAACTTACAACATAAAATACAATTTTCATTTTGCTATTGTGTGTAAGATCGTCAGTGCAGGAGGACAGAGATACCTAAAGTAAGGTGATTACACTAGCTTTCTTTTGATTTCATAGTTTAGCTAGTTCTCAACAATCATATAATATAATACAGATATTCACTGCATAATTCACAGATACTAGACTGTGTTTCATCATACATGGTAAATTAAAATATTTCATTAACTAAATAAATTTCTGGTGCCATAAATCAAAGCACACTATGTAAATCATGGTAAGTGAAAACAGAACTGCAATTACATCACACAGATTAAGCAGAGAGTAGAAATAGTAAGATTTATCATATTTAATGGGCAGAGATGATTATGAAACATACAGTTTTGAGGTTTGGACTTTTTTGATCTTTATATTCTTTTTCTGAATTGCATGTATAGTGGTTTTTTTTACTTCAAATCATTATCAACACAAAGGAAGACATTTTAAAATTTAAATGTTTGCAAACGTTTTACAAAGCAAGTTATTGCAGTGTTGAAAACAGCTACTAGGGTAATAGAATCACATTGATGTCATGATAGTGAAAAACGTCTGTTGGAAGAAGTGATATTTACATTGAGCATGTTCTCTGTATACTCCAGTCAGGACAGACTTTGTGTTCTATAAAACAAACACAGCAAAGTAGGAAGTTTTCACTCAGCTGATAATATGACTTTCAGAACCATTTTTGACTATTGTATGGGTGTATCTCTTGAGGGTATGTTACTAATGGAGAGTGCACCCAAATCAGTCAATCAAATTGAACATTGTAGTTGGACCACACAACAGTATTTCTATTCACCAAAGTATTTTTAGTGTAATTTAAATATGGATATTAAATGTGCAAACAGGCTAAACAAATCTGCAAATGGATTCTTACTCTCATTTACCACTTTCTTCTGGGCACAAATTTTCTCTCACACAGGACGGACAAATACCGGAGGATTGCAAAAATCTGATTTATGACACGTTGATAAATTATGATATCCATTACTCAGGTTCTCAGAATTGTTGCTAAACAGACAGGAAATCTGTTTGTTAGCAGGTTGGTTTCAGTAAGTCTCAGGAGTCATGTTTTAAAATTTTGGTTTGAGGTGTTTAGAAACATTACTTGTAAGATTAGAGAGCTGTTCAGTAGAAATCTACTTCAGGTAAGGAGTTTGCCATAACCTTTTTTTGTTAGATATTTATAATCTGCTGCAAGTTTTTATAACATTAGCCTTAACTATGTGTTTTATATAGTTAGATGTGTGTTTCAAGATCTTCTTAAAAGTTTTAGATCTGTATTTCCTCATTATTTTCTGTATTTCCCTCATATTCTCTTTGTCTCTCATATGTATCTGGCTAGTACAGCTGGAATATGCCCAATATTTCTTTGTTTTAAAGATGTTTTTACTAGTTTACAACTGTCCTACAGTTTATTATTGAAATTAAACTATTTCTTTCAATGTGCCAGCCTTATTGAAAATTATATGTAGTCAACAAAATCTTGCCTTACTTTAGTGCAGGATTAACGGAAGCAACCTTGCTTTCTCTACATAACTGCTAACATTTATTTAATAAATTTAAATATAATTATGATTAAGACTTGAAATTTGGTGTAACGAGAGGAATGCACCTTTCAGTAGCTCCCCTCTGTGAAAAATCTGCAGACATCTGTAAATTATAAGACTCCGGATAATCTGTTTGCAAATATCATTGAAAAATTTTCATGACTGCAGAGCAGAAGTCTTAAAAAAAAAAAACACCTACCATGAATACACCTGGATAACCACATCAGTGTGTAACCACCATATCTGCTAGATGACTAAACATTCTTTCCTTTAAATCAGTAATTAGGTGAACTTCTCATCCAAGTACTAATTTTACCAGCCAGGAGCAACTGACACATCAGGTGCAGGAATGCAGACATAAAATCACTCTCCCAAGAAATTCTGAAAGGCTTTTGTCTGGCTTATAGCTATGGGAGGAAACAGAGAAAGCCACCTGGCTGGAGTGCAGCAGAGTAATGAGCTGGACTTGTCACAGTAAAGCCAAGAGGAGCTGGTACACTATGACTGACGGAATAAGAGGGCATATTTTAGGCAGAGAAGCTGGTGAACCATGGGAACAAGTGTCTATCTTACTACACAAATTCTCAGAATCACAGGATTACTGAAGCCAGAAGGCATATCTAGAAATCATCCAATTATTTTGGAACAGTGTGTGATGGATGCACTCCTCCTGTGTGAGATAACTGAACCTTGGTCCGGGCAGACGCTCAGCAGGTGTGCCTAACTGAAGTTAATCCTGTTGACTGTGGCTATCAATAAGACAGCACCAAGCCCCCCAAATACTTTGGCTGCACAGTAGACTGATAAGCATCCAAAACTTCATGAATGCAGAAAAAAATCTGACAGAAAACCAAACACTATATGCTATAATTACCTGCAGGCACCAGGGTCCACTGAGCTGTCTGAGCAGTAGTGATCTCCAGTTGCTGAGAGATCCCTTAGCTGGCACTGGATATTAGTGGGTTGCTAAGTGATACGTAATGCATACATTTAAAATTTAAGATATGCCTTGTAAGCTTATGTGATAACATTTGTATCCCACATTATTTAAATTTTAGCAAATGGTATTGTGCAGTAAATAGTATTGATTCCCAATCTGAAATTATTAAATATTTTACATACATA
>WBMY01006820.1:0-33204 GCA_013397315.1 Donacobius atricapilla
GTATAAGGCGCGTCTGCCGAGCCCCCCCCGCCACCGCCCGCAGCCGGGGCCGAAATAATCCCCCGGCACCACCGGCCCCGTTAAGGGCAAAGCAGGTGGGGGCGGCCGGGAGCCCCGCGGGGCTCAGCGGGGCAGGAGGCGAGCGGCCATCGGCTCCGCGGCCACCACGTGCCAAGGCTCGGGGCTGCGAAAGGAGACAAATCTCTCCTGGGTCTTTCCCATAGCTATAGATGAGCCCAGGGGGAGAAAGGGAACTGGGAGAGAAGACGTGACAAGGCAGATCCCTGAGTTGCAGGGCACACGGCGACAGCCCCTGCAAAACCCACAACTTTACACATCAAGTTAAGCCGTGCATCCTTTCCTTGCTGTGAATTAAAAATGGAAAATAAATGCACGGGTAACATCTGTCAGACAAATGCCTGAAGAGAAGCCCGGTAAAGGATTAATCCTGGTCTGACTGCAGAAGCCTGACGTAGTCATGAATGCCGGTGCCATTGTGAGCGCCCATTGCTGGCCGCTGAGCTCGGCCAGGAAACACGGGAACCCTTCAGCTATCCCTGTGGCTCACCCTTTCCAAAGGGAGGGCGGTCTCACAGGCAAGTCATCTCTGACGAGCTGCAGGTACTATGCAAGTGAAAAGGAACAGTTCATCTCCTTCAGCTATGGGTATTTAAGCAGAGATTCCATGTGGGACACTTGGAAGATTTTACAGATACTCGGTTTCCAACAGAAGGAAGAGGCAGTAGCAAGCAGATTTGCAGCCCTGACACTATGTTGATGCAAATCGACTTTCAAGATCTTCTCTGAAGGCACAATTGGTCAAGCGTAAATCCTCTGAAATTTAGGTAGTCAGGCAAGAAGGAAGAGGAATAGTGCGCTAGAAGCACTGTGCTGTGAGGAGTCTCCTGAGAGTGAAGGTATTTCTGCAAGTGACTTCCTCCACTGCAAGGCAGAGAAGACAGCTCAACAGAGAAGCGGACAACTTTTCTTCTCCTCTGTATAACTTCTGCATCCTCCAGGTTGGCAGCATTCCTCTTTACCTCTGGCAGCCATCTAATTCCTTCTGCTACAGATTTTGAATTCAAGTTATTATATGAAAATGTGCTCTTCTCTTGCCCTGTTCCTCAACTTGTATTACTCTTCAGTTCTGTCATCAACAACTGGCAGCACAAAAATCGGAAGCCCGAAAGCACTTAAAGGAATCACAGCCACCAAATCTATTTACAGTACTGTAGTGCTTCATTGTGGTTTCCAAAATACTGTTGGTTGTGTTGAATCAGAAATCTAGTAATAGAAACCCTAACGTCGCTGAAAGATAAACATCCTTAATCCTGCAATGAAACATGATGCAAGCATAAACCCACTCTATCCCTTCTGTTCCCTTTTATTTTCCCTCTACCCCAATCTAGTTTACAGCGAGGTGCCCAAATAGCAATGTTAAATTCTCCCACTTCTGAGTAAAATATCATTTTCTGCAGGTAGATCTGATGTTTATCTGGATTCACTAAATGAATGTGGTTTTTGTCTCAAGTCAGAAAGCAGCTGGAGTTAGTTTCCAGTACAGGGCACAAAGAATTCACTATCCACCATGCATAGCTTCTGAAATTGATCACAAATGACAACTGATAAACTTTCCTGCTGCTCTGGCGACAGCAAAGAATGCAAATGTGTACCTCCCCTACTTTGCATGCTTTCCATTACTGAGAAGATAACTATTTAAGAAACAACTTACATCCTTGTATCAAGAGGAGTATCTGTATATTCAAGAGGAGCTATCCATCCCCCTTAGGCAGTTTTAACCCTCATCTTTTTGTCACAAGTTTGTTTTTGTTACACTTAGGAACAACCTAGAGCTGTGGCATTTGCCACCTTCCATATGCAGTGGTAAATGAAGGCATCCTCCCAGAGCAGTAATCTGAGACAGGAGTTCTGCACCAGCACAGCTTATTACATAATGAAGCAGAGGACAGAGAGGAGGAATAGCCCTGAATCCCAGACTCTTTAAACTTTTCAACAGAATAGAGGACCAGTTCAACATTACTAGTACGACAACATTAAACATCTGTTTAGACATGGAAGTTATTTTAATGAGGCTTTGTTTAAGTAAACTCATTGCAAGTGGCCTTCTGTTTTGGCAATAGTCAGATGGAAAGCCGTTGTATAAACGCCAAGTGCCTCCCGACCCAGCAGTAGAGTAAAACAGTTGAAAACCCTACACAGCTCATCCTTGCCCCCAAACCTGGAGAATACTTTTACACCAACCATGATAAATATGACCCAGCAGAGAAGCCAGGCACTTTGAAACAATGGATAACGGTGATCAAAACCACTTGCACCTGGAGCAAGCTTTCCAGGGCTTGCCCTGCCACTCCTGACAGAATACAGAGATCTGGCCAACTGTTTAGGAAGATATGAGATACCCCTAAAGTGATTTATGGTGGACAGTCAGTTAAAGAGATTCCTCTTCAAGCAAAATTCAAGAGTCTAGGAAAAGTTAAGGCAGAACATATTTTGGGAGGGGCCAGCAATCATTTATTCCATTAGTCCCTTTCTCCTCAAACCCTGCTAAGTTTATTGATGTGAAATCACCCTCAAAGTGACATTCAGGCGAACACTTGGAATTCCTCCAAGGCTTTAAATGAGAAACTCCTTTGAAGCTGGAGCTAGGAGCTAGGCTCACACTTCCCAGCCATGCAAGACTGCAGAAGAGCAAAGTTCGCTGCTTAGAACAGTCTTAGATGATGACTGCTAGTGCATTTCTTTCCCATATTAGTTTGAACCTCTCTACATAAATCTATTCTTCCAAACATGTTCAGACTCTCAGCCCAGCTTACTGTATTAGTACAGGGAGGAGGGGAAGCGAGGGAAGGGGAGCTATGCTTTTAAAACTAGAAACTGGATTCTCTTCAACCAATTTAACTTCTGACCTTCTCAGCTGTTAGATCAAGTTGTTGCAGCAGGCATGGAGCCAGACAAGTAAAACATAAGGGCGTGCAAGTTGCTCTGCAGTCAGTTTCTGGCTCTTGAGCTACGTGCAAAAGAAAGGTGCAACACATCAGATTGCAGTAACTTTTACTGAAAGACTAAATTCTGCTGTTAATCAGAATAATTGAAAAATTGATTTTTAAAATTATTATTCCCATGTGAGAGATAACAACTGGGGCAGTAGGGGTCAAAAGGAAAAAAGTAGTGCCTACCAGTACAGACCAAGGCATGGAAGTAAGGAAGATCATGCTGTACTCCCACACTTTCGTAACTGCTTTCAAGGTTTCTTCTGAGCCTAGGCACAAGCAGTTGCTGTGAATGACTGCATGGTGAGCTGCTAATCCCATTTTACATGTATGCCAGAAATAGCTTAAAGGCAAGTTAAATGCATACAATACTAAAATGTTTGGAAAAAGTTCAATTTAACAGGTATGAACTGAAAGAATGGAGTATTTACTGGACCAGAAGGCTTTGAATGAGAGCTGCACTTTATTCCTCTCTGTCACAGACAAGCTGAGTGATCTGTGACAAGCCAGATATCCTTTTTGTGCAAGTAACCTTTAATGCAAAACTGAAATGATCTAGTTTCTATGGTAAGAAGTGTTGTACAAAGAAAGAGTGGAGTTAATGACAGGATAACCTGTTGTTTCTTCAGTAATGTGTGCAGTCAGCCCGCATTAATGTGTTCAGTATTTTCTCTGAACTGAAATCACAGCCCCAGTGGTCACAACACAAGTCTCCCACCCTCTGCAGTGGGTCCCTGCACTTCACTCTGCATGTCTGTGTATCCTTGAGTCTCAGATAGGACACGTTCTAATCAATATTTAGATACACATACAGAACAAAACAACAAGTTTATGAAAGGCACAGAAATGAAGACTTTTATTTTTACTTCGCCTGAAAACACAACTCTGTGTCCCCTGACTAAAGCATCAATGTTTATGCATTTAAGACCAAGTATATTACTCATACAGACTCTATCACAAAGTTTTAGCAAAAAAACAAACAGAATATAAAAAAGTAAACATGAAATCAACAGTTCTTTAGAAAAAATATTTAAAAAGTGAGAATCATGCTTGTCCCTGAACGTAGAGTTCATAGTTTGCTTTTAACACAAATTCGAAATAAGCGTTGTATTTCAAGTTGCCGAGTTCGTTTGCCTGAAGCAAGTCCTTCACCTCTGGTAAATACTCACTTAATTGAACTCCTATAAACAAAATAAAACAAAATGATTTATTACAACACTGATTAAAGTACTTTGCATCAGCAGATAATATAATTTTTAAGTAAACACCTGTGCCTGCCACACAGCTAAATTACTCTTTTGGAATTGGGAAGCTCTGATTGTATTTTAGATATCAAGAAATGCAATAAAGCTTAAGTAACCTTATAATTAACAGAGTTAATTTTTTTTTTTTAATCAAGAGTTCAGTAATTTCATAATAAATCCTAAAATCTAAGTTTTTACATAACACTTTACCAAAATAAAAATAAATAATAAATAGTAAAAAATAAATAAAAGAAAGGAAATAAAAAAGAAAGCTCAGTCATACAATAACTATCTATCAGTTGCAACAGTTCCAGCATAGGCTGTGCAAGTCTTACAAATTCAAGGAAATTGACAGGATTGAGCACACAAAACTGGGACTGTTCTGAAGAACTTAAGTTTTGTCCTTTTCACATGAAGCCTTATGTATTCTGCAAAACGTTCCTAGGCAGTAATATTTAAAACAGGCTTTGGCTCTCAGTTGTTCCCTTCTCTCTCCCTCCTCCAGCTGTAAACTCCATGGCTATAATTTCCTACGGTCAGCTTTAAGTGGAGAATGGGAGGTGTATTTTTTTTGTTTGTTTTAGCTTCTGGAGAGGGAAAACAAAAGCAAAAAAAAATTCGGCTAAAATAGATTAAGTTCTACTGAGTGACAGTCAATTAGTATCCTGTATCTTACAGAAGTATCCTGTATCTTACAGAAGAGACATACTTACCTCCAGAAGACCTACTTTACTGTATATGAGTGCCCTACTCAGCAAATAACTTAGATACTAAGATTATAAGCAAGAAATCTGCTCATCTCTTCTTCCCCTGGACAGTTTGCAGAGATAGAATTAGCTCCAGACGATTTTAACTGCCTAGTGGAATGAATTTTTTATTATTCTGAGAATTTAATAATGATACTTTTTACATAGTAGTGTTGATCTTAAGCAGCTTTTGAAACAATTTCTAGACATTCAATTATCTCTAAGTACACTTTACCTTCTTTCAATAGCTTTTGTAGTATTTTCACAAATATACTATCTTTAGATGCTTCAATTGGATCATCTCTACCATCTGAACAGGACCATCTGCAAGTCAAAGAATAATTTCAGGAAAGAATTACACAGACAAAATAATAGGAAAACAAGAGAAAAAAACCACCCAAGAAAACTAGGTAAATTATCAAAGGTGATTAATGCATGTCCACATGGAAGCATTATGTGCTTAGTTGTAGCTCAAAGCAAGAGGTTTTTTCCTACTTTGTGTTAGTCTTTATTCCAAGAGTAAAACTGGAATGAAACTGCACTACTATAATGTGGTCAAGTTAGGAGGAGGATAGAAATGTTTCCTATCTTCTAAACCATTAAGAATCCCAACCAAACAACATTATTTCTCTGATAAAATAAAAGTATTATCCATGGAGGTAAGAACTACCTATTCTCCGTAATTCTATTTTACAACTGAAGAGATGAAAGTGTAGATTTTTTTTTTTTTTGTAGAGTAAAGCAAGAGAAGCAATTCTCTGACATGAAAAAAAGTCAAAACAAAACAAAAATCAAACACTGAGAAAAGAAATGGGGAAAAAACTTGCAAAATCTAAGTTGCAGGCCTGTAACAGCACACACAGTCACAAACTAAATGGTTTTATCTACTCTGTGATTAAACATGAGGACTCATGAATAGTAGTCTCATCTGTGATACAAAAAAATCCCAAATAGATTTTTCTTAGAGGAAGATTGTTTTAAATGACTATTTTTCATCCTTGCAGAGCTTTACATGCACCAGTTTAAAGTCAACACCAACCTAGCTTGTTTTGCTGTGGTTCTAACCTTTCAGTTGTTAAAATTTCCTGTTGCATGTGCTAAGCTGTCAGACAGAACTGGTTCTCATATCACTCCCTAAACTACCACGGGCTCGTGGGACATGCTTGTAACAGATCTGGACCTGGATCCAGAAGCTATTATTGACAAATCCTCTGTACTTCACTGGTTTTACCCTGGATGTCTCTTCAGCTCCTAAATGTCTACGATTACATCTTTAATTCCACTGGGAAGAATGAGAGGAAAGGAGGGAGGGAAGGGGGATTTTCTCCCCTTGGGCACAGAGGATAGTGAGGACACTAGTAGAGCATCAGGAGTACACTCAGCAAGGCTCTCCATCCTACCCAACAACCTTACCACCATCTGTAGCCCTCAAGTTAGAAACGACAGGCCGTCCTTAAAAATACTGTCACATCTCAAATGTTTACTTTTGCACACAGATGGAAGTTAACATCACCTCTCTGTAAGCCTTTGTGAGCCTTGCTGGACTGGAAACTCAGCTGGGACATCCAGTTTTCTACCCATTATTCAGTGTAAAGTCTGCATCTCAAATTGCCTCTGGTTAGCTGCCAAGGTGGCCAAAATCTTATCAGCATTGGATGTGTCTGAACTGTTAAAATACCACATTCAAAACCCCGTGCTTGTCCAGGGTAGATAGATCACAAACCAATAACTGGACTGGTGCCATATAGGAGTTTTGAATTCTTCTGTCTTTAAAATAACAGGGAGGGAAAACAACTGGAATAGTGTGAACCTCTTTCTGCTTATCTGTGTTATATGTGGACATAACTCAGTCATGCAATTAGGAATTATTTCCTAGACACCACTGCCCTTTGGAATCTATCCTACGCATAAAGTGTGAATCCAAATGCTGCTTATTTCCATTTTAATCACAAATGGCACAATGCATTCTCTCCTCATCTTTTCTTCCTTAGGTCCCTCTAGGAACACTGGTAGGAATTAGGAAAGTTGGACGACTTCTGAAAGCTAGAAAGGAGAGGGAGGAAATGCCATTTGCATTATTTACCTGGGAGAGAACAGTACCACTGTTTGATGAGAAGACTCTTGTGACCAACTGGACTCTGCCTGTATTTGGTTTTGAACATCCATAAGACTGGCTTTTCTAAGCACTATTTAGGCTTTGATCTCTTACAGCCAAGAATGCAGTTTTAACTCAAAAAGGTCATGAAATTGCCAGTGTGGTTCAATGGCAAAACCCAAGTGAAATAAAAGCTTGCAGGAGTGACCTATGCTTATATTATCTTATTAAAAAGCTTCTATTTGAGACGATTCAACGGACAAAAAAAAAAAAAAAGGTTAAAAAGGTTCAGCATTGGTCACTTCTTTTACCTCAGGAAAGGATTCAAGATCAAAAGCTGCATGGGTTCACTTCTGTGTCAGGTGCCACGACTGCACAGTAGGTTGCCAGTGAGATAAACCAACAAAGTACTGCAGATTTTTTTTTGACGTGGTTTTGTTTTACAAATAAGAATACATCTGTTCGGATCAGACACATTATACTTTACTAACCTTATCCTGTGAAATTAAATATTTTTGGTGAATTAGAGACTAGAACAGCAAAATACAGCTCTGGAAAAGCTGTGTCTCAGTAACTTATATTTATACTTACCCATCTCTTTGGAGAGCCTTACAGAGAATTTTAAGTTTAAGATCATTTACATCCACTTCTTCTTCCTTCAATTCATATAAGGAGAAAAGACAGGTAAATTAAAATTTTAGGTTTCTTACAAAGAAATAATCACTCTGTCACACAGATTGCACCAATGAATTACATTCTTCAGTCACCGAACATAATTTTCAACATATGCTGTTTTAACAGATGATCTGATTGGACTGTTGAAATACCAAACATTGTTCGTTTCCATTTGAAATCATGGATTCAGACTTTCTATATCACCACTTGACTGCTGAAGACCAACTACCACAGTGTGTAAAAGGCATATTTCAAAATACCAATTTGTAAAACATTGTATTATAGGCAAATTTTATTTTACCGTGTGCTAAATGATGAGTGGAGTCAAAGCTCTTTTTTCAGTATGGCCAAGTTAATTAACATGCGTTAGTGTCCACATCAGGATATATGTTTTATGAATACGTTAGTAAATGTTTTTGGAGATATACATTTGATTTGAAAAGGGCAGTTTCTTCATTGCACAGAAACCACCACCTCTGATTTGTGCTGAATGGTTCTACACAGGTCGTTAGAAATTTTAATATCTATGGAAAAAAAAATCTGAAATTGCATGGGTTTAGAGTAACATTCATTTTATTGAGATGAAAAAAGAATAGTTGGAAAAAGAGCAGATGACAGATCTGTGCTTCAAAGCTATTTACATGTTAGAAAGTGGTGACTACCCTACATTACTTCATGACAATCAGTGAAACTGTCAAGAGGGAAGACACAAGAACTAAACTACTAAAAACAGTTGATCTTTGTCCTGTTTGGAGACAGCCTGTAGGGAAGCAAGGCTCTAAAAAGAAACAATAGACTATAAATGGGAAGTGAAGATGAAGAGTGCAATTTTTCTTAAATTACCTAAACCACATTTGGCATTCATGTCTCCAGTGACTTGAAAACAAACCGAAAAAACATATCAGAGGTTAGTTTAATTACCATACACTAAGCTAATATGTAAATTAACTACAGATGCACCACCCTAGCTTAAATAATAATGAAAAGGTCTCTAGGTTAGAAATCCTTCAAAAAGTTTTCCCACCTCATCAATATATTCCAGCAGATCAAGTGCTTTCTTGAAGTCATATTCATTGGCTCTTCTGTTCTCATCACATATGAACATCTATGAAATCAGAGAATTAACATGGAGAATTATTTTTAGCCTACAAACTAACGTAACTGGTATCAGAGACAACCCACTGTGGGAAGACCACCACGTATTTTCTACTTGCATGACCTTCTCATGAAAATATGTCTTGATTCAACTGCCAGTATTTTTATAGTAAGGAATATACTTAAGGTTTTAGAGCAGCATTCCATCTACGTGACAATGGTCTGTGGACAAATGATACTGGATACAAGGCTGCTGGGTTTCAAATTTAAGTGCCATTTAAGGCTGTAACATTCCTGGACTACTGTAGCCAGAGCTCAGCTCCACAAATAAGCTCTCTGAATTATTTTGGTAATTTAGCTCAAAGCAGTACTTCAGCACATGTGCTGCCTTTCACCCCTTAAAAACAAGTACCCCTCAGTATTTCATATCCTCCCATTATAAATTAGTACTTCAAAGAAAAGTTAACATCAACACTCTTTTAATTTACACTTTCTGAGTTTCATTTTTGCATTGCAAGTAGCAAGTATTAACACCGGTTTGACAATAAGAGAGAATTCAGAAGGAAAACTGTTGTGGTGCCAGCATTTGCCAAGTCCTGACTGACACTTCCTACCCTTCCCTAATCCCACAGATAGCCTTACTTAAAAACACAGTTAAGGACTTCACAATCTGCTATTAGCACAGTTCTAAGAAAATGAGGAGAATGTAAACAAAACATGCTTCTTTACATGCTAGCTTCTGATTTTCCACAGAATTACAGAAAAACACAGAAAAACTGACACCCAGACATAAGTGACTTCTTTTACAATGTATTGCTGTCATTCATGGAGTGTTTTTTTGTGTGCATCACCGGATGGTTAAAAAAATGTGGCAAACAAGGCAGAATCAGTAAGGCTACTGGTTCCTGGCTGATACCAGAAAGGAGTGTGAAAAAGGAGTCAGCATTATTACTTATCCCAGTGCTGGAACCCTCCAAATTTTTGTTTCACTACCAGTTGGATTTTTGTAAAAGAAAACAAAAGTAGAAAGACTTCCGGTGCCTCTTTGCAACAGGTGACCAAACGCCTCTTCCTGCTTCTAGTACTTCCTTTTTCTATCTTGCAGCATCCTTTTCCACTAAGGTAGAACTGTTTGCTCATTCTGCCTTCCAAGTTCTGCCCTACCAAGAATGTAAAGGAAGGTAAAAACTGTCTCACATCCAAAAACTGGTTGACCAGTAAATCAACTTCTGGTACTGATCTGATTTGCTTTTTCACCTAGCAGCACTCCAAAGCAGACATTCAAGAGAAAAAAACTAGGACTAAACCCATCATTCTGACATTTACTGTTAGAAACAATGCAAAGTTAAACTCATTCATACATCAGATCTTTAGGTGCTTAGCAAGTCATGTAAGGGATAAAGGCAGCTGTGACCTTCTCACTTATCACAAAGGGGCAGAAAACATACTGGAACTTTTCCTGTGTAATGAAGAAAACACGAGGCACTTACATCAATGAGCTGAGATGCAGACAGCACTGGCATATCATTGAGGTTCAACTGTTTCTCTGCCAGGAGTTGTTCGGGAAGTGTCTCCTGATGTAACAAAAAACGCTCCTGCTCTGATATTTCTTGTAGTCATTTAAGGAAATGAATGTTTCATGTTATTAAAATGTAATAATAAATTCTGTGGCACAACAATAACTGTCAAGTCACAATATTATTCAAGCCTACAAGTGTCTGTTATGAAGCATTCTATTTGGACTCTCATCCACGTTCCCAAAGCATAGAAATACTTCCACTGCAATACTGCCCTCCCAGGGAACTAGTTCTTACTTTCTACTCATATTCCCACTATAGTGAAAACACGTTACTCTAATTTTACCCCCAAACTTCAGAATTAATACAGAGGACTGGATAGAAGCTGTTGCACTGTGCAGGAAAATGAGCTGGTTGCAACTTTAAGGAGCTGTGCCATGGGCATGTTTCATCTCATGAACTGTTCAATTTTTTGCTGTTTTATACTTGCCAGTATGAGTTGCTTTGGGATGAGAAACTTGCTAGTCTGATACATTCAAAATGGAATTATATCAACCACACTATATGAAACCTGCCCTTCCCACCAATTTCCATTGTATGTTAGACTAGGGAAAATAATTCTGTGCAGCATTTTATCTGTTTAGAGGAATAAGCAAAATGCGGCAGAAATAATTAGTCTTTCTTTATCAACAGGGAAGTGATACACAAAGAGTTCAAGTTTTAAAAACGACATCATGTGCCACACAGAACTGTGTAGCAGGATGAAGTCCAGAACAAATTTTCAGAGTCCTCTAGCCATTGAAATAAAGCTTTGATTATCTCACTTGTCATTTCTAAATCTTCCTATTTAAAGGTGAGATTCCTCACATCAGCATAAGTATTTTCACAGTGATAAAAAACCAAATTTAAACTTCAAGATTTCATGCATGATATACAACTTAAAAGGCAGATAATACATTATCATTAAAAGCTAAAAATAATTTTTAAAGCCTACTTAGTTAATGTAATTATTACCAGGCTTTTTCAACAGGATTTAAGAACTATTCATTACATAGTTGGATAAATACACAGAAGTAAGCTTGAGCAGCAACCCTGAGTCATATTCCGAAGCTTCCCCCTGGTGGCCAGAATCTTTTAACCAGTGGTGTAAAATTGCTTTTTCTTGAACTCACGGCACATGTGCTGCACAAACAGTATTTTCCAAAGGTATAGAAATGGCAGAGCAGGGGAACTATTGCATTTGGTAATGAAGCAGGATAGATATTTAATCTTTTTCCTGTTCACATCATTTCAGATAGAGTACAATGACACACTGTCATGGTAACCTTCCTAGATACAGAGCATGAAAGCCTGAGAAAGCACTACTTGACCACAACTGTATGTATTTGCAATTGCATTACTGCACTATAGCACAGTTACAGGATTTCCTTGTACAGCCTAAGAGCCTCAAGACTTGAGAAGAACTCATTCCATAAACGGGCTCTAAGAAATTAATTAATTTTTACCTTGCATCTGAAATATAAAATGCAGATTCATTAAAATACTTCCAGTGTGAATGGTTGACAACTCTCAGCCACTTCTCAAAGTACAGATGCAGCTTGCTATTTTTGGCAATATCTTACATATTAGTAAAAAAGTGGAAAGGTACAAATTTGCCATGCTAAGTCACACAAGAAAGTGAATACTGAAGCTAGTGCTTCATGCTGTCTTCCTTGTGCTTCCTAAAATGAGCAAAATCATCAGCCTGTTTATCTTTACTACACTAAGTCAGCAGACCCTCAACATAAAAAAATCAACAATCTCCAAAATTCTGTTTTAGAATTTAGTAGATTACAATCTACTGATTCTAATTCAGTAATTTAATAAGTCTTTTCTTCACTTTGCCGTTTTTATTTCTTACCTTCTATTTTCTCTTGTAGTATATCTTCCGAGAAGTCCGATGCTAGTGCAGCTAATTTGCTCAAGCCAAGAAGTGTCTTCTTCTTTGCAAAATATCGTGTCTCCATATTTGCTAAAGTCTGCAATGTTCTGTGAGCCTACAATTAATAAAGATGTTAAAAATCAGTTTTGTAAATTAGGGTAAGAAGGTTAACAAGACAAGAATTTTATCTGAACAGATGTCTCACAGCAATTTATTGTTTGTAATACCATAACCCTTAATTTTAAAAGTTGTACAATTTGCACAGTGAAACTCTGCATTACACTCTTCAAGAAGAGGCTCTCTCCTTCAGCAATATATTTTAAAAAATCTTTTCATTACTTATCAAAAAAACCCCCACCTCATTCTGAAAGGATAAATTGCAATTTCACAGATTGTATCTTTAGGATCTAATTCAATACTTTGCAATAGAAACCAGGCAAATATGTTTTGAGAGAACACTTACATGCAGACTGATTTACCTGTTAATTCAGGAATTTGAAAAAACAGAATCGTGTATAACTGCTGCAGTAACCAAATACAAAGGCAAGAATTTGCGTATCAGACAATGTAACAGTTTCTGAGCACTCATTCAGAAATAAACTATCTATACGGAATTAACTGTATATTTTAGAATCCTTTCCCCCTCTTCAAAGAGCTTTGCCATGACACAGAAAACCTCAATTGACTCAAATGGAATATTACAATATTCTCAGAGTGGTTCTTGTTTGTTTTGGTTGGGGTTGATGGGTAGGAATTTTTTATTTGTTTAAGAGGGCTATGGCATTACAAACCTAGAATATGGAATAGGATAAATGCTTCCATGGTTTTTATGCTTAAGAAATGTGTGTGTGGATTAAAAGAAGCCATTTTTGATTTGAAATACTTTTAACTGTTAAATGAAATGCATTTTTAAGTCTAGCAGAAGGATGGAAAGACTGACCAGCAAGAAGAGGGGACATAACTGGAAAGCCCAGAAGGCAACAAATGATCATGTTTAAAAACAATATCACGTTAATCTATCCACATGCACATTTGCTATTAAAAATACTTTAAACTATGAATGTAAGTGATTAAAGTTATCAATAGCTTTTTTACTTTCATGATACATCTAAATTCCTTAGCTTTAACATGTTAGTCTTGAAAGAGAAGTTTCAGTTTTTCCCTGGCTGGATAATATTATAATGCTATTGATATTCACTATAAATCCCCAATTCCACCAAAGTAGCGATCATGTAGCCAAACCAAACTTCCTCAGCAGAAAGTACGAGCCATCAGCCAGGGATGAAAAACAGCCCTAATTGCCATTACATGGTGCAGTGGCTCACGTGAGATACCAGATGATGCCTGAAGGGAGGCTTTTGGTACTCCAAAAGTACCAAATAATTTATCTGCCATCTTTCCCCTAACTCATCTGGGTAAGCTGTCTTTTGATGGGGAAGAGGCGTAACTCGGCAAATTACCTACTTAAATACGTACCTTACTTGTTCAACATGTGGTATTTCCATTTGGCTGTATTTAAGAAACCCACCTTTTGCAAATCCTGGCTATTGATGTCATGTAACCAGCTCAGATGTTCATGTGCTTGCAAGAAACTGGCCAGCTGTCCATGCTGAGCAATAGGCTGAGATAACAGTTTTCCTCGCTTTCCTTTTTCCAGATACCAGCGAAACAGGAAATCTGAAAAGTTCTGAAGAGAACAGAAATATGAACAAATTTTAGAAGTTACATTTCAGTATCTGGTTTGCCTACTAAGTGCTTTATAAAGTACAACTGGTAAGAAAATAGTAAGAACCTGCTTGATAAAGCCAGATGCACACACACACAACACAAAATACAGTGCTGATAAAACTCCCCCGTAAGAGTCTGGACAGAAGGTGTTTAGAGCATTCATGAGCTCTCTGCAACAGAAGCTGATAAACACAGAATCCTTCAATAAAAGTGATGGAAGTGCCAAGAGTAAATTCTTCAAATTAATACGAAAGAATAGGAACAGGTATCACATCAATCACAATTCTTCTCGTCTTGTTTTCATACCTGTTCCTTTGCCCCCCCTTGAAACTCCATGATTACTGTTTCCTCTCATAAACAAGTTTACTTCAGCTGTCACTGTTTTTGAAACATTCCCTCCTATACACAAGTTAACCTGCAATTTTCCTTCTCTCAGGCATTGTTAAAGAAAATCGGTCTTTTTAAGAGAAATTCCACCCTATTTTATCCTCAAAAACTTGAACGTGAAATAACTAATCAGGATTTCTGTTCGAGATTTAATTTAGTCTTTTCAGGACAATATAAGAGTAACATTAAATTTTAATTGCATTAACAATTTAAAAATGAAGTCTGAAGAGGCCATCAGTCTATCCATTACACGTATCTATTCAGCTCTACATTTGCCACAGTAACTTCTTTTCAGGAAGTTTTACATTTTCCTTTTAAAATAAAGCATGTGAAGAGGGAAAAAAGATAATCTATCCCCTTTGACAGTCAGGTTGAGTATTTAAGATGCACTATTTAAAAAGTTTGCTATAATTTCTGTCTATTACTGATACTTCTGGATTTTTGTTATTAGAACAACCTTTATGTACTCTCTTCACTAGGAAACATGTAGACTGCAGGATTTCTCTTTCCCCAGTAGTTGTGGAAAGCTAAACAAATTCATCTCACTAATTCTCAAATTAAGCCCCTTTAGTTCCAGTTGCACACATTTCAAGTAATCTCTACCACCTTTTCCTTAAGCTTTCTAGTATTTCAGCACACGTAGTTTTTACACTAGGTTTTAACACACAGTGGAAAAACTGTCCAACAAATATGTAGCAGAACAATGCAAAAACCCCCAAAGCAACAGCCCTATCTTCCTAGCCTTCCTAACTACTTTTATATTTATATATTACTTACTTTTGTATTTATACATTTAACAATTTAATCTCTTTTGGAAATTATCCTCAATTTTATATTATGTTAGTTTAATAAAACAACACTGTTATGACAACAGCACCTGAGTGAAGAAGTCACAAAATGCTGAATAATGTTATGAGTGAGAAAACATGTCTGGGGCACAAAAAGGTCCATGAAAAGGCACTGCCCATACAGGAAGCACCTTTATTTGTGCTGGTTAGCTTTGCCTTCCCAATGTAAAATACTCCATTGAATATTTTACAGTGAATATTGACTTCAATTTTCCACATTACCCCTGTCTGTATATATAATCACATATGCATTAAAAAAACAGGAAAAGAAACCTCAGAAAGAAATAATAAATTTTGCAACATTTCAGATGCAAACTTATTATAAAACACTGTCTAAAGGGAATCGAAGAGACTTGCCTGATCTGCAAACTGAGTCATGTAGCGCTGTAATCTGGCCTGGTTGTCTGTCTGCTCACACATTTGCACCAGGATATCAAAGTCGCAGTACTTCTCTGCTAAAGCAGCTGCCAACTGGTACTGTCCCAGGGAAACTAAGTAACCAAGAAGAAGTTTTATCAAACAAGCTCACCTTTGTCTGAGACCACAAAAATGAAAACAAGTTTCAAGTGTTGCAATCAAGGAGATACTCACACATTCCCAAAGGAACACTCCCGTCCTGCATACATCTCCTGCGCACAAGCACACGCACAGACCTACCTGCTGCTGTCTGTTGCACAGCACAAGAGGGAAAAAGGGAATACTAGATGCCATCATGTCTTCTATTTCCTCTGGAAGTTAGCATCATCTGCTATTTGCACTGGGGGAGGGAATTCCACCCATGACTTAACATCTATAATAACAGCCACTTAAATACACCAAGCAAAAAAGCAGCAGCCATAGGCTTTTGAAAAAGAAGAGGACAAATAAGGACAATTGGGCTTGCATTCAAGAGAAACTACTTAGAATTTTTCTTTTCGTTCAGTTAAATGTGTAAGAGTCAGCAGAAGACTTAGTTTTGTTTGTAAGGAAATATGAACCTTAGATTGAACATAATGATATAAAATGTATTTAAAAGCTAACAGAGCCCATGAATGTCAGGAAAATGGAGAATGATCATTTTATAAAGCTTTTTCTAAGAATGCTCAAAAATTATCATTGGATTGTTCTTATATAACTCACTTCAGTAAAAAAAATACTAAATTTTCCGAAGTTACTAAAATGCATTTACAACAACTTATTTCCATTTTAAAAGGGAGCTTTTTTATGGCTTACTCATTCAGGACTTGATCACATCCAACACATTGAACAATGGGTACGGTTATTAAATAATTGGTATTCAAAAAGTAACTATTCACTGATAAACACCAAATAAACTTTCAGGCATATAGGTTTATCCCAACTTGCAACAATATAAACATTTAGAATCCATTTACAGGCTACTTTCTGCCAAGAAAAGATAAAATCCTGCCAGAAAAATGTAACAAGTGAGCAGAAGACAAAAATTCAGGCACCCAGGTGTCTAATAAGAGGAACACACATGAAGTGCAGGCCCAGATGCTAGCTTGTAATCTGCTTCTATTTTGTAATTATCTGATTAAATCATAAACCGGTCATTTGTACTCTGAAAGCAGCTGTGGAAAGCAAGCAGAATTCCTACACAGATGCCATTTACTCTATCAAATCAGTGTCATTTCTTCACCAAACAGACCATTTCACCTTCGCGTTAAAGAACACAGAGAGTACTCACGGAGAGGGGACAAGAGCTCCGATCTTTTCTGGACATATTCCATTTCCACGCTGCTGTAGCGCTCCTGGTCAGCCAGACGATCCACAGACTTCAGCTGAGCAACGTAGCCATCCAGGATGCAATCCAGGAGGGCCACCAGCTGCTCGGCCACCACGCTGCGCAGGTTGCTGTCCACCTGGGGATACACCACCTTCAGGATGATCCCATGCTGACGTGTTACTGCTGCGCGGAGCCCACTGGAGGCTTGGGAAAACAACATGGGGAACATTAAAGCAATAATCCAATCCCCCCTCAGCAATCCACACCACAGCAAAGCATAAGAAAAACACTACTATGTATAATTAGAAAAAAAAAAAAAGGAAAAAAGCTAATAAATGTTTTCATTTTGAAAATTGAAGTAATACCGTCACCACCCCACCACTGCAATAAACAACTACTCCAATCTACCTTTACATATTAAACTGGGCCAAGATGTGGTAAGCAAAAAGCCTGAACTAGGCAGATCTAAGCTGCCAACTACCAATATCAACTCCTTTTCCAGAAGAAAAGAATTACTTGTACTATTTCTAAGCAAAATAGGAGAATACACACAAGAAAAAGGCAACTTCTGTTAACCTGATTTAAATACTTTGATATAGTCATCAAAACACAAGATCAAAAGAGTTTGCATGGGTCCTGCTATGTGAAGAGGAATATGGATTGTGAGACCGTTGTCTTGGAAGCACTAAACAAATGTGTTTTACATGTAGAGGAGGCTACAAGGAACCTAAACAACAATTGGAAAGCGCTTGCTTGTGAGAAAATTTGTTCTGATAGTTTTTCACACCATTAAACCATCAAAACAAAACACATTTATGCAAGTAGAGAATCATCAGTCCTTTTAAAACAGCTATAGATCATATTTTATGATTTTAATGTTATGTACCCCACAGATCTGCCAACCAGAACCAATGCATTAAAAAAATTATAAAAATTCTAAAATTAGTTTTGTTTCTCAAACTTGTGATTTTATAGCCAAATTTGCAATACAATTTTTAAAAAATATCAACAGTACTGGACAAACTAAGTGTTCATTGATTCATCCCGTTTCATTCTCCAAATGAGAACTTCATTTTCACTTACTCTCACTGACAACTCTGTGGCAGCTTTTAACAGCAAATTTAAAATTGAGACTGAAATTCACGTGTTCTGAAACTTATGAACTTGTAATAGTATTTTCTCACCTGTCCATGGAATATACTCAGGTTCTCTTTCTGGAAGTTCTCCTGTTCTATATAAAGAGGCTCTAGACTGACGATACTGACAGGCAGCTTGTAGCATATCCTATTGAAAGGTAAGGAAGCGAGTATTTTAAAGTCTACCTCAGTATACACAGACTACAAAAGATGTCTTTTGTAATTATGAAATGTTCTTTTAACATCCACATTCTTTCTACACCACTTTCTCAGCTGGACAGAAGGGGACATACTGACTGAGCAAGAAACCTCAGTGCTCAAACACAAGCTCTTCACTCATTGCTACATATTCATGACTTCACAACTCCCAACAAAGCTGCAACTTCTCAAACTATCTTTAACAGTGGCTCAGGAGGAAAAGTAAAGTCCCTAATTCTGCCCAAGGCTGCCTTTTCCTTCCTACTGTATTTGGACACGTGAAAAGCACATTCACTTTTCTTCTCATGTCAGTAACTTGGATGTGCTACATTCAACTTGCTCTGGGCTCTTCGATGTTTATCTTGTCCTCCCACAAACATCTTGGTTAAGGCAATTCTGTACCTTAATGATGTTGTTCACATTGACAACTATCTGGGCCCACTCAATTGATTCAATAGGCATATCTTTCAGGATTTGTTCCTCCTCTTCTAATAGGGATTCAAAGATGGAATCTATCTGGGATACCTTGAAGACAGGAAGAAAAATTACATTGAACACAAACATCAGCTGATAACTGAAAGCCAAGAGTTGTATAGAAAAAAAAGTACATTAGTATAAATAGCCAGAAATATTAAGAGGTATTAACTACCCTAATGCATAATGAGATCACCAGCTTATGGTTCATACAATACTTAAAACTACAAAAAAACCCCTTCTTTCTGGACTTCAATCTGAAAGGAAAAGAAAAAAATCCTCATTCCTGAAGACAACTCCATACACTTCAGTTAAGCACATTCCTCCATCATCTTCTGGAATATTTGGCAGCAGAATCTTTGTTAGATAAAGTATACTGGATAACATATCCGCTTTAAAATAGCAGACTGTTATTTCTGTTTTCTTTTATATTTATTTTTCTCCCTTAGTAACTATTGTTCTCTGCAGTAAAAAACTTCCTCAGAGTAAATGCTTTGTGCATAGTTCTTCTCAAGAAGGAAGGAAGAAATAAAGACAGAGCACTTGACTGGAACACAGCATAAACTGAGAACTAACTCAGTTTGACTAATGTTAGAGAGGACAAAAATTACAAGTGACTGAATTAATATAATTCCATCCAGGACAGATCATCAAAGCAGCTCTCCTATCAGGAAAGCTTCATACTCTTCAGTTCATCCACTAAAAATTATAATTTAGCATGCATCTTATGTGTCAGAGAATTTCAGTTGTCTTTTTCATTGCTTATGTGCGTTGGATAGTTGGAAATTGTAACAACTTCTGCTACATCAAATTTGTCAGAATTCATGTTTCGTCTGCAGACACAAAAAGTGCTTACACTGAAGTGAGGAAAACACTACCACAATATCCCTATTTAAGGGGTAGTTGTGTAAAGTTGAATTCATTTTTACAGCTTCACAGGGAAAAGTTTCAAAGTACATTTCAAAGCACTGTGACATTCACTACATGCAAGGCTATACAGTAACTCAGGAATGACAGGTTTCTTACCTCCCTGAAGAACACATCAGCAGGGGTAAGGCTTGGTGGGACATCACATTCCCTTTTGTTTAATGTAATCAGTATAGCAGCATTCACCAGCTCAGGCAGCCTAGAGTGGTGATTCTTGAGAACAATAGCTGCTGCCAGTTTCTCTGCGTGCTCACAGAGCAACAGTCGAGTGGCCATCGGCATCCCTCGCACTGGAAAACTGCCCAGACGTTCAAACACACCAACCTTTTATTAAAAACACCAAAACAAAACACCCCGTGCACTTTAAACAGTGTTCTAGAGGAATCAAGACAAAGTAATAAACTGTGTGTGCTGATAACAAAAGAACTGCAGGATTTACCTGATGAAGAAACTCGATGAAGAAGGAGTGTGCTTTTGTTTTATCCTCTAGCTGATGAAGAAGGATGAGAGATGTGTTGCTGAAACCAGCTGCTTCTAAAAAAAAGTAAAATCATAGGTCAGAGCACCTGATATCTTAATTTCTGGATAATTATGTTTTTTCCCTCTGAGGTAAACTGATCTGTCAATTTTTATAGGGTACGACACTGGTACTTTTTAAAGTATATGCACACATTTATATACTGCTTACCATGCTATTTTTAATCTGTTTTTTTCAAATCTATCATGGCTGAAGTAAAACCTTTAGAAGAAATAAAGTATCTTTAGATCGGTACTATTCCAAAATACTCAATTTATTATGCTGCTAAAATAGCAGCTCACAAGCATATTCTAGTTTTAGTAGGATTCAGACTCATATTTTTACCCTCTTGGTGTGTCATGGTAGGACACGAAATAGACTGACTCCGTATAGTTGTCAGAAGAGAAAGAAGGCTTTATTTACAATTGTTCCCTTTTGAAGGTCCCAAGCTCTTTGTATCATGTTGAGCAATACTCAGCATTTATGAGTCTGACTCTTGTTCTTTCATGTAGCACCGATGTGTTTACATTGACCACAGGACATCCACATGTCCTGTGTCATTCGTAAGTGTCACGGTAGGACACAAAATAGATGGACTCCATATAGTTGTCAGAAGAGAAAGAAGGCTTTATTTACAATTCCAACAGTTTCTTTTAGAACATGCTGTGCTAAAAAGGTCTATTATTGGTCCATGGGACTGACACTTCTCTCCATTGGTTAAGTAGTAGGAAGCAACGCCTGGGGACAGTTGTTATGGGAAAGGGAACACTGTTTACTTAACCTGTTTTGAGAAATGGAGAGAGATGTATTGAAAAGAGAAAACTGTTGACAGCTTTCCCTTGGGAAAAGACCTAGCAATAGTTAGCAAGCTAAAATTCTCCCAGGCTCAGAAATATCGAGCCCACATGGGTGAACTAGCTATTGCTAAATTTATTATGCCCTAGGCCACAGCTACCTGAAACTACAGTGTTAATAGGCATTCAGATCTAATTGACTCTGCATCCAGATTTTTTGTATAAACTAAGTGTGCTTATAATATCAAGATAAAAAACTTGGAAGACCTATCACTGAGCAAAATTAGCAAGATGATTTCCAAGAAGCTATCAATTTTCATTTCTGCCTTTAGTCAGGAATAAACACAGACAGGCTGCCAAATTAAAAATGAAGTTGAATCCAAAAATAGTAAGGATCTGATGCCTGACAATTTCCAACTGGCTGACCCACACAAACAACAACAGGAAACATCATCCATCTGTAACTATTTACATGAACTTTCAAATTAGGCCTCTATTCTGTAACTGGCAGCTACCGCCTAGACGTTTGAGGCCACTTTCAAATTAAAATTTGTAAGAGACACCAAAGCATGAACAAAGAAGTTTCTTGCTGAAAACATGTTTGCTTTAATCCTTTATGTACAACAAATACTTGTAAACCAATTTCTCTAGTCCTCTTTCAGGCAGACATAAATACCAAAGCCCCAGAGGAATACGAGCTCAGTCTACCCAGCATCCAAGGTGGCCAGAAGCTGTGCAGTCACACCGTCAAAAAGGCTAAGAATGAACAAATAAGCTCTGCCTTTTAAGACATCTACTTTTTGGAAAATTATTCAAAACTACGCAAGGAATCATGGAAACACTAAAGTGACACCACCTGATCCTTGCACAAAATACTGTTCTCATAAATATGAGAAGGGTACTTTCCTTGCTGTTCGTGTTTACTGTATGAAGTCAAGAACTAATCACTGCGAGTTTATCTGGTAATATCAAAAGATGCATCTTTAAGTCTTTCTGGAAATGTATCTAGTGGTGATAGAGAGCATGGGACACCTAAGCTTAAAGTATAATGTTATCTGGAATATTATAGATACTATTTCAGAAACAAACAAACAAAAAAACAAAACCCAAAAAGCTCAAAACCCAGCACGTTACATTTACCTTCAGGTACAGATTCAGCCCATCTTGGATCAGAGGCAGGGTAATCATCCATTAAGTCCACACTGATCTGAGTCACTGCTCTATCCAGTTCAACATCAGAATCCAGATCTGCGCTACTTGGAAAGAGCTCAATTACCATGCTTTGTGCGTTGACTATATCTTTCCTGAAATTAAAGAAACAAAGTATGCTAAGTACAATCAACCGAAGGATAATAGAAAAAAGAACCCCTCAGCCAACAGGATTTTCTGATACACTTTTGGTGAAGTGCTTTAGATTATATACATCAAGCATTTTTTGCATTCTCTCTGAACTAACTGTGGACAAAAGGTATTCCAATTCTTTAAAAGCTAGTAGGCAATACAACTTATTAATCAAAAAAGCACAGGCCAGGAGTCAAGACACACTTTTTTTTATTACCTCTATTATTAAGAGAAAAGACTCATCACACAAAGCTACACCTGGATGTATCTGGTAGTGAAGTCACTAAATTTCTATTGCTTGCTTTAAAATTTTCTCATTTTCTCAATCACTCCCACTAATGGCAATAGAGGGGAAGCTCATAAAAGCTCTCAGGAAAATGCTTCAGCAAACATAATGCATTATTTTTATTTCCTATAATTTCAAAAAATCCTCTTATTCATATCAGTAAGTAAAAGAACAAGAAGCAACCAAACACAGACCTCCAGGGTATGAAGTTGTACTTCCATGTAAAGAATTATGCAAGATACACAAAACCCAGGGATTTAATTTTGTGATCAAAAAATTGCAGTATTCCAAATGAAAACAGATATTGTGAGTCCAATACTAGAAGTAGTTTTATTTTTCATGAAATTTTCAGTTTGGACACTTACATGACCAAGATGTCATGTAAGTTCATCCAGAAATTGCACCAAGATAAACTAAAGCAAAGGATAATTTTGAAAAACTGGAATACACTGGATCTTCTATTAAAAAAGGAAGTCCCATCTTTACTGCCCAGCAGGATGTGTTTCTGAGGAAATCACATGGGACTTTATTAGCTCCTTCAAATCATGAAGTGCCCCCAGAAAGGGTCAACCTGATCTTTCCATAGAATTGCCTATCCCCTCTAAAGATCACTAGGTCTGTAAAACTGCCAGAGCTCACTGTACAGCTGGAACACTTTACACTTCCAGTGGCTCCACAACCTTCCATTATTTAGTCTGCATCAACTCACAGGCCATCTGGACAGGCCACTGCTGCATCTGTTCTGTGGAAGACTGCAACATTCATTTTACCAAACTGTTTTTTTCTGGAAAAAAATTCAGAATGACTATTATATGCATAAAATTATTATTTTCTTCTAGTTTCATTATTATAACCCACATTTTTATCAAAATGACTTCCAACTTTCATACTGTTTGACACTGTTTTCCTTCCTACCTCCCACTTCCCTCTGTTTCCAACCCCCTTGTACATATCCTCAATGACACCATGTTTGTTAACTGTGCTCTCAGACCACAGCTATTCCAGCGATCTTCAGCAGCACTTCTGTTTAATGACACTTCTGAAAACATGCAGAATTTGTCTAAATTCTGTGCCTGTTTGCAGATCGTGTATGGGTATTCTTTACTCTTTGCGCCCCATCCCCTTTATTATCTTTTACCTCACGTGAAGTTCTATGGCAAAAGCTCTCCTATCTCTTGCTATCTTAAACCTGTTCTTTCCAAGTTTGAAGACTCTTTAAGGAGATTAGTCCTAAGATGGTTTGCGGGTTGCTTGTTTTGTTTTTTAAATACATAAATATTGAAAACAATCCCCTCCAAATATAATTAATCTAAGCCTACAGATCTGCTTATCTTCTTTTCCTCCTTTGTTTACATCACTCAACTGAACATCAAACCTTTCAGAAGCACTGCATGCCTCCCCACGCTCCAACTGTTTTAATCAGGATAGTTTGACAAACGGTATTTTTTTCCCACTAATTCTTCCTTATCAGCCAATTAAAAAAAAAAAATCATCCCGCCCAAAGTCTGCCTTCCTCATGGCCATAAGTATATTCAAAAGTATTACTGAAAACAGTTAGACAAATAAAAATGAGGATGAAAAAGTTTTTCCAACAACATAACACCACTTACTGAAGAATAAAGAAGTTAAAATGCAAAGCTGAAAGTTGTTTCACTGGCACAAACGTACCCATAGAATTTACACAGAGTAACTGACAAGTGATTGAGATTACAGAATTCTGCTCCTTTATAGCACACATCCCTTCTTCACTAGCCCAAGGCATACTTAAAGCTTTCGTAATAAAGACGTGTGACATCAGAATAGCTACAACTAAAATAGCACAGGAATATCCTAACCAAGACAATGTCTTACTCAAATACTAGAGTGCCTTCAAAAATAGCAAACAAAGTCCCAAAAATGAAGTCAAATTTCTACCTGCAGTACTGTAGAAAAGCAGCTTTCAGTAATTTGGTTTTATCTTCTTGAGCTATAATTTCTAGCCTACTGGTTGCATCAACAGCAGGACTCTGAAAATGCAAAATAAAAAATTCAGCCAAAAGACAAGTATTAATCTTCATTATGAAATGAAAATAAATATTTTAAGTAGTAATGCCACAGATATAAAATAAAATCATCACCTGGAAGCAGTTGTGTTAAGTCAAACATAAACTTCTAAGATATGTTACAATGGAAGTCACACAGACCAAAAAACACCATCTCCAAAGGAACTTACACCAACTTACTCTGCCCACCAGATTTTTTAATGATAGTTATTTTAAGATTCAAACCCACCATTTTTGACAGGATTTAGAAGGTATTCCTGAGTACTATCATCCACAGAAACAGTTTAACTGCAGACAAACTTAACTAGAAACTGGTTTGTTAAGAAAAACAGTTCCATCCAACAATCACACTGGAATTAGGGAATTCCTTCCACTAAAATACTAGGTAATAATAACAACCAACTATAGTGTTATATTTGGCCTACTGATAGACAGGAACACATCTACAAGGAAAAAATGCAAATTTCATGGAAACCTCAATTGTGAAACAAAGGAAAAAAAAAAGCTACCCAAAGTGGCAGATGTAGAAATTTTTGTTTTGAAAACTGCCTTCATTGCAAGCACTTGAGTGTCTATTTAACAAAAAACTTTAAAACCCAAACAAGCCAGGATTTCCACTGTGAAAATTAAAAAGTGACATAAAAAGTCACTTTATTTGTACCCTGTTTTCAACCAGGCAAGCAAATAACCATTACCTCACTTCTTGGTCCAGCAATAGAAGAGGACAGGGCATCTTCAAGATCTTCAGGAAGCACAGAAATATTTTCCCTGGACAAGATAGTGAGAAGTCCACTTTTTTTGGCAAAGAAGATGGGAAGGCTATTACAGGAACCTGCTCCTAAAATACTATCTCCTAAAATAAGAAGGGGGGAAAATAAAGCAAGTACATAAATACCACTTTATTTTAAAACCAAACCATAAGAGTTCCATAGACAATTATTGACTTTTGTCATTAATCAACCAACAGTAATTGATAACTGCACCTGACTTTGAAAAATTGTGGAACTATTTGCTACTCTAGATGTAGACTTCCAGATACTGCAAATGTTTTTTTTTTTAAAAAAAAAGAAGAAAAAAATTCAAAACACCTTTGCAGGTCATGGATGACATACTTAAAGACATCTGGCACTGAGTTAACTTCAAGGAAAAATATCAACCCATAATGAATGTTAGGGAAGAGAAAAACCAAGGAAAAAGTCCCACAAGCAAAACCCCCATGCTCATATACCAAGAACTGGGATCTGCTTCATTTTCATTTGAAACACTACTGGATGTCACATCAGCACTTCTCCATACACTCATGAGAAATTCTTAACTTGAAACATTTAACATTAAAAAGAGAACAAATATGACACTGCTGAAATATCTAAACGTTGTAAAAATATTGAATTAAGAGGTACCAACAAAATGTGACTTCTCTCCACAGCAAGTTACCTTGTATGCCAAATATGATTTTTTCCTGTGGTAAGGAAACTCTGCCAGTTCCAGTGGAACAAGCAAACACTTCATCTTCCTTATAGAGGTAAGCAGCATGGCTGAAGTAGTCTGGGACTACCAGGCAGCACAACACTTCATCTTCTGACTGAAAGTGTTGAATACAAACAATATCACACATATAATCAATCCCTCAAACATGCTAACCCATACTGCCTGAACTTGTTTTAATTTTTAACAATGAGGTATGGATGTAACTTACAACCTAAAAAACAACAACAAAAAAAGCTTTTCATTTGCCCTAGAATTTTAGATACTGGGTTTTTTCCCCCTTCCATATGCATTACATTTTTGCTACTTTCACATGGAGAGGTAAGTAAACAGATCAATTATTCAACACTCTTCTTCCACCTTTGAGCTTTAAAGTGCCATTCCAGGCAGCGGGGAGAGGGGGGAGAGTGGAAGAACTTTACCAAAGAAATCTAATCCCCAGGTTTATGCTTCCTGAAGCCACAGCACAGACAACGTATTCCACAGACAACCAATGTGTTCTCCCCTCCCAGCAAGCCCAGCAAGGACCAAAAAACAGATCTCTTAATTCCTTGTCCTGCAACAAGAGCCTTGGAGTTTGAGATCTGTTCTAAATGGATTACAAGAGCATACAATAAAACCACTCTGTAGAAACTTTTGCAGCACAAAAATTAAAATAAATCATCAGGAGTCAGATTAGATTTATTTTTTAGGGTTTTATCTTATACCTTAAAATGCAAAACATAAACTTTACATACAGTTAGTATTAAACATTAAGAGATGTTGGTACACATTTTCCTCTGAATATTACAAATACACACTTCCCAGGGAAACTGATTTTGCTTTAGACAAAAAACTGACACATGATTTATGTACAGGAATACTCTGAAACACTGAACTTTCTTAAGTCGGTATCAGAACCTCCATTAGCATACCTGAAAAGATGGATTATACTGTGTGACCTCCACAACAACATCATCAGACATCTGATAGCCTTTATCTTCTACTGTTATCAGAGTGTAGTAGACAAGACACGGATGATCTCCAGGATGCCATGCTGCAGCAAGTATGACCAGTCCATCACTATTCAACAACAGATATCACACCACTGAGAGATAATTATTACATATTTTACTTGCTTAAACACTACCACTAAAAAAAAAAAAGTAACTAACTACAACCTCAACTAGATATTGTTCAATCTTTTATTCTTTTAGAAAGACTACACTATTTGCTCTTCCAAGTTACTTTATTAACAGTATTCATACTGCAGTACAAAACTGAACCAAAGCAGTTGTTATTTCATGCAATTAAATCAAATGCAAGAAATACCAAATTCTCTGCATCTGCAGAAACAAGTTACAGTTGCTTTTTTTTCTCTTTATAAAATCAAGACAAAACAAATACACAATCCTGATAAAACAACACTATAAAAAGTAAAGGGGATTATTATCAGGTAAAGGATTTGTAATGCTAAAAGTATGATAGCATGAAATATAGGATAACCTAATTACCTAATATAAAGTGCTTATTTTATCAACAGTTCCACTCCAGTAGAATTAAATTGCAACTACTTTCATGAAGTTTTTGCAGGAAAACAGATTTATTTCATTAATGAAGGTCTTACCAGATGCAAGGGTACTTCCTTACCGATTCTGCTGCAAATCCATGTATTGTATATTTACTCCTCCTTTAATATCTTCATAGTTACTTTCAGATCCCTAAAAAAAGAAATACATCTGTTGTGCAACTGTATATGAACAGGCTATCAATTAAAACAAACACACTAACCCTGTCCAGCTGAGCTGGCTCTTACCCAAATTGCATCTGCAACATGTTCTTTCAGCATCCTGTTGACATCCCAGCTGAGAATGTAACGTTCTGATGAATCATCAATCTCCCATTTGTTTAGATTTGAACTTGTTAGCATGTAAAAGCTGGATCTCTCTTTATCCCAAAGAACACTCGAAATCTGCATTTAAAAAATGAAAAAGCTAAAAAGGTTAAAGGAAAGCCTGAATATTTGGATAGAATAATCTAAACCACTCTCAGTCCACAAAAGGAGTTACTTCCTTGGGCAATCTACAAAAGTTGCACTCAAGATGAGCATTATGACAACTTCCAAGAGAAGTCTTATTTTACTGATAGAAGAACATCTATACTAAATACACTTCTTGTACTTCCTGCCAACTTCTGTGGAGTTCATTGACAAAACTCAACTCAATCATCAACCCTTGAGAGTGCTAAATCAGAGAAGATGAATTACAGGCAGGTTTCTTCAATTAGTAATGAGGCTATCACTAGAAAGGGGCAGGACATGCAACTATTGCATATTCCCCTATATATTGCATATATAGGAAAGACTATTATTCCAAAGTTTCCTTTTATTCGGAGCTGAAGAGTAAGCCAGCATTTGCCTTCACAAAACATACAGATTTATTTGGTTTCTGTCTTTGTTTCAAATTTCAAAGAAATATAAGTGACATAAATGAACTGAGTGAGTCTTTTTCTGTCATCACACATCCTTATACCATCTCTTCTTTTTCCTTTCTTAAAAACAGGCTAGAAATTACAAAGAGAAATTAAAGAAGATGAATGCTTCTCAAGCTTACCACAGCATCACTTCCAGGAGACAATATACCCAGGAGAGAAGAAACCTTTCTACCAATTCCAGAAAACATGCCCTGCCCCTGAGGCAGGGCATGCTGATGAATCTTGCCAGAACTATCAGGCATCAACCGGACTAGTTGACCTCTGGAAGACGATAAAATAAAGCTTCCTCCCTACCAAAAAGAGAAAGCAGCTACTTTAAAAAAAAAATCACATTCTAGAAAACTCTACTGTCAGCTACAATTCTTTACGTCGGCTCATATGGGTAAACGCTGAACAAGACACAAAATATACTTAGAAAAAGACAAACATCTCACAGGTACTTAGCACTGGCAGAGACTCGTTTGCTTAACTTTGTGACATTTCTATCCATGAAACTCAATTTCGCTTAAACAACAGAACTAAACTCTCACATAATCCTTGGAATCTAATGACCAAATATAGCGTTACCTTCAGGACATTAATTACAGATTTAAGACTAATAAAGTTGAGTATACTTTTCCATCTTCACATTAGGGATAAAACTGGTATTTTAATATAGATCAGACTGTTTTACCTTTACTGATGTGAGGAAACTGCACAGAGAGCCTCCAAAGTCTGTGAAAGTGTCTGTATAGGATCCTTCATGTGCAAGATTGGGCCAGTAGCGCACAGAACCTTCACTGGTAGCAACCATTATTGCCAGAGACTTGAAATGAAAAAGTAATTAAGAGAACAGGCAAGATGATGATGATAATAACAATAATAATAATAATAGTAATAATATTAAATCAGACTGCAGCTTTAACTAAAACGTTATTTTACACAGTCAAGATTGTGGGTGACAAATACACAAAGTAGGAAATACATATGGATGCACACTGACACACCTAGAATTGAATCACAAAAACTTTCTGCAGCGCAGCTTAATTCATGCAGGGAATGTTATACTTGTTTATTTTCCTACTGAATATTTTCTACTGGTTCGTGGTTCTGATAATTCAGGGTCTGCTGCTGAAATGCAAACAAAACTTCAAGTTGTAAAACAGAAAAGAGCCTATGGAGAACTTCAGATGCCAAGCTGCTACGGAAGACTTCAAATGCAGACTGTAATTTAACAAAAAAACTGCTCTAGTGTCTTTAGGAGAAATATCAAATCATACAGTGGCTCTTCTCTTCAAGGGCATAGGCCTACAGCAAAACTCAGGAAATCACAGATACCAAATTAAAAGTGTGAAGTAAGAGACTGTTCAAGTAGAGATTTAGAGAAAAGCGCTGCACTTAATCTATTGGTTGTTAAAAAGAGTAAAAATCACAGAACAGTAGAAGAACTATAGCTGGGAGTTGTTATTGAGCTCCTTGGAGTTTTCTAACCAATTTTTTACTAGCCACTGACTTTCAGGTCACAAGAACAATGAAATTTAAAAATACAATAAATAAAGTATTAGGGTTAGGTGTATTACTTCCTCTTATATGTCTTTGGATATGACTAAGTCAGAACATTTCAGGTTTCATGAGATAATCTCAAAATACTAAGGCTGCTTCTTATCACCTGGAAGAATAACACAACAATAAATCAAAAGAAAAGATGGTACAAAATATTCTGCGCTGCTGCTTGCTTCCAAGGACAGTTTCTTAGCCAGTTTTATCAGAGCATCACACGTATCAACTGAAATCAAAGCTGAAAATGAGAGGTTCTTTTCATGAATGATAGTAACAAACACACTTTCAGAACAAAACTTATCTTCGAACTTCACCCTCTAGCACAGTAACTTACAAAAAGCCACTTAGGAAACCAATCAGCCAAGACAATTAAGTCTGTCCTTCCAGATTCAGCTTCCTTACAAAGACCAGCCAAGGGAAGGTGCTGGGGTTTGCTTCTCATCTATGGGTACTGGGAATTAATCCTCTAAGCAACGTTTTCAGCCAGCACTTAAACTGCACTTGGTCAGATCCCATTTCTGATTGCCCTGGTGCTTGTTAGCACAACACCTCTTAGTTTACTGTATTTTTGTTTGTTATGAAACCATGTCAAGTAATCCTTAGAAAAACTACTATTTGATCTGATCCTGTAAGAGGCACATGGTGCAATTTAAAAGGACTAGCAGAAGTTTGTTTACTTCAGAGGTATTTACTGCTAACTATCAGTCTTGACCTTTTGAATAGATAGCATACCACCAAATGTTTCCAAATATTTTGAATTTATCCTTTTGATAAAAAAGGATATATTCAAAGTTATTCTTAAGGCTCTTTTAAACACTAAAATTCAAAATTTGATCACCTGAAGAGAAGGAGCTTCACCTGAAGAATTGAGACAAGATATAGCTGCTAAACTAGAACTCCATGGGAAGTCACTGGGTGGCAGCTGCAGTTCCTTGCACAGAGATAACTGGAAGAAAGAAAGAGATGTCATAATAAATATGAGACTGGAAGAATTTATTCCTCTGTTACAAAACCTTTAGTCTTTTTGACCCTGCTAAAAATTACATTTCAACAAACCCAGACACTGTATAAGGGAACCAAAAAAAGGTCATGAAACAATTTCAACAAGGTTGTCACAACGAGCAACCAGCTAAAAAACATCTTCAAATTTTCAAGTATCTCTGATTTCCTTTAGTTATTTCAGAATGTTTCTCACAACACTACAATATTAGATTATTTCTACGGGAGATTATTACATTATTCCTTAATACAATATCCTAAAAAAAATAAACTAGAAACACTTGAGAAAACTTATTAGGTACTAGCTGGGTAGAGAGGGGAAATGCTCCTCACTCCCCTGTGCCCTTGAAGTTAAACAACCAGAAAAATTTTAATCCCTCAAAAAATCTCTCCAAGTGCCAGAATGTGTATACCTGACACTCCCCTGTAAGTGCAGGACCTGTATAATTAACATACATTGTCCTGATTGAAAGAAACTGATCTTGTAACTACAGTTTTTCTCACACCATTACTGAAACGATGATGAAAGAAACACTGTTCAGAGGGGATATAAAAATTCTTGACCTAAGACATCTAGGTGAAACATACGTTCAGTACCTCTGAAATTAACCATGTTTTTGGGGTTTGTTGCAAGTCGAAAATTGGTCTCAGAATAATCTAAACCGATCTGTAACATATCAACTAGATTTTAATTATCAAAATAAGCTTTATCAAGACTATCTAACTTAAGAGCCACATATTAATATTAATATTAAAATATGGAGAATTAACCTTAGTGTCAAGGTGACAAAACTGAAGAGAGGAATATAAAAATTATAAGCTCTCTCAAAAGCTTGAGTTTCAGTTACTGCTGTTAGCATGACTTCCTGTCAATCCTGCTGCTTTTGAGGGACCAGACAAACTCCAGTTGAAGAAAACCCCAACCCCATAACTGCATAACCAGCTTAAACAGCATAAAATACAGACTTTCCATCTTGACCCTTCAGTTACCTTAGCTACTGCAGACTGACCAATCTTCCAAATAATCAGCCTCTCCTTATGAACTAGCCAGGCCCATCCACTTTCATCCACTTGAAAGCTCAGCTGGTCATCAGCTACATAAAAAAGTAACTTTTTTAAAGCATTCAGATTTTTAAAAAAATGCAGAGTAACCTTTAAACCAATAAACTTTCATTCTTATATGAAAATAAGAAATATTTTCTATTAAATTAGTTTCCATGTTAGAATTTTGATTAACATATCTAATTACTACATCTAGTCTAAAAATCCATTTGATAAACTGTCAACTTTTGAGAATGAAAAGACAACCCTAAAATCCATTTCCATCTATTTAGAGCACATTATAATAGCTTTGTAAATCACTCAACAATTTTAACATTATTTTAAAGATACATATTTGGTTCCTCTTATATCTACTATAAAGGAAAAACTTATCCACAGAGAAAAAATTGCTTAGGAGACCAATTTCTTGAACTCAGGGAAAAGTTTGTATCACTAGGGCTTTTGGAAGAGATAACAAAAGGCAACTGAAATTAAGAAAAAAATTAAGCATCTACTGGAGGACACAGCAAAATCAAAACAAGAAAAAAAGTGAGAAAGAACCAATAAGTAAAACTAAAAACCTACTATTAACTTTCTTCATACTCTTGGCTTTTTAAAGTAAATTGCATAAGCAGCACCAGAAAGACACTTCCAGGCATTCACACCCACATAAGTATTATTAACATTATTGTTACATAGATAACCAGGCTGGATTCAAAGCAAGGCACAGACATTTTAGCTTCCTCTGCAAAACCAGAATTTCAATGGCATCGACAAGATAAGAATTCTTTCACCTGTCAATTGCCATGGAGAAAAATAACATCAATTCTTACCATCAGCCTTCTTCAGGGCTTCCATAACCTTAACAGGCAGAGAGGATCCAAAAGCTTTAACATCATAGTTAATAGTCTCAGTTGCTGTAGGAAGCTGGATAACTCTGGTAGGAGTTGCTCTTAAACA
>WBMY01006820.1:33720-63255 GCA_013397315.1 Donacobius atricapilla
TGAGCGCGTCACCGCGGGGAGGGGCCGCGCGGGAACCGCCGGGAGCCGAACGGAGCCGAGTGTGGCCGGCAGGAGCCGAACGGAGCCGGGTGGAGCCGAACGGAGCCGAGCGCGGCGCGGGCCCTGCCGGCGTGCGGTGGAAACCCCGCGGCAGCCGTGCTGGTGCAGGGCGCCCGCCCCGGCCTCTGGGGGGGGAACGGGGGGAGCAGGGGCGCGTCCTCAGCGCCCGAGTGCAACGCGGCGCTGCCGCTCAGATATTCCTGAGGCTGCGCTCGGTCCTTCAGGACGTTCCCAGGAGGAGTCACAGGGGTGCGTGTGGGTACCATTCCTCACTGAGTTCATGCGATTGGCTGGCACTAACCAGCCGGAGCAGGGAAGGGTGGATATATCAAAAAGCAGCTGTTCAAAGACCATTTGGAAGGACGTATTTTCCACTACGAGTTGCCTTATCTTAAAAATAGCCTGTGTTTGCCCCCAAATTTCTAATTAAATAAATAAATACACAAAACCATATTCCATGCAGGCCTTGGCACGTTTCACATCTACGGTAAGTAACAACCATGCCTATAGCTATTCTATGGTACAAAAATAGTTTTTAGCCTTAGAGGGGGACTAAATGGTCAATGGCATCGGTTTGCATGAAAAAGCTTTCAGAAGGTAAGTGTGTACCACTCTCTTGGGGAGGAAGTTGAGTGGAATGTATATTAGCAACAAAGCAAATCAGTTAAGATAAAATTAACTAAAAATAGAATATTAAAAAAAAATCTCATAACTTTTCAAAAATATGTTCTTTGATAATAGATTTAGGGCTGTTGGGCTTTCTGTGTAGACTGTGGTCCCCTATGACTGAACCCAAATGCAGATGAGAAAAACTTGAGATGGTTCATCTGGCAAGACTGAAGTATGAGGCACCTGTCAGTGTCAGTGCTCTGTCTTTTTCATTCAAGTAAGCCCCTTTGGCTTTGATTTTATGCAAAAAGCAAAATACCAAAATCTAGTGGAGCATCATTATATTGTTACAATAATATAGTATCCTTCTATATAGACTTCTTTACACATAGGATGCTAAATCATCATGTTACTGTCACTTCATCAAGAAAAACAAACTAAACCAAACAAGGAAATACACACACAAACAAGCAAACACAGAAAAATCTGGAAGAAAGTTCAAGCTGACATCCACATTTCCCAACATTCACGACTGGTGACATTCAAATTATTTTAAAAACTGAAAGCTCCTCTTTGCAGCTCATTCCTAAAATATTTAAAATGATGCAGCATGAACAGTTGTGTTTTGCTGATTGAACAGCAGCAGCTGTTCTTGAACAGCTTGATTTTGCTTGACTGAACAGCAGCTATCTATATGCAGCCACACTTCCTCAGGGAATTAGTTGGCGTCCTTTTGCTCTCCCAGCACTGTAAGAGCTCCATCGTCAGGAAGGAGATATAATTCAACATTCAAATCTCATTTTCGGCAGAGAAATAATTTGTACTGATACCAGTAGGAGACTTAACCAGCTCTTGACTGTCCCATAAATATTGCCAAGAGTTTTTTGAGTGGTTCTAACTTGAATAAAGTCTGCTAACCAATCTACCTGTTATGACAAGCATTTGCCTTTCCGTGGACTCGAGCTTTTGTGTAGCTTTTCACACTTCTCTGTCGGCTGCAATACCTGCCAGGACAACTAATGAACAAAAGACATGAATCACTCATTCAGTTCAGCTGCAAGTAATTCATGCAAATACAGGAATGTAACCCGTATAGATACAGGAATAAAGGGGCTTCTTGGATCTCACGTAAGGAGAAATTACATGAGTGAGGATTAAAGATGCAAACCCCTCTAAATACATTAACTAACTGTCAACATTGAAATTCAAAATTGGGTCGGGAGTTTTNTGGAGAATTAACCTTAGTGTCAAGGTGACAAAACTGAAGAGAGGAATATAAAAATTATAAGCTCTCTCAAAAGCTTGAGTTTCAGTTACTGCTGTTAGCATGACTTCCTGTCAATCCTGCTGCTTTTGAGGGACCAGACAAACTCCAGTTGAAGAAAACCCCAACCCCATAACTGCATAACCAGCTTAAACAGCATAAAATACAGACTTTCCATCTTGACCCTTCAGTTACCTTAGCTACTGCAGACTGACCAATCTTCCAAATAATCAGCCTCTCCTTATGAACTAGCCAGGCCCATCCACTTTCATCCACTTGAAAGCTCAGCTGGTCATCAGCTACATAAAAAAGTAACTTTTTTAAAGCATTCAGATTTTTAAAAAAATGCAGAGTAACCTTTAAACCAATAAACTTTCATTCTTATATGAAAATAAGAAATATTTTCTATTAAATTAGTTTCCATGTTAGAATTTTGATTAACATATCTAATTACTACATCTAGTCTAAAAATCCATTTGATAAACTGTCAACTTTTGAGAATGAAAAGACAACCCTAAAATCCATTTCCATCTATTTAGAGCACATTATAATAGCTTTGTAAATCACTCAACAATTTTAACATTATTTTAAAGATACATATTTGGTTCCTCTTATATCTACTATAAAGGAAAAACTTATCCACAGAGAAAAAATTGCTTAGGAGACCAATTTCTTGAACTCAGGGAAAAGTTTGTATCACTAGGGCTTTTGGAAGAGATAACAAAAGGCAACTGAAATTAAGAAAAAAATTAAGCATCTACTGGAGGACACAGCAAAATCAAAACAAGAAAAAAAGTGAGAAAGAACCAATAAGTAAAACTAAAAACCTACTATTAACTTTCTTCATACTCTTGGCTTTTTAAAGTAAATTGCATAAGCAGCACCAGAAAGACACTTCCAGGCATTCACACCCACATAAGTATTATTAACATTATTGTTACATAGATAACCAGGCTGGATTCAAAGCAAGGCACAGACATTTTAGCTTCCTCTGCAAAACCAGAATTTCAATGGCATCGACAAGATAAGAATTCTTTCACCTGTCAATTGCCATGGAGAAAAATAACATCAATTCTTACCATCAGCCTTCTTCAGGGCTTCCATAACCTTAACAGGCAGAGAGGATCCAAAAGCTTTAACATCATAGTTAATAGTCTCAGTTGCTGTAGGAAGCTGGATAACTCTGGTAGGAGTTGCTCTTAAACAAAACAAAGTTACAGTTAACTTTTTATTGCTTCTTCATCAGTTTCAGCAGACATTTACTTCATGAGTATCTAGTTAGAAACAAAAATAAACATGCTTCCTTCAGGAACACCATCTAAAGCAATAATTTGGTGGCTTGCTAGCTGTCATCAAATTCTTTATTTTTAAAGAACTCACTTTGAATACGCATTATTCCAACAAACTCACTGTTCAACTTCTCTATACTCTGGTTACCTACAGGTAATGACGTTCATAATGTCAGGAGAACCTCAGCAGAAGCTCTTCCCTGGCTGCAGGGTCTACTTCGATCCCCATCTCTGCCACTGCTGCTGGGCAATACACACTGTGCAACACTTTTAACACCGATGGCAGCTTGGATCCAACAGCACTTCTACCACCCTTAGTTTGCTCTGGAGACTGCATTTCCTACATGTTTCACAGTATCATTTATAAAAGCTGCTTTGCATCTTTCCCGACCTCCTCTCTCTGGAACAGCACAGGTCTGTGTCGTCTTTTGAACATAATTAGGTGGGTAAATTTCTCTGCTTATAGAAGTTAATGCCCTCTTTTTATTTTTCCTCACAAGTGAAATGATGTCTCAGAGCTCCCCGTGTGAAATGGTAAAAAGCTGATACATAGCTAATAGGCAACTCTGACACCCAGTCTGCAAAAATTATTAAGCAGACTTGAAGTAAAAGTTCCCCAAAACTGAACATGAGCAATCCTTTCTGTCTCAACAACGCAACAAATAGCTGCTCCTGAGAAAAGAGATTTTGAAGCCTGAAACTGACCTGGGGCTCATGCTGTATATCTCAGTTTTGACACATACGGAAGGAAGAAAACAGGGGAAGAAGCTGGGGAGAGAGGGATGGGTGTGACATGCCTGAACTTTGACTATTTTACCTTCTTTTTAAAGACGGGCGCTCTTATTATTTTCATACATCATACCTCCATCCCACAGGGATGTATTTGAGGAACCGGCGGATTCAAAACCTAGTAAGAGGTATTCACGACGCTGAGCACGTGGCACCGTATTTAATGTACGGCTTTAATGCACAGCGCTGCAATGTAACCCACACTGGCTCAGCACCCTAACAACGAGGCCGGGGCCGCGGCGAGGGGCGGACTCACCGCGCCGAGAGGGAGCCGCTCCTCCGCGCCGCCGGCGAGAACAGCACCGGGGAGGCGGCTGCCGCCACGACGGGCAGGCCCTTCTTGCCACCCGGCCGGGAGAGAGGGCTGGGGGCGGCGCTGCTGAGGGTCCTGCGGGCCGACCCGCCCGGGGTCCGCGGGGAAGCGGGAGCCGACGGGAACATGGCCGTGGATGCGGCACCGGCACCGGCCGCGCTCCCGCCGGGCGCCCGCTGAGCGCGTCACCGCGGGGAGGGGCCTCNCTCTTGGGGAGGAAGTTGAGTGGAATGTATATTAGCAACAAAGCAAATCAGTTAAGATAAAATTAACTAAAAATAGAATATTAAAAAAAAATCTCATAACTTTTCAAAAATATGTTCTTTGATAATAGATTTAGGGCTGTTGGGCTTTCTGTGTAGACTGTGGTCCCCTATGACTGAACCCAAATGCAGATGAGAAAAACTTGAGATGGTTCATCTGGCAAGACTGAAGTATGAGGCACCTGTCAGTGTCAGTGCTCTGTCTTTTTCATTCAAGTAAGCCCCTTTGGCTTTGATTTTATGCAAAAAGCAAAATACCAAAATCTAGTGGAGCATCATTATATTGTTACAATAATATAGTATCCTTCTATATAGACTTCTTTACACATAGGATGCTAAATCATCATGTTACTGTCACTTCATCAAGAAAAACAAACTAAACCAAACAAGGAAATACACACACAAACAAGCAAACACAGAAAAATCTGGAAGAAAGTTCAAGCTGACATCCACATTTCCCAACATTCACGACTGGTGACATTCAAATTATTTTAAAAACTGAAAGCTCCTCTTTGCAGCTCATTCCTAAAATATTTAAAATGATGCAGCATGAACAGTTGTGTTTTGCTGATTGAACAGCAGCAGCTGTTCTTGAACAGCTTGATTTTGCTTGACTGAACAGCAGCTATCTATATGCAGCCACACTTCCTCAGGGAATTAGTTGGCGTCCTTTTGCTCTCCCAGCACTATAAGAGCTCCATCGTCAGGAAGGAGATATAATTCAACATTCAAATCTCATTTTCGGCAGAGAAATAATTTGTACTGATACCAGTAGGAGACTTAACCAGCTCTTGACTGTCCCATAAATATTGCCAAGAGTTTTTTGAGTGGTTCTAACTTGAATAAAGTCTGCTAACCAATCTACCTGTTATGACAAGCATTTGCCTTTCCGTGGACTCGAGCTTTTGTGTAGCTTTTCACACTTCTCTGTCGGCTGCAATACCTGCCAGGACAACTAATGAACAAAAGACATGAATCACTCATTCAGTTCAGCTGCAAGTAATTCATGCAAATACAGGAATGTAACCCGTATAGATACAGGAATAAAGGGGCTTCTTGGATCTCACGTAAGGAGAAATTACATGAGTGAGGATTAAAGATGCAAACCCCTCTAAATACATTAACTAACTGTCAACATTGAAATTCAAAATTGGGTCGGGAGTTTTTTTTGCATATCTTTAACTACAACATATGCTTCCAGGCAAATTTTAACTGAAGATAAAATTACATCTGGATGTAATTTTATTTTCATTCTCCAATATTTTCACTATATTCCACAAGGCCATTGATGGCATTACTATTTTAAGCTTGCCCAGCACTAGGTATTTCAGCTATTGCCAGTAAGGTCTTCCAGCAACAAGTTTTCCTAGCATGGATGAGTTTTAGTGTGACCTGAGAAATTTCTAGCTTTTTAAAATCTATTTGCAGGGTTTTGAATCTTCAGAGATTCTATTAAAAGAGACTCTTCAATCAGAAACATGAGGCAAACTAACTCTTCACTGCCCAACATATCCCCTTGCAGTTATTCAAATTAATGTAATGCTGCTATTTTACTAGTTGTCCTTGAGAAGGTTGTTTACTAGTTTTTTTAATAAAGTAGTTAGGCAAAAGTCATGATTTCTATCACTGAAATTTTAATTAACAATACAAAACTTACATATGCCTTTAAAAAGAACAAAAACATATGGGAAGGCATGTTCTTTTGGATGTCATCTTAGAAAGGAAGTGAAACTAAAGAAATGGGAAAACAGAAAAGGGAAGAAAACACATGCAAATTTTAGATTTTCCTATGCGACCTCATACAGTAATACACTTCCTTTATCCTTATGTAAAGTCAGTTCTTTTGTTTGTCTTTTTTTTCCCATTAGATTGTTTTATTAAAGAACTTTGCTCCAACTCATGCTTTTATACTCTCTAAAATGTTTTAATATGTAATTCTCTACAGGAACTGCAGATGGGGCTCATAGTCAAGTTCAGAACACAATCACATTTTGGAACAAATGGTAACTGGAAGGACAGTGCAGTGGAAGTCAGAACTTTCAGAGTGTGTTAGTGTCATGCATTTTTGAATTCCAGCACTTTAAGACTTCTGACAAGCACAAAACACGAAAGTTCCTTGGAAAGAGAGACGATATGAAAATGATAAAATTGTCATTTAATTACCTTTAAAACACTGAAGTTACTTGAGAATGGAGCATATCTTCATACAGTGCATTACAGCAAACATGATTTTAGACAGTCTCAAAATAACACATAGAGAAAAATCTATGCACTGAAATTAGCTCAGTGTGACAGATATTTTTTAAAGTTACAATAGTTATTAAAAAACTTTCAATAAAAAGTTTAAACACATTTAAGTTTCAAAATAATATTTTGTACATTTTGGAAAAATATAACATTTACTTTACGTAACTGAAACATAAGTTATAGTCTTTGTAAGTTTCCATTATTCATACATTGTCTCATACATTTTCTTTTAATATATCCTTTTCTCTGGATTGTAAATCTAATGCAAAAGTATCACTATTCTGAAGAAAAGCTTGTTTCTGCATTAGTTTCCTGAAAAGTCCATTTGGATTTGCAAGTAGTTCCTCATGTTTTCCACATTCAAGAATTTTACCCTGGCCAAGGACTGCAACAAAATCAGCATTCTGAATAGTAGACAGACGATGAGCAATAATTAGGACTGTTCTCCCTTCCATCAGCCGGTCCAGAGCTTCTTGCACTAGATACTCATTTTCAGCATCCAACGCACTAGTAACAAATGGGGTGGGCACAGGAGGGAGGAGGATATTTGTTATTTAAGACAGGTTGGTTTTGTATGCATGAGGCTTATTTTGCCAAAACTGCAAACCCTCTCTATTTGTGGTGAAGATGAACTGCTGGAACTGCAGGAAAGTGCAGTGAACATGCTCAGTGCTCACATCCAAGTAATAGGCATTACATATTCTCATACAGAAAAATAAGCATGGAGAAATAACACCAAAGTAAGTCAGTGGAAAAAAATATCAGGTACACTGCAGGAGAATCCTATCTTTTAGACTAGTACCTAAGTTTAAACTAAAGATACAAAAAAGCCTTAAGTATATGTTTCAAAATCATGTTACATATTACAAATTTAGCTCCATGAAAAATCACAGTGTAACAGCTATACTTTCTGCTTTGCATAAAGAACTTTTATTATAGGTCTCCTAACCAAGTCACACATTCTAGAAGGCACATTCTTTTTTGTGAGTAGAGAGCAATAAGGGGCTAGATAATGCATAACGAGGAAAGAACGAAAGAAAGAACGAACAACAAGAGAAAGAGAGAGAGAAAGGGAGGGGGAGAGGGAGAGGGAGAGAGAAAGGGAGAAAGAAGAGAGAACTGTTCCCAAATCTGAGTTTTACAGGTACCTCATTTCTAAGTTTCTATTTATTTTCTTCTTACCTTGTTGCTTCATCTAACAGAAGAATTTTAGGATTCTGAAAAAGAAAGTAAAATTGGTTATAGTAACAATATAATGAACAAGATGTGAATATTTATATCAATAGAGAATAGGATTCATATCGCTTAAAACTCCAAGTAAAAGTACCTACTTCATCAGAAGAACTGAGCATTCGAAACATTACTTCTAAGAAATCTAAATGCTACGAGGACAAAACAGAAACAACACTCCTCCATTTTCAAATTTTCCAAAGTAATATACCAGAATACTATTCCTGGATAACTATTTGATAGATACAAACTAAAGGGGGGAGATGATTTTTAAGGCATTCTTGGCAGCGCTGTGGTCAAAAGTTCTACATGCTTATGTGGCTATTTCACAGAGGCTCAGCTACCCTCTGCTTGCAGTCAGCCTGCTGTATAAAACTGTCTTGGTAACGGAAATTAACAAAGCCCTACCAACAAGCAGTATTTCACTCACAGGTAAAACACATAGTACTTAAGAGCTAGCATTTACGAACTTCTCCCATTTAGATTATTAAAAAAAAAAAATGCCAGCACTCAAATCCCTTACAAGAATTCACTACTGAATTACAGAAAATAACCCAAACTTCCTTGATAAAGTTGACAGTAAAAGCTTTAAACTTTATCTGGGGCAGACGGGACTCCACTGCACCCCCAGCTGTCCCATTATATCCTTTATACTCCTTTATTTTTTACAACATTTTACTTCCACAAAATAAAGTCTTTAATCCCATGAACCATATAAAATGCATGGCTTGAAATACAATCAGCTTTTCAGCATTTGTGGTAAAAGAGAACTGGCATAATGAAATTCCTATTAATCTAGCAGAACTGGGCATGCCAAGATGCTACAGGCACCTGTGTGACTTACCATGAACGTAAACTGTGCTCAGCAAGGACCAAAACTTCAGCACCAAACTGTCTCCCTGTAAAACCCAGTGGCTCTCCCTGAACCAAACTCTGGCGTTCTCATCCTCAAAAGACCCCTCAAATTGGTGCAGCACAGAGCCTGCCCTGAAGCTAGACCCATACCAATCTTCAAAGAAAAACATGACACTACGTTGTGCCTTGTCCCAAATCCAGGCCACCCCCCTCAAAGCTAAGACAAGGCATCTGAAGTACTAGCAAACTGCAACCCAGAAAAATTAACCCACGAATGGTAGAGATCTGAACACAGACGCGTCATATATGTGTTTAATAGCACCACATTCTTAAAGTCTTCCTTCATCCTTGACCTCATCTTATTGAGGTGGGCCATTATACAATGATTTAACATCAGTCTTGGCAAGAGCTATCACAAAACATGGCTGAAAGACAGGAAGAAGCACTGACATTAAGTAAATTATCATTAGTTAAGCCACTCAGGCCTTTCAAACTTCATTAACATAAAAGATAGTTTTCTCTTTTTTAAATATTTTCCTACCTTGCCATTGAGATACCTCCTCCTTGTTAATCCTTCCTGCCTCCCCCCAAGAAGTAGTTAAATAGTTGGGTGCTGGCTTACCTTGAGCAGAGCTCGAGCAATTGCAATTCGTTGCTTCTGTCCACCTGGGGGAGAAGAATTAGTAAATTGAAATAGGAAAACAGATGCCAGGTAATTTTAACTGAATGCCCGCGCTGAGCAGAATTAGGCCCATGTACTTTAGTGAGGAATAGAGGCAAAGGATGGATTCTTTCAATACTTATGGCAGGCTACGGCTTGGAGAAAATAGTGGTAACAAAAAATAATGGAATTTTTACATCACTCGACAGAACCAAGATTTTTAAAATAAGCAACATGAAGGCATACCTGAAAGCAAAATGCCTTTTTCTCCAACTACAGTGTCAAACCCTTTTGGAAAATCTCTGATAAAACTAGCAGCATTAGCTATTTCAGCAACTTTCAGAATCTCCTCTGCAGTCACAGTAGAAGGATCCTCTGCACCATAGGCAATATTTTCAGCAATAGAGCAGGAGAAGAGAATTGGTTCCTAACAAATGCAAACACATAACTAATATGGTAGATCTGTAATTGTATGCATGTGTTATCTAGTACGTCAGATAACATAAATCCCACTTACAAGACCCCACTTACAATATCCATACAAAGAATGTGTAAGCTAGAGTTAATTGAATTAAAGACTAATAAAAAACCTCCTCCCCTAACACCAAAATAGACAGTGAAAACCAATTGAAAATTAAGTTGCTTTTTTAACTGACAAAACATAACTCTCAATTGCTCATATTTTAGGAAGAGTTTAGGAAGAGCTATACATTCAAACATCAAAAGCCCTTCCTTTGTACTTTGCCATGGATCTTCATAATGGAAGGGATGGAGCACATGTTCTGTGAGGGAGGGCTGAGAGAGATGGGGCTGTTCAGCCTGGAGAAGAAGAGGCTCCAGAGAGACCTGACTGTGGTGTTTCAGGACTTAGAGGGGGGCTCTAAGAAAGATGGGAACAGACTTTTTGGCAGAGCCTGTTGTGATAGGACAAGGGGTGATGGTTTTAAACTAAAGAAGGATCGGTTTAGATATAAGGAAGACTTTTTTGCAATGCAGATGGTGAAACACTAGAAGAGGTTGCCCAGAGATGCCCCATCCTTGGAAACATTGTAAGTCAGGCTTATTCAAGGATGGGGCTCTGAGCAACCACATCTAGCTGAAGACGTCTCTCCTCAATGCAGGGGGATTGGATTAGATGATTTAAAGGTCCCTTCCAACCTAAACTATTCAATGATTTGCAACAATCATGATTCTTTTCTTAATCTCTACACAGATTTTATGGCATTATGTGCATTTAATTTGTATTCTAGCTTGCAACAGAGAACTGTGAAATAGGACAAGTGATGTACAATGGGAAAATGTCCGAAACAAGGTAAGTGAGCTCTGTTTAAAAAGTAGAGTCATGTTCTTTGAATACCAGTATTGACCTCTTACTGGTAATTTAAATGAAATAGATTCTTTCAAAAAGAAAAGTGCTACTGTGCCAATAGGAAAATCATTTTTCTACAAAAGATTTTGGTGGCATTATTACATAAAGAAGTTATTTTGAAATGCAACAATTACTCCGTTACTCTTATGCTTTTAACCAGAACATCAGCCTAACTCTTAATTACACTATGAAGTATCCGGGGAGATGAGGGAATGAACATTTTGATTGATTAAATAGTTTATTTTTAAGACACCATTGACTTCCAGAGCCTGGAAGTTGCTAGGAAGGTGGCACTATAAAAGTAAGTGCCAACTGTGCTGTATTTTCATGCTTTTCCAATGGAATTATGTTTTCCTGGAAACTACTCAGAGCACAGAAGGTCAGTTTTTTAAATGGCTGTGTAAAATATGATTGTGCAACTTCCATCAATACATAAGGTAATTAAGTGTTATGATTTTTGTTACTTTCTTCAACAAATTATAGCAAGCATTAGGTTGGTTATACCGACACAATTTACAGCAATTTACCCTCCAGTCTCCACATGCACATTTTTCTTCTAAACTAGTATTTAGAATCTCTGTGATTGTGTAAAAACAGACTACAGAATACTGGAACTGACTCTGAATACTTATTTTTAGAACAAAGCATGTGCAACAGCAGTTACGGTGAGATGGAAGGATTTCACTGAGAAGCAAGATTACATCTTTTTAAAAAGAAGGAAAGTGAGGAAAAGCTAGTTGATCACAAAATTATTTCATCCATTTGAATTTTTTTTTTGCTTCCTTACCTGACTTACTGTTCCAATCTTTGTCCTGAACCACAGTGGATTTAACTGACGGATATCAAAGCCATCAACGGTGATAGTACCTTAAGTTAGGAAACAGTGAAGTCAAGTGTGTTTGACATGTCCTGAAAAGAGTCTGAAGAACAGCTGAGAATGACAACCCCTGGGGAATCACACACTATACTGGAGGATCAGAAATCCAAAGCTATGCAGGCACCACCACAAGGTAACCATACACCCCAGAAAGAAACATGGACCTCAGGCACAGGAACCCCAACTGTTTATAAGGTTTATCAGAGATGCAAAGCACTGGTTGTTGCAAATGAGAACAACACACAAGCCATACCTGAGATAGGATCATACAGCCGAAGCAGAAGGGATACAATTGTTGATTTGCCTGTACCACTTGGGCCAACAAGAGCCATAACAGAGCCAGCTGGAATGGAAAGGCTGAAATCTTTGAAAATTGATGTTTCTGGACGTGTTGGATATGCAAATTCAACATCTTTGAATTCCAAAGCACCTCTGAATACATCTTTGTCTAATGTGATTCCCTCTATATAACAAAGAATAAAATACAGAAATATGAACAGAAACCAAAATTAGCTCGGCCCTCCTAGAACTTGTTTTACAGACACTCAATAGAAATATCTATCTCCACATTCAATCTATGGATAACTGCAAGCCACAATTCAGGACCACAGTGGTTATATTTCAGCCATGAGTGAATCACTGTGGTATACCAATCACTCCTGAATGCAATTTCAGGTTGCTCACCAGCACTGAATCTGTAGGCTACCTACAGCAAGAGGGAGAATCTGCATCTTGCTAATACCTAACCATTAACAACAATCACTTCTCATAGAATTATCTGAATTAGTGAACATACTATAAACAATTTAAGCTTTGCCAATTAGGAGCAATGAAATAAAAAGGCATTGGTGAAGGCCAAAGTCCCGTTACCATAGAACACAAAAAGATAAACATTGCAAATCATTTATTGCCCTTTCACTGAGCCACAGAAGTCACCTGAAGCACCCTCCTCTGAACAAGAGCAGCTCCTGTCACTGGAATAAAGCTGCTGCTACATTTATTGCACTAACAGACAATTTTTAGTTTTATTTTCTCCTTTCAGTGGAAATCATATTTAATAAATTCAAACACCAATCAGAGACCTAACTCTTAGGCAACAGATCACTGAAATAAAAATTTCAGTTTGCGAAATTTTCCATGAATGAAACCACCATGAATGAACAACTACCGAAGTTAAATAAAACCAGCCTCTTTCTGGAACACAGCATTTGACTTAAACAAGTATCTTAATATCATTACTATAAAAAGCTGATAAATAGTTAAGACAAAGAAACAAAATTTCTTCAAGCCCAGTTAAAACCCAGTGACACATATCCATACAAAGCAAATTAATTGGACAGTGGGGCTGCATTCCCAAAACACAAAGGTCCCACCGACTTTGTGAAAACTGCCAGTACTAGAGCAATATCCGAGTCATGTTCGTTTATGCTGGAGAAGCACAGCTCAAACCCTTAATTCTTTTCAGATGCAACACACAAATAACTCCCAACCAGCCACAGCACATGGTAGCACATGCCAATATTTGGTTAAACAGTAACTGTGGATAGGAAACAAAGACACCCATCAGGAGCAATCAAGATTTCACTAGCTCTGCTCTTCTTTTTTCCCGGGTTTCCATTTCTTCTCCAGGCTTTCAGGTTAATAATAGTAGTATTGGAATGGAAAAGGCAAGAGCATACAATTCCAGATTCCTTCCTTGACTTTAACCTATGGTCATACACATTGCATTGTTCTGACAATAGCCTGCAAACCTCCTTTTGGGAAAAGAAATGTATTTGCTAAATCCTGTGTTAGCAGCATAATCCTTATTACTACCACGGTAGCAAGTAATCACTTATCTTAAGTCTCAGTTCCAGTTATTGCACAGTCTATCTATGGCCCAAAACACTGAATCTACTGCAATACAGGAAGTCTGCTACCACAAGCCCTTCCTCAATATATCACTGTAAAAATACCTAAAAGCTACGTATTTGTCTCTCGTTTGGATTCTAGACACAAGAAAAAAGACATTATTATTTGTTCCTGAGGTATTTGTTGTCACCAGCAACAACCAGAGTCCTGCAAAACTAAAATTTTGCCCCCCCCCCCAAATAAGGAAGAAATGTGGGTAGTACTGTGAGGAGAAAGGTGCAAATCGCTCCAAAATCAACACCTGCTGTAGCTGCATATCCACACTATCCGAAGAAGCAGAAGTCCCCCAGCAGCCCTACCCTTTACTTCTTTTTATTTTCCAGTCATGCCTCAGTCTCTGGTCCCTATGGCAGAACAACTCAAAAATTCACTTTAGCATGTGTTGCTGAAAGGCCTCACACTGTGTGTTTACAAGTTAGGATTCAAATCAATGTCTTACTATGGGTTGATTTTCACTGGATCAGTACAAAATGTTTAAGCTTGCAATACTCTTAATGAAAACCACCTGGTTTTGAAAGCTTCTCTGATCATTTCTTAGCCATTAGAGACGAGCACGGTAAAGCTTTCAGTGGAAATATGAGATGCAGCCATCTCAGAGCTCCTCTCCCCTCTCCTTCTTCTTCATTCCACTCTTTTTGCTCTAAAGCTGAATCAAGAGGAAGTAGTGATGACATCAACAAAAAATTCCAAACAGCTAGAAATGACTATGTCCTCAGTCACATAAATTGGAAAGTAATATGATTTTAAATCATATTATAAATTAAACAAATAAAAATAATTAAACCAAAAGTAATTAATTATGCCAAACTTTTGGCTTCTAAAATTCTTTATTAAAGGAATTTTTCATCATCTCTTTCATACTTAGGCAAAATCAGAAGGATTATGATTATATCTAGTTTCTTTGAAGAGAATGTAAGTACTCCCTTTAAGTGCTACACACACCCTTCTAAAGTATTGCTGACGCATAAGAGAAAATCAGCCTTTAAATAGTAACAAACCAAGAACCCACCATTAAATGGAAGCTGGGGCTTCCTTTCAATAAGTTCCCAAAGACGTCCACCAGCACCTAGTCCTTTCATTAGCTCAGAATAAAAGGAACTTAGACCTAAACAAAAAGCAGAACAGTATTATGCATCCAGTTGCAATGGAAGACATAGACGAGATAAAATTAGCATTATACTTTTCAGCAGCAGCACTGAAGGATCAGGTGTGTAGGGAATCTTTTATTCCAACAAACTGTTAACTTTGTTAAATCCTATCTACTCCCATTTGAGAGTTGCCAATAACTCTTATTCACCGTTCTTAATACATCTGTAAAACAAATCACTCTGAAGAAAAGAAAATGTTAATACACTTCAGCTTATGCATGCCCTTTTTCATTCACCTGTCAGGAAGAACAGCATCCAACTTTAGGAAAATGGCTTTGCATTCAACCAGCTATATTCCCAGATCATTCAGTAGAACAGAGCATTTTGAACGCTCTTCTCTGTCAGATAGGTTTACACTAATAGAGGGGAGTCTGACTGAGTCAGCCACAGGGGAGAGAGGGCACAAAACCTAAGGCTGAAGTGATGCTTGAGAAGGTGTGTGGAGAGTGGACAATGGAAAGAAATGCTTCTCCCATGCCAGAATACTTCAAACAGTACTGGAGAAATCAAAAGCTAAGGACAAGGCCTGCACACAGTACTCGTTCCCAGCTCTTAGCAGCTGTGTGAATCATCTTGAAGGTAGCTTGGCTGAAGGGCTTTCCAACTGACATAAACACAGAAACCAACACAGAACTAAAAATGAAGTAGTACATAGACATAAAATGTCCAATTTCTTAATTTTTTGTGTGCCTTTCAAAAGAAAGAAAGAAACCAATTTCATGATCTTTGAATTCCAACAGAATAAACATACTTACATTGTAAAGTGCTTACAGTGTTAAGAGTTATTTCAGGAGGGTAGAAAAACCAAGATGCATATAAAAATATGTATCTCTAAATGTTTATATAATGGATTTACTGATTTATTTTTGCAGAGCAAGAAGCTCAGCTCAAGGTCACAAGTCTGTAAGTGTAGGCAGGGTGTTTCATCATGCTGCTGCTGAGGACTATCTGAAAGTGTGCAACACTGGCCATGGTGAGAAGCTGTCTGCTTGAAAAAATGAGCCAAAGCATCACATCCTACAGCAGGGCATAGCACGGGAAGGCATAAGCCTCACAGAGCAACTTCAAACTCAAACAGTGAGGTTTGCAAATTCACAACCAATCCTAAAAAAAACACATTATATAATATGAACAGCAAATACAAATTAGAAAATGTTTTCATTTTTCATAACCCATGTTCTGTGTTGGGAAGAAAACATGGCAAACTTACAACGAAGAGGAGCAAAGTCACAGATTATGCAGTGAACTTCACAGTTGTTGCATTGACTCCTATATGTATTGATGACACCTACAGAGCAGACTTAGCACTTGGAAGATTTATATGCCTTGAAGGCATCTAGGAAGGCAGGCCTCTTGCGGCAAGATGCCTCTGCTTCAGGGTCCCCATGAGAATGAGCTCTGTGCAGAACTACATTCTACAATAATCTGAACTGAAATTGAAAAATATGTTTATATGTTTAACTTTTATAGTGAATAAAAGTTAATTCAATTATATTTTTAGCAGTGCTTCTAATCTTCATTTAATATTAGCTTGTTTTGTGTTTTCCAAGTGCCAGGTATCTCTCCATTGACCAAACTTCAATGATTTCAGCAGAGAAGAAAGAGGGCTGGTAGTTGGATTGGGTGCCACTGGAATTTTGATATACAAGGAAGCAGGTTTGTTAAATTCTGCCCTCAAGCACATCTTTGTGCTCTCTGTGATACCAGGCCTAGTCTTACAAAAGGAAAATATAGACAAGCTGCATCGCCCTTCTGGTCTATCAGGCGTAACAGACTCATTTTAAAGAAGAATGCTTCTAGTAAGTTGTAGAGCAACTTATCTTCACTTTTGCCTGTATGCAGCCATGAAGACAGCTTTGTCAAAAAGATGAACAGCTTGTTGCTGGGTCAGTAGATTACAGAGTGTGGGCTTACAGGAGGAGTCAGTGAGTAAGGAAAACCAGAAGGTTAGCACCGAGAGGTTAGCATTCTGCTGGCAATTTGTTTACTCTTCCAGTTGAGGACACTCTATACTGAATTACAGCTAAATGTTGCGTGCCTTTCTAAATAGAGTATGCTTAACATAGACCCACATATTTTATTGCTTTACACAATAAAGCATGTATCTTAATTTAGTCCTAAAGAAAATTAAAGTAATATATACTGTCACATGCACACATTGAAAAAAAATTACCTTTCTTCTGGGGAAAAAAAGGCTTATATTAAGTTATAGATTATTATTTTTATTAACTCTTCAGAAAAAAAAATATGATTTCTTGAGAAGCTAATTTGAAAGACTTTTTAGGAAAGTCAGATTTTTTAAAAGCTTCCTCCCTCCCACCCCTATAATGGCTGTAATGCTTTGAAGTGAAGAAAATCTAATTTCCCATTCCATACCTCCAATGCTTATGCCAACCCAGAAAGCATACATTAGGAAAGATGAGAGTTCACCAACTGTCATGTAGGCACTGCCCATTAGTAATCCTCCTTTGTATAACACTGAGAGGACAATTAAGTTCCCAGAAAGGCCAGTCTAAGGAAAAAGGAAAAGGCAGATTTTGTCACATACATCTTAAATTTCATCCTCTAAAATGTTGTTTCAGAGCTTTCCTTGTAACGAAAAGCACTCTCACACTATAGGTATCTAGGCTTTTGGAGGACTGTGGTAAATTCAACAATTCTAACATAGAGCCAGCCAACAGCCAGCCAGACATCCAGTGGCACTGTGCTATCCAACAAGTGTTCACAAAGCAAGCAACTCTTTTTTGGCTTTTTTTTTTTTCCCTAAGGTGAAAAGGAACACTAAACATTATTCTCAATCATCATTACCAAGGAAGAATTGTTAGTCTGCAGTTATGTTCCAATTTTAAAATTCAATTAGACAAACAGTTATGGAAAAACCCAAGCTTCCCACCCCTACCTGCACACTCCCCCACCTTCCTATGCACTGATGCTCCTCTCATTGGGGAGCCAAAACTCTAATTGCTCAGGGTAGGGGAAGGTATCCACTGGTTTAATTCCTTGAACAGAAGATGTGGCCTCAAATAAGCAGTCCCCAGCTATGGGGTGTGGTGCAGAAATAGAGGCTTAAAGTGACTTTATCATCCCTTTTTATCTTGAGATATAGTTTCACAGCAATTTAGATTGATTTAAGTCCAGTCTTCCCGCAGTTTTATGTAGGTTCAATTTATTCTCAATCATTTACTTGCAGATTTTTAAGTATCATCAGGAGTTTTAAAATAATTGATACTTTGCATAACATGGTTGGTTTACTTTCATTAAATATACTTACTGCTCCAAAGAAGCCTGCCCGAGCTAGTGCCTCTTTTTTAGCCAGCTGTAGCACATAATCAACTTTATTTGTATACTTCTCCATTTCAGCCAGCTCTTGCCCAAAAGCTCGAACTGTCCTGATGTTTCCAATACGCTCTTCAGCTAACTGCATTGAAGCAAAGCACAAAACAGATCCACAGAAACACACAATTTGAAATGCTCACATTACAGAACATCTGAAAGTTAAACCAATATCACTTCACTAATCTACATATCTTTGGATAGCACTGGAAAATTTGTCATGCCTTCCTCTCCCCACCCCAACCCACTTTTTAAAAAATTCTATTAAGTTTAAAGCAAACTGCTTGCCCAGGCAGTTAAAAAAAACCCTCAAGATTATCTTAAGTGCTAGCAGAGACAGAAAAATATAAAAGTACGATTAAAAAGTCCAGTGTGAACAACACCCATAGGGAAGTTACTATTCACAGTCTGCAGTAACAACATGGGAAGGGAAAAAATAAAGAATATTCTGTCCCATACTAAGTCATACAAAAAAGCCTGCAGTTATTTCCTAAAACAATTCCACTCATTTGATCAAAGCAATGCTGGGGATTAATTTAGCCCAACTACTAATGTCTCATTTCAACTCAGTATTTTAACTTTTAAACGACAAAGTATTCATTCTAAAATACCTCAATTGTAACCAATTACACTAAGTTGTTAATGGACATTGTGATCATCTTAGAAAAAAACAAGCTCCCCTTTTGTAAGTAAAAGTATGATACAAAAGTATAATTCTCCTTCTTCCATCTACCATTCAACCTGAAAATTGGAATGGAACACAACAATTGTTTGTTCATATGAAGTCTCACACCTGGCTTACAAAGACACGAGCTTCCCACCAACACAGTCTGAGGAAGACAAACAGAAGAGGGCTAATCTTCCTTTTGCACAATTCTACAAAGGACATCCCAAGTTCAAAACAGCTGACAACTGTGACTATTTTAACTAGAGCTTTCCTAATTATATTTCTATGCTTTATAATAATGCTTTCCCACCCTAAGCCTTTGAGGAAAACATTTAAGAAACTGGTCCCATAAACATTTAAGAGCTGACAGTAAGATCAAGCATCAGGGATGCATTTCAGAGACAGACTTGCTAGCAAAGGAAGCATTCATTCCTGATAGCTTCAAGCTCAAAACCATGATCCAAGAAAAGTGGTTTTCAGACCCAGCTACCAACTTACACAGGACTTCATAGGCTGATTTTTTAATGTTCTCACAAAGCTAAAGCCTAAGCTCCTTGCCATTTCTTACATTTGCAGATTCTCAAGGCCTAATATCTCTGTATGATATTGTTACGGGCAAAGGAAGCATGGTTGTTTTTGAGATCTGTGAATGGGTCAGAAGTAATAGTACAATTGTTTTCAGAAGATCTGTAACTTTAGAGACATTAACCTAAACACATTAGAGCAACTTTAAAGTTAACTAGAAAGGTTACCTGTGTTGCTTCTGCAAGAGAATCTTGAGTCATTTTAGTAAGCTTTCGCAAGTACCTGCCATAAATCACAGCCAGGACAGCCAAGGGTGGCACAACGCTCAGAACAAATGCAGCAAGGCTAGGGGAAACAAAAAACTAGAAGAAAAAGGTATTGTCAGAGTTTAGCATTCAGATTAAAAATAATCCCTGGAGTACTGAAGTGCAACTTCCCTTGCTACTTTTCTAAAACTAGTCAGGATTTAGTGCTGCCATGCTTTCATTTATCATGTTTTAATTTTTTTCCAGGCAAAATGTCCATTCTTCCACTGCATTTGGGAGGTTAGAACAAAGGACTATAAACAAAGCCGTCTGGATTTAATTTCTAGCTTTCTTGCTGGTTCACTGTGTGGTCTTAGTCAAGCATCTTAACCTGCCAGTAAACAGGCCTACCAGGAAATCTCTTGGGGATGCTGAAAGATATAAGCTATTGCACAGTTTCCAAAGTGCTTTCACAACCATTAAGTAGATGGTGTAATACAGAAGCTCAGAGTAGAGAAATATCATACAGTACTTCCGGATAACTGAGCAACAAACAGATGGAGTCACCAGTACTCCCTAGCACTCACAAATGGGTGGAACAGGGTATTTAATTTATTGCTACAAAACTTATTGCTTGTAATCATCATCATCATCATCGGTTCTCTTCATAAGATTTACTGACATTAGATCTAATGTGTTTTAATTTCAACTTGCTTTCTGTATTGAAAACAAAAATCTCCAGAAAGATTGAAAATCAAAATAATTGACAGGCTTTATAATGATTTCATAATAATACCTTCTTTCTTTTCTTGACAAGCTTTTATTGTCCACCTCATACAACTGTCTCATGGCAGTATTTTGGAGCAGAATGCATTTTATAAAGTTATCTCGTTTTATCTATGGTAAGATAAAACCTTAGACTCCCCTTGTAAGAGAGTACAGAAAGCCATTCTTATCAGCAATTTTTATGAGTAACAAAACAGTAAAGCTTTGAAGCTTCATAGAGGAAACTCTTAACAGTTTCTAATAATGACAATATTGGATGCTTATTTTTATGAGGAGACTATTTGCTGTCTGTTTTTAACTCCAGGTAGGAGCAGAAATTACTACACCTCCATTTAAGATAATTGCAACCAATGCATAAGCATAAAAAAAAATATTGCCACAAAAAAAAAGTCAAGAGAAGTCAGATGTTCATGTAATCCAACTGACCATCAATGAATATTAACAGATGCCCTGAAATGAAGTTTTCATTAACAAGGTTCCTACATAAACATATTCTTTACTGACAGACTAAAGCAGAAAGACTAATGCTTGTAAAACTCCTTGGCATTAATTGGATATGCAGTGCTACCCTTTCCCACCTAGGCCTTAACCAGAATCAACTAACAGTAATGATTTTCTGTCAGGCCCTTCATACCGTATTTTACCTACAACCATGGGAATGTTACCACTGGTTTTAGTATCTTCAGTAAGAATGGAATTCAGCGGTTTGCCTACTACATTTTGCTTGATAGCTTTGGGCAGCAACAGTAGTTAATGTCAATCCATCATCCTCCAAATTTTTCTTGTGAGTAAACATCAAGCAGCTGGCTACAGCACAAGACCTATTGCAATAATCTCTGTATCTGTTGTAGGCAACCAATGAAATATACTTGTGCCCAAGAGCACACAATTGTTCCTGGACTGACTCACGCTCACCTAATAGAACTGAAACAAATGTGAAACTACAAGAAGTGTCAAGCAAGTAAGAGACCACCATACCATCATTCCAACCCCCACAGATGCTTGTGCTCCTGCCCTGAGCCCATCTGAAAGGTTTTCAGTCACTGAGCGGCCCAAAAGGGCTGTATCTGAAGATAAGCGGTTTATCAGCTCTCCTGTTCTGGTCTTGTCAAAGAAAGCCGTTTCTTGCTTCACAATAGAGGAGAACATGGTTGCTCTTAAACGTTTCACAATTCTTTGTCCTGTCAAAAACATAAGTCAGCCAAGCATGACACAAGAGACTTTACACAGATACCAACAATATAAAAATCACAGGATGGCACAGCACTGAGTAAGGCACATTACAGGGAAGAGAGTCTGGTAAGATGTATTAGATAAGATCTTTAGGATCTCACCTAACAGCAAATAAAAATGAGCAATCATTCCAGCATACTTATCTTTGCACTATTAGTTTACCTTCGCTCAGGCTAAAAAAAGCTACCAGTTCCAAAATCATCTCTTGGCCATTGCCAAGAATTTGTTTAAGATCATTAGATATCCTGACTCTGTGAAAAACAAGATGATTCTCAGTACCATTTTTGCTTCTGTTTTTACCTGCAGTCTGCATGAGGTAGACACGAGTAGCATTAGCAGCACCACCACATAAAAAGATTCCACTCAGCAAGGCACACAGGCTGGTCAGGCTGTCAGTGAAATCCTCACTGGGATTTGTATAAATAACATCAATAACTTTCCCCATAAAGAAAGGGGCTGACATGGTAATGACACTGGAAACTGCCAGAAAGCCAACAGCAGCTGCAAATCAACAAGAAAAAGGAAAGTTATTCTGAACTTACAAGATCATCAGTAGCACAAATGAAATGATTTTTCACTTGAAACCTCTATTAAGCTTGCAAGTGCCAATTGAAATAATCAGCACTCATTTACAACCAGTTCTGAAAGGGGTACTTTAAGCCACTGTATAAATTAACTTAGACATGGCACATTTTAAGACTCTGAAAAGCCTCTATATACAATCACAGTCCTGGAATTGCTTCTCTTGTCTAATCTTCAGCAGCACCATCCAAAAAGGTTAACTTTTCACAGGTGTCACCCTTAGAGAGCATTGACAGCTACCAAATTCTTACACACAATCCTTCAACTCCTGTTTGGTTTGGGTTTTATTATTCTTGCTTGTCACTGTACGGAAGCTTCCAGTTGTCTGTTTTTGAAATAAAAATGGACTACAGTAAAGATCTGATCTGAGAACCATTTAGCCATGCAATTTTATTGGGAAAAAGAAACAAAACCAAATAACCAGAAACCAAAAAAACTCCCAAATTTAATTTCTTCTTAACTGATAAATTTTATACACATTCATTTTGTTTTACTCTTTACTATAGTTGGTCTAAAAGAAAAATAGTGTAAGTCTTAATTAGTAGCGCGTTTGCTGGTGAGCAGAGCTCTTGAATTCCAGTTGTAGGACCACCCATGGAACAGCCTGTGTAGCTTTTTGAAGGTGTATCACAAAGTATGAAAATCACACTAGACCAAAACTTAGCCTTTTGAACTTAAACCTGCAAAGAAATTTTTTGAGCCAAGAACACAGTTTAATTCTAAAAAGGCAAGCCAAGCTTGGAAGGCTGAGAGACAGAGAAAACCACATCTTAATTGAAAACGGAACAAACTTGATATGAAAACCACTGAACCACAACAAACAATGACATTTATATAGCATCATTTTCCAAGAACCAACCACACACTTAAAGCAACCATTCATAGGATTGCTGCAAAACTACGAGCAAATAATGCCGTTGAAGAGAAAAATATACAGTGCTGAAAGTCCTGAAGTTTAGTTCCACTCTACTGAGCTTCTTGTATCACTTCTATGATAAAGACAGCAGCCAGCCTCCCTACTGCACCCTGCTGTAGGCAGTATTTCTAATTTCTACCTGACACAGATGGTTTGGTGCCTTTTACTACCTTCATGCACATGTGGAAAACTTTGTTTCAGTTTTTACTTGAAGTGCAAATACAGCTGTGTATTTATAAGGAAGAATTCAGAGTACAAAAAATACATAGCTGCAGCCCTGTGCTCCTTAGTGAAGATTTGTTTGCAATCTTTCCCTTGTGATACGGTCAGGCCAGCAAGTGTGTCAAAGGATTTGGATCTTTAACTTAAAGCTATAGAAACTTTTTGGGGGTTAGATGCAGATACCTGTCTTTCAAACCGGGACAAAACTGTAAGAAACCAGAGGAGAAAGTAAAACACTTTCTGGTGCAAACTTATTGATCTATGCCACAGGCACATCTCATAAGGATATTACTTATTAGTTAAATATCCATGGATGACCTTACTAACAAGCCAGCAGCACTGGTGTATTCAAGCTGTGAAGCAGCAGGGAAAAATCCAACAAAACCTAAGTTATTTCCTGTCAGGAAAAGCTGGTTGGTCTCCAAGGCAGCTGGAGATGGACAAAAGCACTGATTATAAACACAGTACTGCATGGCAGCTCAGTCCCCATTAGTCCAGACAATTTCTCAGTAATGGATGTAACAGTACATATGAACTGCAGATAAAAATATTCACAGAAGGAAGAGGACTGTATAGCTAACCCCCCATATGTTTCTGTCTAGTGGCTTGAATTTATCTTCAGCTCTTCTTCATTCAAACAGCACAGGTTTCACTGTAATTACTTCCAACAGCCTTAACTGAATGAAGAGCAAATACTAGTACCTAAAGCAAACTGAAAACTACTGACTTAAGGAACATACGTGTCTTTATTAATTTAATCAAAAATCACATGCAAAATAAGGTTCCCTAATTGAAACTCTCATGTTAATAATACCAGCAGACCAGCTAGAACATAGCACAATTGCCAAGTGGCTGCTCTTTTTTGTTTCTTTAAAAATGTTGACTGGTTGAAAATGTAGGATCCAGCAAACACTCATTGCATCGCCTCCTTCAAAGGAGCTGTCATGGTGACAACTGGCTAAGGGAGGAGCTCGATGTGTTCAGCAACCAGATATGAAGACACTCCAGTGACATGGAAGGTTGTTGCTGATATAAAAAAAAGGTCAGAGTAAACTCTATAGTAATAGTTTCACATGGCTTACTCTGTTACCCAGAAAATTACATCAAAGAAAGCTTCCAAAACACACCCGTTTATTTTTTAAAGTAATTTTTTTGTAGGCTATGAGATGACAATGAAGAAAATGTGAGGCACATCAGTGGAACTTACAAAACCAGGACTTCAAAGTGGCAACAGGAGCAGCGACAAGGAAAGCTGGCTGCAGCAGCAGCTGAGCAACCCTCTTGAAAACGTTAGGCAAACATTTCACTTGTCTACTTGCAAAATGAAATCGAGATTGCTGCACAAAGTGATGCCTCTATCACTTAAGATCAACACACTCTATGTTAAGGCTAACATAGGCTGGCTTCTTGACAGCAAACCTGCAACTTCCTTCGAGGACAACGCTGACGACTGATAAACCACGATGTTTACAAGCAATAACTAGGCAGAGTTATCAGAAACTTCTCTTCAGAACATAGACTGACTCCAAAGAGTGATAAACTAATTTTCTACACACAAAACCAACACCAAGACAGTGAATGCTTCTAATTTTGCTGGTTCCTACCAGAGCACCCTTCTCACCAGTATAGTATGTGGAAGTGTATGAAGACAAAATACTTGCAAGCCAGTTTGGTGAGGGGCTGTTTTGAAGACAAATACATGAGGACTTTACCTCAGATGAATTAAGATCATCCAAGCCAATCAGGGATCAAAGGTAGAAAAATGAGATATTGATGAGATCTGGCAGTGCACAGTAACCCAGCAACAGGTCACAGCATCTAGTTTTTACTATTCCACAAGCTATGAGTGTTACCGCCTGAAATCTTTTAGTTATTGTACTGGTTTCATTTAAAAATGGGGAGATGGCAGGTCAGAAGCAAGCTCTGGAATTGTGAGAAATATCCTTCTACCAGTAAAAATAAATGTCTGCCCTTTACCAGTTATCTGTGCAGTTTTATTTAATATGTGGGGAATTTTTAAGCTTAACACTGACTGGCTTTCCACACAGGCAGTTGGAGTGATGAATAAAACCTACCACATTATCATGTGCATTCAGGAAGATTGGGCTCTTCAGTTGTTCTTTTATGGGAGAAAAATGCACTGGTAAATTTTATATTTGTTGGTCAAATACAGTTCATTTTCTTCTGGTGGACCCTGCTCCACAATATTTTGGGATATCAACCCTGCAAAGAGTCAGCGCAGCAAATACTACAAGATAAAAATCTTCTTCCGGAGTACACTTCGAGCGCTTAATGATGTTCTGTATAGTTCTAGGTTAGGTATGAGTAGTGTGATTTCCTTTCTGTGTTCAATTCATACATGACATCTGCACATCTATTATTATGCAAGAACCTTTTAGAACCACCCTCCTTACCTTGTTAAGAACACCTGTGTTACTGTGCTCAGAAAAAAATACAGTTCACAAAATGCTAGAAAGTAACAGGATAACTCTAGGTTCAGAGGAGAGAGTACAGCTTCTTTTTTTTTTCTTGTGTTTAACAGTAAAGCATTTACCTTGTTCATACTTATCTTGTATAGAAGACAGTCTTTATGTCAGACCAACCTAGCTATGACTCCTTCTATCTCCACAGTTCACACAAATAATGCAGCAGCAACATTCCCTAAGGAAATTACGGTCTAAGCACCTAACTGATCACCGTGATAAGCACCTTCTGTTTCTGCAATATCTGACTCAAGTAGCTTCGGTAACAGTTCACCACCAGTTTAAAATAAACAACCGTCACCAATTAGGCACAGAAAAACCAACTTTCTGTGATAAAGCTACAAGGCTGCTTGGACCTTTTGGGAGTTTCATACCAAACATTGACCAAATCAGAAGAAACACTAGTGAGAGAAACAACAAAAAACACCTAGCCTATATTTTATTGGTGCACTGCACATGAGAAAACACTCAGTAACTTACCTCTACATATATATATACATATAGCAATTACGATTTTAAAACCACTAGAATTGCCTTCCAAAAAACAAAGTGCATCACCTGGTGTAATTTTAAAGTAAAATAAAATCCCATTATGAATAAAGCAGTGCTCTTCTGACTTAATTGAAATTTTAATCCATAGGAAAGCAGCATTACAAACTTGCCAAAAATTATCAAACAAAACTTATGAAATAACATTTCTTGAATGCCTCTAAAGAAGACCTGTGTACAAAACAAACCTTCTTACTCGGTGCATAGAAAGTTTTGTAGAGGGAAACAGCACACTTTGCTATGGGATTAAAAATTTGAGTTTCTTGCGCTTACTTCACAATTCAATACAACTATTGTTTTCTTCGAGTGTGGTTTGGATAAAGTGCAACAGACAGATTCTCACGGAGAGAAACAAGGAGGCAGGAGGACATAAAAGGGATCATTTTGAAAAGGCATTTTTGTGGTCTCACACAGAGCAGGATTTAATAATTCCAACAACAGCCCTGTCCTCTTCCCCAGTCACAGAATTTAACTGAAGATGCAGATTTACCTTACCTGACTACACCAGATCGGCCAAAGAATTCTACAACTACTTCTCTCCTTTGTTAAACCTGGGAGGTATTAAGGGATTTACAAACTCCTAATCACTATACAAAACTATGGTCACTAACAGAGTGAATTCCCACCATAGTATTTGGGCTCCTTTTTACCACTGAATTGCAAACAACAAAATTTAACACACATGTCCCATTTTAAAATATATTCATAGCTCTACCCTGCTGTAGAAGTAACTGGACACAGAGCATATTACATTGATACTTTTTTTTTTTTTGGACAGTATGACATTTGATACATTTATTTTCATTCCCAGGAGCCTCCAGAGGGTCAGAAGCTTCTTCTGCAAGAGGTGCTGTGTGCCAGCACCTGGGAAGTCTGGGCCAGAGCACACTGCTTCTTCCTGAGCCACGGGATGGTGAAGAGGCCCTGCACAGAGCCAGATGGGACCTTCTCCTCTGGTGCCAACCACAAGGGGAGCAGTTCACCTTCACCTCTGTACCTGCACCTCATCAGCTGACACCACTTCCCCAGCACACCAAGACGGGTGAAGCTAGTCTTGCTCAGCTTCCTCATAAATCATCCTCTGCTCCCACTGTCTCCCACTGTCCTCACGGCAACCACTTCACCCTCCATGACTGCAAATTTCAACTCAGAGCTGCAAGGAGCAGACAGACCATCACGACACGTGTGCCATGTGGAATGCCAGAAAAGGTACACAGCACTCCGCACTGGTACTGCTATACCCCTATGTTACCAGCCACCGGCTCTATAAAATACAAAAAAAAAACAAAACAAAAAAAAACCAAAAAAAAAAAAGGAAAAACTCAGCCTTCCTGCAGAGCTAAACAGCACCTGTAGGCCTCTGAAGAGATCTCTCATCATTTGCTTAACGGTTATATGGACTTGAAGAGGAAATTAAATGTTTTACCCTTGGTTCATTGTTTCATATAGTGAAACCATTAACCTTCCTCTTTTTTTTGAATGGAGCAAACCCAGACACACCAAGTTTTTAAGGACTAGTTTTTCAGTACAAAGCTGCAACAGGAAGAAAATGCAACATATTTTAACATATTTTAGATACAATGGGTAGGTGCAATTTCCCTACAAACACCTACAATGCATTTTACCCATATTTGTTATCCCTGCACTCTATAATGACCAAAAGCATTTCCCTGTTAGCTTTTCCATCACTCTACCTAATTACAATTTAGCTACAACTTTTCCCTTAAACACGATGTCAATAAAGAAGAATCTTACATAAATTCACTCTTCTTGCAGAATGAAGACCAACTGAACCCTGAAAAGGAGTTATTCCATATCCATATTTTTTCCATCCTCATGACTTGATATCATCAAGTTGATGTGTTAGGGTTTTTTTAAACTTTAATTCGTGCCATTTTGTTATCTCAAAAGACAAAACTGCATGTAGCTGGTTTTTAGTAACTGTGATAGCTGATTACTTAAATAAAACCATCAGCAGACTGAACAGATTAAGGATACTTTGCTCTATTTCAAAACATAATTAAAAACAAGCATACCATACCCTGCCTGTAATAAACAAGCTGGCAGGGAGTGCCTGGTAAAGTGAACTAAATTAAATTTTCATTTATTTAGAAGCCTTGGGTCCTAAAAGCCAACCTTAAAATAACTGATTTATTTACTTGATTAAATTTAAATGAGAAAACCACAGACTTTAAAAAGTTCATTGTAAAACCAGCAGGTAGTCTAAAATCTATAAACATTCATTTGGGTCCAAATTATGTTGGCTATATAATACCAACATGTAATGAAACTCTGTAAATACCCACTTGTGCAAAGTCTTTTGTATTCCGCAAACCACCTCTTTATACATCTAACTATCTCACCTCTCCTCTCAAACACCGTTTACCCATTCCATAGGAAGTACCTAAGTTTTTAGAGAGGATTACAGGCCTCTCACTCATGAGACAGTGCACATGCCATCTGCTAATGAAGCCTCAAAAAACCCAAAGCACATAATAATTTGACATTGTTTTCTTACCAGCAGCTATTATCATACTAACCCATAAGAAGCAATGTCAAGAAAAGCTCCTTTATACTCTGCTGAAAATATCACTGTTAAGGGTGCAATTTATACAACCGCAGTGTTTTGATTTCAGTGCATAGACACTAGAAACAATAAACAATTTTCAGAATATCATACAAGAGTTTTAAGCAAAAAATTAATGGAGGAGAGAATTCCAGTTTACTTTAAAAAAAATAAATGCACTAGGTTCCCCTTTATACTTAATTTCATGTAGACTTGGGCCCAAATTTATGGCAGGAAGATTGTGAAGCCAGCGCTGGATACGCAAAGAGGCATTAAACAAATGGAACCGAATTCTGTTAACTCCCAAAACTTTTGCCCTCCCTTCAAAAACCAACAGATTAAGAGATGGGAAAGTAAGAGGGGGGAGAACGTATGTGTTTAGCTTTTCACACGTATGGAAGGCTCGCTTCAAGACTCCGCTCTGCGCTGGGATGCTGCCAGCAGGGCCGGTTCTCCAGGGAAACACGACCTTCTCCTTCGCCCCGGCGGCGGCCGCTCCGGGGGCGCACCCCGGCCCCGGCAGCCCCTCCGGGCGGGGCGCCC
>WBMY01006820.1:63283-91067 GCA_013397315.1 Donacobius atricapilla
GGCTGCGGCTGTCGGCCGCCTCCCGGCAGCCCCGGCCAGCGCCCTCTGCCGCCGCCCGGGCCGCGAAGGGGCAGGAGGGGGCCCGGCCTGCCGAAATGGCGCCCGAGGACAGAGGGGATCTCGGTAATGCGTTTAAATATCTCGAAGGCAGGTGCCAAGAAGATGGTGGCGGGCTCTTTCCAGTGGTACCCTGTGAGACAGCGAGGAGCAGTGGCCATAACTAAAAGCATAAGAAACTCCATCTCAGTATGAGGAAGAACTTTACATTGAGAGTGGCAGAGCATTAAACAAGGAACAAGCATGGAACAGGCTGCCCAAGGAGGTAATGGATTTTCGCTGTCTGGAGACATTAAACCCCCCCCTGGACGTGTTCTTGTGTCACCTGCTTAAGGTGACCCTGCCTTGCCATCGGGTTGGGCTGGATCTCCAGCGGTCCCTTGCAACCCTAACAAGTCTGATTGCTTGACCCTGCCCTGCCCAGTGATGGCAGAGACCACCTGGGAGGGGACGGGAGCTGAGGCAGGCGATCCCGGGAGAAGAAAGCAGGGACTTGGCCCCCTCCTTATTCTTCCTTTCCAGGCCCGCGTGGGTCATAGTATCGCAGCCATCACATGGTGACCTGCATGTGACCAGCTTGGGTCACAGCCATCTCAGGCCGGCCACTGGACCTTGCCGGCCTGTGGCCATGTTTGGTCTCGATCCCAACAAGGGAAAATGTCCACCCAGAGGAGAGCTGCCTTTTGGGGACACTGTGTGCCTGATGCCATGCTGAGGCTGGTGTCTACAGGATCGATATAAACTGGCCTTATGTGCCCATGCTTGGGCTAGAGCCCACAGGATTAGAAGGACTAATGGGTTCAAATGGAAAGAGGGGAAATTTCGGCTAGATATTAGGAAGAAATTCTTTACTTTGAGGGTGGTCAGATACTGCAACAGGTTACTCAGAGAAGTTCTGGATGCCCCATACCTGGAAATGTTTAAGGCCAGTGGGGACGGAGCTCTGGTCCAGTGGGTGTCTCCACCTATGGCAGGGGGGTTGGGACTAGATGGTCTTTAAGATCCCTTCCTACCCTTAACATTATTATTTTCTTCACATATTGCTGCTGAAGTTGTGAACCATTTACCAAACAATCTCCTGCCCCAAACCTGATTTAAGAAGAAGAAACCAACTCACAGCTTTTCTGAGGCCACACAGTACCAGCAGCCAGAGCAGGGAACTGACTGTCCTGTTCTCCCCACCAGAGTGCCCAGTGTAGGGATACCTATATTTCAATTTTAAATTTGTGGGTCAAGCTTCTGTATAAATTAGTTAACCTTGGTTTGTGAGATTAGGTTTGCCACAGTGGTTTGAACAGTCGCACTTTAAAGTCTACAAATGAGTAAAATTGTATTAAAAGATCACGAGAAAACATGAAGTCTTTTGCTACTGCAAATGATATACCCAAATTCACAGTATTTAGGGAAATCAAGGGGTTAGCACACCTAGCAATAATGGTGAAGAATGGAGCCTCATCCTGGGAAAACCACTGGAGCAGTTTCCCTTGATATTTGAGTGAATTAGCATAAACCTCCCTTGATACTTGAGTGAATTTGCATAAACCTTCCTCGAAGAAGGCCTGCTGTGCAAGAGCAGAAGCTCCACAGCCTCACCCCAGTACCTGGGTTTCCTCCTTTCCCACACCCAGCCTTCCTGCCCTCTATAATGCTGCTCCTAGGCACTTCTAGGAGGGTATGGTACATATGCTGTATATTAAATCACAGAGTGGGTCAGCTTGGAAAGGACTACAGGAGTCACCTGGTCCAAGCTCCCTGCTCAAGCAGGGTCATCCCGGAGCACCTGGCGCAGGATTGTGTCCAGATGGTTCTTTAACATCGAGGCGGGACGGGCCGTTCTCCCTGTGAGGGGCGGTGCGGGGTGTGTGCAGCCTGGGCTGCGCTCGCCCCGTGCCCAGGTTTAGGGCGGTTTTTTGAGTATTTCTCTCCCGTTGGAAGAGGCGGTGCAGCGCGTGGCCGCTTCCCGCGGGGCAGGGGAGGGCCCGGGCGGCGCCTTTCGGCAGGATCGTCCTGACCGAAGTCGCGTTTCCCAAACGGAGGGGCGGACTCAGTTGGTTTGGAAAGACCTCCGAGATCATCAAGCCCAACCTGTGACTAAACACCATCCTGTCAATTAGACCATAGCACCCAGTGCCACGTCTAGTCGTTCCTAAAACACCTCCAGGGACGGTGACTCCACCACCTCCCTGGGCAGCCTATTCCAGTGTCCAATCACCCTTTCTGTGAAGAAATTCCTCCTAATGTCCTACTTCAAACCTCCCGTGGCACAGCTTAAGACTGTGTCCTCTTGTCCTNACTTCACACCCACCCTTTAGCTATTTATCCACATTAATGAGGCCCCCTCTCAGTGGTGTCTTGAGCCGGCACCCCGTAACCATTTCCCAGCACTCGAGGGCCCTCACGGAGGCCCGGCCGCTGCTCCTGCGGCACGCCGGGGCCAGGAGGCCGCCAGNGCCTATTCCAGTGTCCAATCACCCTTTCTGTGAAGAAATTCCTCCTAATGTCCTACTTCAAACCTCCCGTGGCACAGCTTAAGACTGTGTCCTCTTGTCCTGTCACTGGTTACCTGGGAGAGGAGGCCAGCTCCCACCTGGCTACTGCCTCCTTGCAGGTGGTTGTAGAGAGCGATAAGGTCACACCTGAGCCTCCTGTAGGCTAAACAACCTAGTTTTGGGCAACACTACACAAGGCTGTTAAAGGGGGAAGCACTCAAATGGTGTATTTTAGTGAGAGGGTTGGTGACTTGGCCCTGTTGTGGCCTGAGCAGCCTCATGGCACTGCAGGCTGTGTGCCATGGTGTGCCCCAGGGGCCAGCACTGCGTCCCCCATACCAACCCCAGGATGGCTGCCCCCATCTCTGAGGGCTGGGGATTAAATGGGGTCTGGGACACAGGACAGAGCAAACTTCAAACCTGGGTGTGACGCCAAGGGCCGGGCTCTTCCCAGACCTGCTGCGGTGCTGCCCCCCTGCCTCTACGGGGTGCTGGAAGGTGCAGAGGGAAAACCCAGTGAATGCAGGTGAGGATACAGGTGAAAGCACCACAAGAAGGGCACACCCAGGAAAGATCGCAGAGATGAGAGTTTATGTCTTGCAGTGAAGCTTCAGGTGCTGTCAAACCTGCACTGTCCCCAGGTTATCTGACTGGGTGTATGAAAGCTGATGGGGTTAGATCTTGTAGATTAAACTGCAAATACTAAATTTCTATTTAGTTATTGCATGATACTGAAATAGTTTTGTAGCCTCTCTGCATCTTCAGGGAGAAAAAAAACCAGGCACTTCAGGACAAAAGTCTTTGCACTGAATGAAGCAAGCAGTACAAAAGCAACAGAGCACTGAAATCCCATAATACATGTCCTTTCAAATTGCCATTTAAAGGAAAATGAAACAGTTCCATTGTGAAATTAAACCTGAATGAAGCATACAGTTCCCAGTACCAGGTGCAGCTGAGCAGAGAGGTGTGCAGAGTGGCATCTCTGCATGTAGATGTCACTGAGGTGTGTGATGTCTCTGTGCAATAAAACAATCCATGGAAACACAAACAGTGTTTCAGAAAGGCAGGTTTTCAGCACTTGTGTCTATCCTATGCTGGTTGCAGGATGAGAGCTGTTGGAGAACACAAGATGTTTTCTCTTGAGAGACTTCGGAGAAGTGAGACTTACGGAAAAATCATTTTAAAAAGAAAAGAGAAAGCCAAGCAATCCCCACCTCCTCCAGGACAAGGAGATCTGCCTAGCAAATGCACCAGAAAGTTTAGGTGCAGCACAGCTTTACACTCCAGTTTGGTTTAGGTTTTGTTTCTGGGTTAAAAAATAATATATAAAAACACAACCACCTCCATACTCACAGATGGTTATAGAGTCATCCTGGTCATGAAATAGTTGCAGTAGTGAAGTGGAGTTGCCAGCGGGGAACAGAGTGCCTAAAATTCTGGCTATTCTTTTCCAGTCTGGTAACCACATGCAGATTGCTCTGCTATTGCCTTAAGCAAAAATGGCAAAAAGCAGCAGTCCTGCACATGTCTCCAGCTAAGCGAGTCACCAATTAAAAAAAAAAAAAAAAAAAGTGTGCAAACATGCCTTGCTTCAACTCCAGTAATGGGCTGAAGTTGTGACGTGCTAACCTAAAATACAAAGTCACAGGTGCACTCACAACTCCAGTTCCTGTGAGGAAATGTTTAGGGCTTGGTGAATTCCTGATGTTGAAGTACATGCAGCTCTGGAAGGATCTGTGCTAGTTCTAAAGGGCAACTTAGTTCATGAGTTGTGTTGTGCTTTTCTGGATGCCAGACAAATGGCCATTCTCCACATGCAGATAGCACTAGCTTGTCTGGAGTTGTCTTACAGCATGACCCCAGTTTATCACTGCAGCAGCACACAGCAGTTTCTGCCCTTATTTGCCCTGACCCTGTCCGTGAACCACAAAGCATCAGCGGCTGTTGCAAAGCCAGGTGCAGACATCAGAGAGCACAGGTAGTATCAGAGAACAAGAAACACCTTCTGGCAGGGGTGGTTGGTTATCTAGCAGCCTTTCTCCCTTTAGTGTCTACTTACCTCGTCGCTTCCAGGGACTTCCCAAGATTCATGTGCAATCCAGCCTTTGGATATTTCCGTGGGGTATTGCTGTGTCTCCAAATAGAACTATGGCACTCACTGCTGTCTAGGTAGCCTGCTTGTGTAAGCGTAAAAATGGACTCTCACCTGGCATTTTCCAAATTAGGGGCAGGGGGGTTCAAGATATCCCTGAATATCCCAAAGAATATCCCAAGATCAGATGTTTCTTTCAGATGGAAACAGGCAATTCAGTCTGCTACAATCTAGCTCTGTTAAATAATTTTAAGCCACAGGAAAAACAAACAAACAAACAAAACAACAACAAAAAAAGGCAAATAAAAATCGAACAGACAAAAAAAACCCCAACAAACAAGAAACACCCCAACCCAAACCCCAGGCTTGATATTTACAGGCCATTTACAAGGAATGCAGGGTGATCATTTCAATTAGCTGCCTGACCAGCCCCACTGCTGCCCTACCAGGGCTGCTGGAGTGAGTGTTGATGCATGATGTGCAGCAAAATGAACAGAAGCATCACTACTCGGTGGTGGAAAGGAGTGATGGCAAAGAGATGGAACTGGATGCCATCATGATCCTGGTCTAGTGCCCTGACACTCATAGCTCCTGAGCTGCCTCCCATCCCATTCCCCAGAGCCGGGAGAGCAATCCCAGCATATCTCCTCCCTTTGGCAGCCCGGTAGAGGAATTAGGATGGAGTTTCTTCCTCCTGCTCTGAGGCAAAGTGTCAGAGAAGCACTGCCCATGCGCTGATATGCTTGTACCAAATGCTATAAAGCCCTGTTGTTAGCTGATCCCCCATCTGTATATGCTAAAATATTGTTGTTATCAGGCTTGTCATAAACAGAAGACCACAACTTCAATGAAGATCACAAATCTGTGCAAAGAGAAGACAGTTTTATCCTCAAAGGAACTGCGAAGACATGGACTAGGTAGGAAATCAGGGCTCCTGATAAAGCAAGCTTCTGAAATTGCCTCCTTCCTCCCCTAACCCTCATCTTAAGGCAAGAGTAACACTTGCAATATCAAGTTATAGAACTTCTACAGCTTCTTTGTTCAACAACTTCGTTGTCCCTGTTTCTTCAGGATAACACACAGTAGATAACATCTTGCCTTAAACTGTGCACTCAGAATGTATCACCTTCTCTATTCACCTGCTGCTCAGTGCTGTTGTATAGCAGTGTCCATGAAACAGAAAGCCAGACAGAGGTTTAAAATTGTTAAAAGAAATTACCAGTCCAGAGGAAAAAAATTATTAATATTTTGTACCGGAAGTACACTGAGCAGGGGGAACATGGTTATTTCAGTCAGTTTGGGCTCCTATCCAGTACTTAAAAACAAACAAACAAACAAACCCATAGCTGATGCGCAGCATGCCAGGATAGTCTTTGGCAAGGGACATCCAGGCACTTAATTTTACTGTCACATCAGTGTCTTGTAGTGGTACAGTTTTAGAGCCTGGCTCACCATAAGCAACTAGATACCACTCAGAAGAAAGGCCATTTCAGGACTTTGTTGAAGAACCTACAGAGGCCAGAGGTCTAACAAAAGGCAGCAAGTGTTGAAACCAGGTTAGCAACATGGCCTGAAGTCCCTTTTGCTTTTCTTGGTGAACCCAAATTGACTTTTTAATGGAAATACCATTTTTGTAAAATGTTTTTAGACCTAAAAACACTTGTAAGAGACAGTCTTTTCACAAAGCGACAAGAATGGGGAGGATTAGGATGAACTTTACAATTTCAGGAATTAAGACATTTAGAATGAACAGTGTGGCAGCACACTGCTTGGGAGGTGCCTGTGTTGAGAGTGAGAAGGGCAACTTGAGCAGAGGCCTGTGAATGGGTGTAGCAATTCATTAGAGCACATAAAATCAAGGTGTAGAACTCCTTGCTGCAGCAAACTGTGGAAGCTACAAGTATGTAGCTGATTAATAAAAGAGATGAGTCTGCTTTAGATGAAACTAAATGCATCAGCAGCTACATAGCCTGCAGTGCCTGTGGTCTACTATAACAAACCCCAAACCCCAACACACTTAACTGTGAGGAGACAGGACTGTGTAAACCATGGAAGAATTGCTGTCTATTTGTCCTCTTTTTCTGAGTATCTCCTGATAGCTACTGGCTGGTTCCATGCACTGCCTGGTGCCCTGTGCATCATCCAGTAGGCGCATGAAGTAAAAAGTTTTGCAGGGGAAGGAGGAAGGACCCAGTTACCCCACTGAGAACTATGTTACACATGAACACACAAACTGCAAGATCCTGCTGCGACATTTCTTAACATTTGAGTGCATAACTATGTTAACTTAAGTGCTTTTGTGGTTTTGGTACATATTTAAAATAGAAAGTGGTCCACGATTTTTCAGCCTTCTGTGTGTCTCACAGTTCATAGTTCTTAGGTAGTTTCTTAGACAAGGGTGTTATAAATAGAAGCAATGTTTTCTTTTAATTCAAGGTAGTTTACAGTCTTTTAGAGCTATGGACAGCTGATGGACAGTTGTCTTGACCAATGGGATGGGGAGAGGTGTCAGCCTTCTCCCCCAGTCCCTGGCCTTTGTAGAAATACTGTAATAGTGGAGTCAGATTTTATAATAAGTAGTTTATGCCTTCTCACCAAAGTGTGTGTGTGTGTGTGTGTGTCTGTGTGTCAAACAAGGACAGGTCCATGCAAGTATACTTACTCCTGAACTAGATAGCTACTAAGAGACTACAGTCCAAATTTTGCAAGACTTTATGGTATTCCTTCAGTCCACTCATACTTTTCTCCCAATTCTACCTTAAAATTCAGCCTGTCAATCAACTGCAGACATTTTTTAAAGTCTAGATTATTTCCTAGCTTTCTTCAAAGAGCACCAAAAACTCTCCATACAGTACCTTGTTGTTTATAGGTTTGAAGGAAGTAATTAGTGATTGTTTTCCCAACAATTCAGGAATCACTTTGACATCTTTTAGCCTATGTGCATGTAACAGGATTTGTTTCTGAAGTCTCTTTACTCTTGTCACTTCTACATGCAATACTTCAGAGCAACCCAAGTAATAAAAAGCCCAATTCTGCTGCAAAAGTAAGATGTTAATAGGAAACTTGTTTCTCTGCCCATCTCATTCTTATTTCTGCCCTCTACTCTTTCCTCCTCCTTCTTCCCCCCTCCTTTTGGTTGCTGTTTGGTCTATTTAAGGGCCAAAACTCCAGCTGCTCTGTATCTAAACACTGCTCAGGACATATGGCAACCAACAGCAAAATGAGCTCCAGTGAGCACTGGTGGGCCATATCCTTCCTTGGTATTCACACAGGCATTCAGCCAAAACAGTCATTTCACAATGAAATCTTTGGGCTAGAATCTACAGAACTGAGCAAAAACACTCAAAACAACTAGAGGGATTACTGCAGGTTGAAGAATACCACATGTTTGGTCTGGTGAGCAGTATTGGCCCAACAGAGCTGAAGGAGGTCTCTGTAGAGACCTGCATAGCACAAAGCATCAGCAACATAACCATCTTCCATACATTTTTCTTCAACATGCCCAGTCCTGGTCTGGGATTGTTAAAGTGCTTCACACTTCTGACATGCAGCCATCAGATCAGCAGTGCCAACCAACTCCAGGTGTACAGGGGGGTTTCTGGTGCTCCCAGCACTGAGCCACAGCACATGCCAGTGTTAATGTCAGAAAGGTCAAACACTTTCCTGGTAAAAGACTTCTGCAGTTTACTGTTTTGTAAATACAGAATAAAGTAAAATGGCAACTGTAAGTTGTTGTCTGAACTCTTAGATTGTTTAGATGTTCAAGAGAATTTTCTCATGAAAATCCAGAAGGGCTGAGGGAAGCTGATGGGAATTATCATTTAATACCCACAGCCTCTCTAGAGGACATCTGCTTGGAAGAGCCATTTTGAAAGATTAAATCACAAAGTAAAGGTCATGTAGTGCGACAGAATGAGGCCTTCTGGTACACAGTGTTAACCTCAGGGGGTACCTAGATCCTCCACATACGTATCAGCTGACCTACAAAGCCGTATCAATATCTCACTCCATGACATGTCCCATCAACTCTGTGGAAAGCAAGTAGGATGACACCAAAACAGCACCAAGTGAGTGGGACCACCAGATTCAGCCTCCAAGTGGAAGGCCCAAGCAGTGCAGGGGAAGCTGCTGCCCTCTTCTCCTATATGTAAGAGTGAACTTCCCAGAAAGGGACCAAACAATTTTATTTTTCTTTTTAAACTAAATGCTTTTAATAGAAAACAAAATACAAAATAACTCTTTCCAGAAAGCAGAAATATTTAATCTCTCCAAATGACAAACTAGAACGTACTTTTTCTGTAGATCCTTGTAAATGCTGATGATTTATCTCACAAACTGTTCATGAAACCGGTATTGCAACATTTGAGAAAAATCCAACACTGGCAGAGCTGCCTCTGTGTACACACAATAATTTAGTAATACTATTTCTTCCCATGTCACTTTGTGTGTTTCTCCTCATCCCCCTCTCCCTTGACTGCCAACTTCCATTTATGGAAATCTTTCTGTGAGGTGCAGTGGTGGGTTGCCATGCCCTGTTTCCATCAGGAGTCCGAACTTGGCTGTTTCCATTTTATGGTGCCCTCCCTCCCTCCAGACAAGGCAAGTTGTTGTTCGTTATCCTTAAAGCCACCACTCTGTCCCCACTGTCCTCCCATCCTCAAAACACACTGCAACCAGAGTCAGAAATTTTCCTAATTAATGGAACATAAATACACATAATCACAGCTAGTACCAGGAACCAAACCCAAACAACAGTGCAGAGATGGGCCCCAACTGAGGTCAGATTTCCTTGCCCTTACTAAAAAAGAACATGTATTTTCTACTTATTTAGTCCAAAATATTCCAGAAGTGCTTTAGGGAGCTGAAATATTTAGGACCACTATCATTATGTAGAAAATACATAACGTTCTTCTAATAGAAGGGTCTTAAAAATGCTGGTCCTCTGCAATACCAGGAAAGCGATAGCAAAACAGAACAAAAACCACTGGGCCAGTACTCCACATAGTCAAGCCAAATTAACAGTAGGTAAGATGTGCCCATCAATCAATGAAGGATATTTAAGTGCAGGTCAACAGCTTATCTGGTTGGCAGTTTCACTTGTCTGGACCAGGCTTTCAGTTTCCCCAAGTTACTGGATTTATTCCCCTTTTTCCCATTCCTACAAGTACAAAATTAGAATGTATATGTATTTTCATCAATCTGCCTCTCTTTCCTTATTCTGTTCAACAGCACAGGCATTTTTGTGACATCTTAAAGCATTTGCATTACTCTGAACATGCCTTTCAAGGCGGCAGAGGAAGAGAAGTGTTTCACAGTCAGTAATCTCAGCTTGCAATGGACTCTGGCATTCAAGACACCCACCCACTTCCCTAAGACAAAAAGCAGAATTAATGTTCCTGATTTTCTTGTGCAATTCCAGTCACTAGAAGAAGATTACAGGCCATAAACTGTACGCTCAGTACATTATTCATCTGCCCAGTATATACACCAACCAGTTCACTGGAAGACCCATCCGCAGGGGCATTGCAGTAAGTGTTCCGAATGTCCCAGACCCGAACTGAATTGTCCATCGACGCTGAAGCAATTAAACTACTGTCAGGGCTAAAAGTAAGGCTGGTTATGTTGTCTGTGTGTCCCCTCAGTTCTTTGTAAAGAGTTCCTGATGCCAAGTCCCACAGCTTCAGCCGCTGGTCTTCACCTGCCGATGCCAGGTACTTCCCGTTGGGGGAAAACGCGAGCGCCAGCACAGGGCCCCGGTGCCCAGTGAAAAGCCGCACTGAGTTGCCCTGCTGAGTGCTCCACAGGCGCACGGTTTTGTCTGTGGAGCCCGTGGCCAAGTAGTTGGAATTGGGGTGGAACTTGACGCAGTCCACGTCCGCCAAATGGCCTGCGTATATTCGCAGCGGGTACGTCCGATCAAATGACCAGAGCCTTGCAGTGCGGTCGTGGGAACCGCTGGCAAAGTACAGGCTGCAGGGGCTAATATCCAAATCCCAGACAGGATAGGCATGTCCTTGGTACAACACAGTGTTTGTGAAACTTCCGAGGTCCCAGTATCTGATAGACATGTCCTCAGAACAAGACAAGAGTCCTGAACTGTCTGAAAGGAACCTCGTGCTATACACAGGTCCACAGTGCCCTCTCAGGATCTTCATTTCTGTGCCTGCGTTGTCATCCTCTTCCTCCTGGTCGTGAAGAAAAAAGAGAAACAACGAAGGAAAGCATGTTTATCCATTCAACAAATATAAAAACCTCCATGAGGTTTAAAAACCAGGAGGGTATTAATACAGAAGAAGTTACATTATTTACTTTATTTAGTTTAGATGTGGCACAGTTTCTGCAACTCTGAAACACAAACATTGCTGGTGCATTTGCTCTAAGTGAATACTGAAAGAGATAGTGAGACAAGATTTTCTATACAGGCATTATATTTAATTTTGGTAGCCTTATGCTCAGTTCAGAAGGCATCTTAACCTGAGACTGCACACACAGAAGGGAAAAAATATTTTATGATATTTTTCCTTTTGCTAAAAACATATGCATAGTCTCTATCCACTGTACTAAAAACATTTGGCTAAGCTGTTGAAAACAGATCTTGGCATCTACTCTTTTTGTGTGGTCATTGCTGGAAGTGAATCTCACATAGAGGGAAACAATCACAGATGTCTTAAACAAAAGGCAGGAGATGGAAACACAAAGCATATTTCACAAGCTGTCTACTTAACATTCTTTCTTAACCCTGCATGTGAACAGAAATCCCACAAGGCTGTAACATCTATTTCTCCCTCAAAGCTCCATCAGGATGCTTTCACATCCCCACCCGCCAAGAATAGCCTGCAAGAATAGCAAAGGTATGCGGCTCATTTAGGTCAATGTATCTATTTTGGTGTAGGAGATGATGAACAATCACAAAAATGATGGCACTGAAAACCTTTCTATCCTGCTACTCTCCAGATCAAGTACCAGGGCAGACTGTCAACAAGTAAAGGCTTTTGTGTTTAAAGACTATTCAGCGAGCTGTGCTAAAGGAATGTCCCGATGGAGGGTTAAGAGTCTTTAAAAAGCCTGCTCAGGTAGCACCTCTTGATACTCTAAGGCTACAGAGTACACAGGGTTCAACCAAGTGTCCTTGCCTGACAAGCTGGGGTCTCACTGACAGTGTAAGATAGCCCTTGCTTGGGGTGCACCTGCATAGTAGCTTGAGACCACCTTTTCTCGGGGCTGTCAGGCAGACACTTTTCCTCAGTACTGAAACAGTAACACTCATTCACAGACAATCTCTGCACATCAAATTCAACACAACATCCTTTTGTTTGTGAGCAGCCCCTTTAACATTTATCGTCTTAGATTGGCCCATTTCCTGCAGAAGGAGCACTTCCTGCCCCGAGAGGAAACCCAATTCCCCAGGGCTGCTGGACTGTTGACAACCAGCAGAAGCCAGAGCAGCAGAAGTCGGTGTGTTGTAAGCAGCTCTCCATCTCCCACCTCCCTGACCTCAGGACCCACAGACAGTTTGGCTTCAGACTTAGCAATAGCTGGGAAAGTGCTTCTCTTCCAGTGGTTTCAGATTTCAGGCTGGAGGTGAGCAAACTCTGACTTGGCTATCTCCTTGCCTTTCTCCATCTCAACAGCATGTTACGTAGTAGGCAGCAAGCCATATTTAGCAATGCTGCTTCTCTTCATAGTGCCCATGGGAGCTTCATGGTGCGGCTGGAAGCCAACTTCATCTCTGCTATGGAGGTGAGGCAGAGAGAAACTGCAGGCTCTGGCATACAAAGCCCCATCCTTATTTAAATTGCTTTTCTACCTCAGATAGAGCATGGCTTACTGGAACCCACAGCATCTCTAGGCTGTGTTACCACATTAAAGGAGAATGGCCAATACCCTGCAGCATTTTATACTATTTAATTATGACCATAAAATTCCTGACAAGTCAGCAGTGGAAGCCCATTCAAGCTGCCTGTATTGTACTACAGTTTCTGCAAAATTTTCAAGTCCAGGTACTTAATTTTGTGCATTCAAATACAAGGCTACATGTGCTCTCTGCAAGCATCTCCTCTTCCCTCTTTGTATTACAGTACCAAGAGATTTGACAAGACCTTCTGCAGCACTGACACCCACACTCCTATATGATCACTTATCTTTCTGTTTGACATCAGCTTAGCACAACTGCACACTCCTGTCACAGCTCACTGAAAACAGTACATCTGTAATGCTTCTGAGTTACCACAGTTTTCAGTTTCCTCCCTATCCAAGTTAGTCTGCTGACCAGATTAGCAAGGCAGCGGCAAGTGCAGCCACCAAGCCTCAAAAAGCAATAATGATAGCCTCAAAGAAAAACAAACCATAATCTCACATTCCTCCTTTTTTTTTCCTAACCAGTACCAGGTTTTCCTGGGTGTCATCATCTCTCTCATCCTGCCATGCTCTTAAGTTGTCAAAAGGGAAGATATCTTACCTGCCTACAGCAGAGGTGCCCTAGCAAGGAACAACGAGGAAGAATAGCTCTCTTTGCAGGACATTTTTTACTGCTCCTTCCAGAATTCCCTCCCATCTGCCATCAAACAAGGTGTTAGCATCATCCCCACTCATTACCATTTGAAGGACCACTGCCACTTAAAAGCAGAACCTTAGAAGCAGAGCTAAATGGGGTCAAGTCTTAGTCTTCACAAGATTTAAAGGCTGGGACTATTGTGGCTTGGAACACAGCATTATTTTCTGACACTGATTTATGAAGTACCAGCAAGAAGCATGGTAAAATTGCAAAGAGACAGATAATACATCCATTTGTACATCTACAAAACTCCATTTTTATACCGGACCCGAAGTAAGAGAGACTATAAAGTGACATTTGGGAGATGCTACTATAAAGAAAACAGAATTACTATGTCCCATAATAATAAGCCTCTCTGATTTGCAAGACGCAAAACTACACTAGTGAAGTACACTTCAGCACCACACTGAGCAAAATTTAGTAAAACTACACCTACAAGATGATTTTGACCTTAGTAACACAAAGGCTTCACATGGACTAGGAAAAAATGTTGTTCTAACACATTTGCTAAGTCTCAACCTCATTTATATATATATATATATACACACACACCCCCTCACAAGAAAAATTAATAAACCCAACAGAGTAGCTTCAGGGCCACCCTGAACAACATTCACTGCAACTAGCATGATTTTAGACCTTTATGACTTCATAAAAGGAAGGATCTGTTTCCTTGCAGAAAATAAAAAACCAGGCTGAAACTACTTATTTAATGCATTACTGTTTAAATACATTATCCAAAGCCAATTAAATATGTAATAACTAATAACTGAATTTACTTCCTTGCAGTCAAGGGGCTTTCATTTGCATTTGGTAACCACGTTTGTGTTCAGGCTGGTACTGGTATCCTCCCTCAACTTTGAACTTCTGCTCAGGTCACTATTTGTTTTGTCAGTGGTGGAAATTACTCAGGGCAATGATGACTTTGATCTGTGCTGGTTTTTGACCAGTTTTTAGCTTTAGACCTCCACACAAAAACTGCAGGGTAGACAAAACATCTAATAGCCACCAAAAGCCATTTGCCGTCAGGATTCCATGGCTGTCTCCTATTACATGTACAATATGGAAGTCTAAAACTACCTTCCAAAGAAAGCTAATACACACACTCCTGATAACGTGGTAATAGTTTTCCACAGTCCAGAGCCAAAGGTCACCTGCTGATTTACCAGACAAGTTCTCTTCTGTTGCAGGTTGCTGACATTTGGCTTCCATGATGGGCAATACACAATAGTCACATGCCCTATGAATATACTCTTGCAGTTTATAATGAAAACAAGTCCACAGCTCCGTTTTGGGCAGCTGGACCCACTTACCTCCTCACTCTGCAAAAAGGGTTAACCTGTGAAAGAGTGAACATGCTGCTGTGCTGTCTCACCTTGATGCCTGCCTCTTTTCTCAAGCTGTTTAACAAAGCAATCCCTAATCACAGATCCCTGAATATACCAAGCTCTCAGCACTCTTCCAAAATAAATAGAATCTTGCCACAAAGTATTTTTTAGAAGAAAAAAACATTGAAAAAAGGGTGTCTCTCCTGCTAAACACTGGACACAAGAACAAATGAGTTGTTTTTTTTTTTTAAGGAGAAAAGTGATTAAACAATGGAAGAGTCAAAATTTTGATCTCTAACCATATATAAGTTACTACTTAGGCAGTTGTGTGAAGAGGGAAGGAAGGGTGTGACTAGAAAGAAAAAAAAGAGGTTAAGTAGAAGATGCCATCTAGCATTGCATGTGAAGTGAAGGTACATACATTCCTGTCCCTGTCTCCAGCACTCTGGAGTAGGAAGCCTCTGAAGTTTCTGCACTTCAGATTCCTTAACAGACATTTTGCATAACTTTTCTGTAACTCTTGACCTCTGGTAAATGAAGGTGATACCTCAAATACAATTTTGCACATAGGCATCTGATCAGACTAGCTCTTTTCTTACTTTGTCTGTATTTTCGTCTTCCTGTGTCTCTGCCCTTCTCTCCACCCTTCTACCTGGTTGGTCTGAGCTACTTTCATTCTAGTTTTCATTTGCACTGTGTTTTCATTGCCCGTATTGCCTTGTTTCATCTTCCTGTCCCAAAGAAGGCTCCATGCTCCCCAGGGAAGGGAGTCTGTTCTAGTCACCCATTCTTTCTGGGCTGCCTGTCTACTGTCATCTATTTGAGGACAGCTGGAGGAGGGGGACCAGCACCTAGGACTAACAAACTATGACCTAAGCACAGACTGATTGCACCTCAGTTTAGTTACAACCACTGCAGGGAAGAACAAGGATGAGAGTAGGTTATAAAATCTGTGTATCAAGGCAGACAGGCTGTGCAACAGCCTCAGAGTTCCCTAACACATTACTAGATACTCCACAACCCATGTTCAAAACAGGTCAGCAGAAGGGGAACAAGGGGGAAAAAAGGGGTATCCAGACCTCTTCATCCAGAATGTCACAAGCCAAACGGATGCGGGACACATCAACAAGGTGGGGCTCAGATTTCAACTTCCTGGAGCGCAGGCTCCACAGCTTTACACATGAATTATCGAACCCAGCAGCGAGCAGCTTGCTATTCGGTGAAATCTCTGCAGTGTTCAGCAACTGCTCCGTGTTGTAGAAGGCATAGAAACAGATGGTGGTTAAGGAAGGGGGCCCGTCCTTGACACGTTTAATGCTCTCCTGCAGTAAATCCAGCGCTGCCTCATTCTGCAGAATAGAGGCCGGCACTTCGCTGGGTTCCAGGCCATTGTTCTCGTTGCGTGAGGAGCTCCCACCGGCATAGAGCTGGTAGTCAGTCCTCTTGGCAGGCTGCACATCCAGGTGAATGTGCAAGGTCAGGACTTTGCACAGGGCGTTGTTGTTGTCACTTTGGAGGTAGCGAAGAAGGTAGTTGTAGCTGTCCTCTTGAAGGCGGATGACGTATTTGTTGTCCAGAAAAGCCCGGAGCTTCAAGTTGGACAGGATATCTTGAATAGTCATGGTAGTCTGCAACTGTTCAATGATATCCTTCTGGCTGGCATTCTGCAAGAACATGCCATGGAAGCGGCTGTAAAAACTGTCCACTGTGCTTTTTAGGCCATTCTGGACCATGTTCAGATGGAGGTAGACGAAGAGGGGATATAGAAGAGGCATCACTTCATGGCTGTGCTGAGAATCTGAATCTATATAAAAAAACAACAACCAACTTTGAATGACTTCTCAAACCACTTCCTACTGGGAATAAAATAGAGCAAGGATGACTACTGAAAAAGCCTTGACTGTGACATCAGCGAGCAAGCAAAAAGAAACATTTGTTAGCACATCTAAGCAAACCTCTTCTGTCACCTAAAGGAGGTACAATAGAGATTGCCACATCAGTGAGCTATCTTGTCAGAACAAAATGCAGAGATTTCAAAACCCTTTTCAGGTGTGGGACAGCTAATAATATACCACCTCATAAAATACATGACAGTTGAATTTCCCCCATTTATTTAAAAAGAAATAGTATGCCCTTTGTACGCTTTGTTTATTGTAGTAAATGAACTTTAAAATGTATTAATTATGTTTAAAAGAGTATTTTAAGTGTTTAAGCCAGAATTATTTACCTAGCTTGACTGGCCTGAGCTTTGGTGGCTTTTTTTTCTCTCTCAGCTTCAGTAAAATGTGAGTGTGGTGCTTTGGATAGAACGGATTAGTCTTCAGGGGAAAGGAAGCTACAGTTTCCAAAATGTACTGCAATACGCTGTGCTCTTGTTTTATTTCTGTGCCTGCTCATGTACATGCTTTTCTCTCTCTGCCAAGGCAAATCCCAGCAGTAATTCCTAGTACACAGTGTAACAAACCCTGATCAGGCTGTGCTGTACCTTGCAGAGGCTGATCTGCGCAACAGCTCCACCCCTCCTTCCGCAGCTTCTCTGGGGCTGCTTGCCAGCTGCAGGGAGCTGGGAGGAGTGGAGCCCTGCCGAACACCATAGCAACAAACAGGGCCACAATGAGTTACTACCACAGGACCAAATGGTCCAAATTACTGGAAAACAAATAGGCACTGCTGATCTTCAAACGTTTACTGATCCTCAAAATGCAAAAGGCATTGCTGCTTTTCAACATGCTCTTCCCTCCTGCCACTCACCAATCCATGTTCTCTTTTCTCCCTTTCCACTAGTTTATTTTTCCTTGGAGCTGAGCACTCTTCCAGACTTTCTCTAGTCCATACTGTGCCTCTCATTTCTACAGGAGTAACGACGGAGTATGCGTGGTGTGCAGTGTATACACACGTATTTGCACATTTGAGCATCACTCTCCTTCCTATCCCACTGAAACTGGGCCAAAGCCAGTGAAAACAGTGGTCTGCATGCAGTAAAAGCTCTAAGCAGCCAGCAGGTCTCTTTTTTCTCAAGGTATACTAGTCCAAAAATGAAACTTTGCAGCAGGGGAAAAAGGGAAGAGACGGGAAGTTGGCAGAAACAGAAACAAAGAAGATGTTCCCTAGGAACATATGAAGAGGTTACAGGAGCTGGGTCTGTCCAGCCTGAAGAATAAGGGGGTATTCAACTGCTTGCCCTCAGTACACAGTGGGACATTACACAGGAGAAGGAGCCGCCTCTTCTCAGAGGTGTGCAGTGGAAGGACAACAGACAAGCTGCTGCAAGGGAAATTCTCACTGAACTGCAGCAGAGCCCCAGAGATGCACAGCAATCTCCAGAGTGTTTGATTCTCTAAACCTGACTGGAAAAGACTCTGAGCAACCTGATCAAACACCCATCTTGCCCCGCTTTGAGCAGGTGGTTGAACTAAAGACTAGTTAGTTTAGTTACTCCATGTCACTAATCCCCTGCCCAGTCCTCAGTGGGGCAGGCATCACAGAAATGGGAAGTGTCCTGCTGTGCCTTGTGGCTGGTTGACAAGTGTCCTAGAGTGACTTTATGATGGGACAGCAAGCTACTCCCTTGAACAAACAGGTAGTTCGTGCGTGTAAGATATCAAACTAGAGCCAGAGGGGGCAGAAAAGATGAAAGAAGTCAACCCGAACACCAAAACCCAGCACTTCATCAAGCATTAAGCAAGCACTTCACCAAGCCCTGAACAGAGCTATCGTACTTCTAAAAATCTATTAAACCATAAGGATTTACTTCAAATACTAAAGTGCAAAGGTATTGAACTGCTGTAGATAGCAAGGCTCCAATAATTCACTATTTCACTATGCCTTCCTGCTCCCTTCCCTTGCAAAACTATCAGAAATATTGGTAATATTCTTTAAAAATTCTATCTGCTTTCTTCTTCCTATGTTGGGGACTTACAGAAGAAATAAGGACATTCCCAAGAGTACCTTTAAAAAAAAATCAAATAATTATTAAAAAAAAAAAAAAAGAAGAGAGATTTGTCTTCTGCATCATTATGGAGTAAAATTTTTTTTACTTTGCTGTATTGCTCCAGTCTCGAAGACAGTACAGATGAATTTATGTGAATAGATTCTCCCTTAAAAATCCAGATCATCATAAAAAACAAGCCAATTATAGGTAAAATTAAAAACCTTAAACTAAGAGACAACAGAGAATGACAATAATTTCTCAGTAACCTGCCTTTCACATAAAACACTAATTTTCCTTCCTGTCCCATGTAAATAGGGTTTTGTCTAGAAGACCTACAAAGGGCAAATGCTTGAACAAGAAAGAGCAAAGAGCCAGCCATCTACCAAACTCAAAGCTATTCAGCGCACAGAAAACAATAAAAAAAAAATTAAATATCTCTTTTTTAACTGAAATCTCAAAACTAGAACTCAAAATGTTGTCAGATACATGGTTTTGAATTTTATCATATCGTCCTTTACTCACTGAAATGATAAAAAAAAAAGTCAGCTTTCTTCTTCCTTGCTTACTGATTTACCTGTCAGAAAATTGCGCAATCGTCCAAACTGTACTTCATATTGCTGTGGCTCTGCCAGGCAGGGAGCTGCAGACACGACGTTGGCACAACCAGACTCAGATTGGACTGTGAAATAAAAGAAGCAAAAATTACATGAAGATTTTAGGATTTTCACATATGTGTCTAAAAACAATGCTTCTCATAAAATCCAAGGTATGAAGCCACTCAGATGACATTTTATCTTTCAAACCATCACCATCATTCAAACTATGACATAGTCCAAAGCATTTAAACATGGCATTAACCATCTAGACAGATCATGAATGAGAAAATATACTGAAAGCCAAAACCCACTCTAAAAAAATCTCAGCAACTCACCTGCTCCACCCAGAATACGTTTTTAAGTTTTCAAATACAACCTTAAATTCCCAAGAAATTCAGTGTAACAACCACCACAGATCCCTTAGAAGTTTTACAGTGGTGGTTTTACAACTTTACACTCAGAAAAGATGAGGAAAGCAACATACAACTTTCTCCAAAATAGTTTATTTTTCAGGGAGTCCTACCAACCATCATGAACAGGTCTAAAGTGACACTACTTTAGATTCTTAAATTTCTTGTCCCACTCATTATAACTTACGACAAATTATAATCATTATCATTCATTAACTTCTCACAGTGGTGGTAGAGAAAATACTGAATCTCTAAGCAAACACTCAGTAATTTTTAACCGAAAATGTGCCCTTCTCCCTGAAGATTTTAGGTTAAGGGGTAGCTGGCAACTGATCACAAGTTGTTATGGTCTCCTCAGACTGTGTGACACTGTTCTTCAGAACCAGACTCTGGAAAAAGTGGTTCCAAACTGTTTAGAAAGGGAATTGGCTTATCCTCCTCTGGCAGCAAACCTTTGCTGTTCTGCTAACAGCGTGGAATCTGCAGGGGACTTCGTGGAAGTTTACAGACATGCATCAAGGAACCCCAAACACATGCAAATACCAGTGATTAGAAACCCAAGTTCTGCTGCTCTAAATAGAGCACAAGAGGGCAAGGAGTTTCACTATTTTCCTTTCTGATTTTTTTTTCAAATCATGACTCGTGTCCCCTCCAAACCCCCTATTTTTATTACTTCCACTTCAATTTATTTCAGTCTGCCTTGCCCTGCCACCACTTTCCATCCTCTGCCTTTCTACTCCTGATTGATTGGGGGGCTTTTTGTTCCAGCATTTGGCTCATGCACAGAGGCACAAGTCTGCCAGCCCTGGGAGTCTATAAACAACATTATCAAATGTTCACATGCTGAAGAGAGATAGGCCAGGCTCCAGCTCATCTCAATGCCTCTAATTAGAAAGAGATCAGCACATGGTACACAGGCAGCCTGTCATTATTCTTCCCCCACCCCTCTCTCTCTTTCTCTCTCTCTGGTAAGACACAAGTTTACCTTTCTTCAGCCTATGTAAATACAGGAGGTATGTTTGGCAAGCTGAATTCAGCTTTTGAAACACAGAGATGGGCTCAGCTCATCCTTCTCTCTTGGGAAAAAAAACGCCACCAAAACCAGATTCCAGCACCAATACGATATCATCTCTTAATTCAGTTTAGATATACACAAATATAACTTGCTGAAAGGCACAGCTACACTGAGCTTTCTACAGCCTGGCTGCTTCAGAAACTCAAAGATGGTAAGAACTCCAGGCTCACATACTGGTACTACTCAACAGCTAAAGTAAAAAACTCTGCTATTTGGATGTAAAATTGAATATAATCAATATCCAGCATGAGAAAGTTAACTGCATGTATGCACATGCAGTAACTCAAGAATACTTAGTGACAGTTTCCAATGTCACCCATACAACTCTTTGTAAAAGCAGAGAAATATAGAAATACGAGGGCCTGTCTCTCAGGCTATCACAGGATTACATGCAACAGTCAACTCCTCACAGAGATCTGGTGGCCTTATTTCTGCAGGATGGGAACGGCCTGCCACCTTGCTCATGCTATGCAAGCACAACTCATTGGCCTAGACTTTCAGGTATTTTCTCCATGCCAAAATTTTCTCTGCATAAGCAACTTAATTCCAAAATTAAGGTGTACTTCATGCTTTAGAAAGTGGAGTATCAATTTGTCTACCTGTCCTGAAACAGTCTGACCCGGCAACCATTATGTAATGGTTTCAGTAATGATGCTAGAGCTCATTCCCATCCAGCAAATGGTAAATGAACCCTACATACCGACAGTTCTAACTAATTCCAATTCTTTGCCTTCCCAAAACTTTAAACCAATGAGAACTGTAAAAAGATCAAGAAGTCAACTGATTCCAAAACAAGAGTAAAATTTCATGCACATTTTCCACCTGGTAGAAATAAAACACTGGCTGTATCTTTCTCATACATTAATAAACCTACTACAGTTTCTTTTCCACCTTCCCCATTGGTTATAAGAACATCTATTAGAAATATCTGTTCCTTCATATCCAGTAAGTCTGGCCACCTATGCAACCTGATAGGAAATTCAAAGGAACTCACTCCTAACTCAGGGATATGGACAGTACCCTCCTGGTCTTGTGAGTTGGCTACCAGCAGAATTGCTTCCAGCTAACAAATGTGGGGCTACTTTAAATGTGTAACAGCAACTGATTCCTATTTTAGGTGAGCATGAAGTATAATTGTACATTATTTCAGCTAGTCATATGTGCTAACAGTGCTATGGGCAGTATTGGAGGAACCTGTTCCTTGGTCACTCACTCTGTCCTCAGATAGTGTTCTTGTTTTCTAGAGAAATACAAGATAATCACAAGGAAGCTCTATGCTGTATTTCCTGCAGATATAATTGGACAGAATCATCTGAGCTGCTTCTTCCACAGAAAAGGTTGGACCAGATCTTTTTCCGAGGTCCCCTCCAAGTCTCCCATTCACACAGGCTAGTTAATTTAAAAGTCAAACAAAAGAGCTGAACATAAAAAACAAGGTGAGCTTTGCTAAGGAAAAAGCAAAAACGTCTTCAGAAAAACACATTTGATCACTTTCTCCAAAATAAAGCACTGCAGGCTTTACAATCTGCTCAGTTTTTACTCAGTTCACAAAACTAAGACGACCGCAGCAGAAAGTATTTCCAGCATCTGTTGTCAGGTTAAGTAACAAGCTTGGGTTTACTTTTCTATCAGTCACTGATAGAACTGCAGCATGCTCACTGACAGCTCATTGCAAGCATGTTTGACAAGGAGTAGTAAGCAGCTGAACACATGAGAGCAGCCCATTTTCAGCTCTAATGAAAACTGATGACTAAATTCTCAATCACCATCCACAAAACCTGTGCGCCGGCAAGAGGATACAGACTAATATGACATTTAGTATTAACATTTGGTGGAAGATCAGAAAAAAGACAAAACCCAAACACACACTCATTCACACTCTTTATTCAATTTTTTTTTTCCTGCATGAGGCCACATGCTCATGCCAGGGCTTGTAGTCCAGTTCATCTCCAGTACTTTAGACACTTCTGTGTCCTCCTCATATTGCTGGTATCACATTCTGAGCATGTTTTGACACTGACCTTTCTACCCACTTCTCAAATCTATTGAAAAACAATTCAGCAGTTCAGTTTAGTTTCATTCTTTCCCTGTCTTCCCCAGTACTTTTTCAGAGATTTCAATAAACTTCTGATAGTTAGGCTGAAAAAAGCCTAACTGAAAAAGGAAACGAAAAGAACTAAGATGTTAAGTTGCTTCTAATAATGAAATATTGTCCAATTTCCTCCAGGCCACTGAGGGAGTCCTCCTGGATATTCACCGACAGGTCACGCATCTTTTGATGGTTAACTATGGTAAAATACTCTAAAGGTGGAAAATCTGTTTTTGCATCCAGTCTTATCTACCCACAAACACAGTTATATAGCTACTAATACTTTGTCAAATCAAGTCGTATTACAAGGAACTCCACCACTTCCCTCTGTCTGAGATACTGTCATCATCTAAGCCATTTCATTGAAAGAAAAAAGTTTCTCCTTGCTTTTTTACCCAAAATGTCAGCGCAGTATTTTCTACTACGAGTAAATTTAATCTCTATAATGTCCACATAGCCTTCCTTCCAATACTTCTATGTGCTCAAGCAGCAGCAGAGTTTGTTAATACAAAAATAATAATTACAATGAAAACTGTCACAGGCACAATTCGGAAAGCAAGCAGTGCGGCAAGATTCAAAAGCCTTTAAGAAACAGAAGAAAGTTTATCTCCCTGCATGCCCTGTCTCATCCACTGAAGGTTTTGGGTTTTTTCTCCAAATGACAGAGTAGACTTCCCACAACTATAAAGCTGACTATGCCAGAAAAAGATACAGCCTTATCACTTTAATTTCACATGATATAACTCTGCTGGAGTACAAAGGTACAACAGAATTTCCTGCTTCTACTTCCTTTCTCATCTAGGTTATTCTCCCCTTCATTCCAAAGTACCACTACTCACCAGACGTCACATTATTTGGGATAAAATATATGTATTTTCCACTACCCTCACATGGTATTTCAGCCTGATGTTTCCCTGACTATGAGTGTCACCTTGTTACACTTACACCCACATTTTCAGTCTTCAAAAGTTCATAATTCGTGCCAATTTAACAGTGAGAAATTTCTTAATTTCAAAAGGAGAGATGCCTGTATGTGCAAACAAATTCATATAGATGCCAGCACACACCCCCACAACTCTGCCAAGAAGTAGTCATGGAAAATACGAAAGGATTACCTGTGAGATTAGCTGCCATCTCTTCAGCAGTCTGACACAGCCTCAGCCCTTGCTTTAGGGGACCTTCTGAGTCCACATACTGACGGCGCTTGAGGTAGCAGGACACCGCCATCTGAATCTGTTCTGTGCGTACGCGTTTCATGACCTCCAAAGAAAAGAAAAAGGTGATGAGACTCTAACAGGGTAAGCTGAGATCAGCTTAGACTGTAGATGAAGTAATACTGATAGAAAACAAACATCGCTGTATTTTTGTTGCTGAAGTATGAAACAACCTTCAGGGATTTCCTCTCAGTACCATGGCCTAACTAGACATTTTGTAGATCCCTGAAGATATTTTGCTGCCTAATTCCACTAACTTCACAGAGGAGTCAAAAATAGTTTTGAGGATTCTGGACTAAAACAGCAATGGTGAACTGAAGCATTTTTGTTAAAAACACCTCATAAAAAGGGAATGTCTCTCCTCCTTGAGTTTTGACAGAAGCATTTTGAATAATCTTCAGTCATTTTCTGCTTCTTCTGCTTGACCAACAAAAAAATCACCCAAAAACAACAACAAAACCCCCACAAACCTACAGAAGATTCAGCGGAATCAGAAATTAACATACAAAGACAGAAATTTTGGAAACATAATGCTTTATATACAAAACTATTCAGGGAATCCAAGAAGCAATAGCTTATTGGCTGAACTTAAAGATCAGTGCTAGACTTCTAGCACTTCACTCAGACAGGTTCCCCAGGGAAAAAAGAAGGAAATTAAAAGCCGAGCCTTCTGTCTTCGTCACCTGCCTTGACCTATCCAGGTTTCCCTCCTACAAAAGTCTGAAACAAAAAGAACCCTTTGAAGGTTTTTTAACATACATTTAGGAAGCCGTCCTCACAAACACCACTTGGAAGTACCTCAAAATCAAAATGACCCCAATGCTACCTTTTAACCCCTGGCTTGTAATAAAGGAACCTCAGTAAGATGAATGCAATAGCTTGCTATTTGGGTAGTCACTGACTGCACCAATCCTTCACAATAGCCATTGACTTTACACAGATAACCTAAAAGGCTTTAAATAAAGTAGAAGTAATCCACCGGGATTTTTTTCCTATCGCAACACCAGGTAAAGGATGCCTGGAGATAGTTCAACACCTTACAGCCCCACTACCACTGACATGAATGTTTCCTGAGTGCTAGTGCTTCCTGGTTTGACCAGCTAAATCTGATGAAACACAACTTCTCTGAGAGAGACAAGGATGCCCTTCCTCCCTTTGTAAGAATCATTATTTCTACCAAAAGGACAGCTTTAAAAACATTATTACAAATGAGTTTTTTCCAATACCCTTGCACACTTTAGTGCTTATTCCACTTGTTAGAACAACAATTCTTCTGTGAAGTTAGGTACAAGTGGATGAAGGTGCAAGGTTTCAGCAATAGTTCACTTTCAACAGATACATGGAATTGCAAACCCACATGTTTGGGTGCAAACCTTAAAAAGATTCCCATTTGTTCCCATAGGTTAAGTAACTGTTGAGGGCGGGAGTTATCAATGCATTTCCAGATAGACCCATTAAAATAAAAAGTTTTCAACACCTTTTTTCACTCCAAAAGCAAACTTCCTTTTTATCTTCCCCACAATTTAAAGAAGTTATACCTGAGACACTTTCTCAAGTGTAACACTTCTGCTGCACAAAACTGTAGGAAAGACAGAACACTTATCAAGACCACAAAGAAGAGTGGACACGAGGATGGATCAGCAACTTAGCACCCTCCTAAAAAACACCTTTAACTAAGCTTCACAATGTATTGTTACCATTCCGCATTTCAGCCAGCAGCATGGACTCGTGTGCAAGTGATTTGTCCAGGTCCACACTGAGGCATTTAGGCAATAAACCGAGGTATTTATGCAATCTGTACAGTTTCTTGCTACCCTAGGTACTCCCCCCTGCAGTCACAGTAGGGGATGTTACCAGCAGTATCGCAAGGAGAATTTTTTCCCTACTCCCAGGTGACACAACAGGAACTACCTTAAGGAAATGCGTCTTCACTAAGAAACAGCCATTGGCATCAGACACACTGTCACCCATACTCTAATTTCAGCTCTTTGCTTCTTCCTTCACTTTGCCTTTATACTTTATGTTCAGCAAACACCACCGAGGCAGGAAAAGCATTAATGAAAAGTGCAAGCGTAAAACCAACCCTCCTACAGATATTCTTTATTGAGCTCTTTATCAAAATTAGAGTGTATCATAAAATAAACATAAGGATGGAAATGCCTTCAGCCTGGTTCAAGCTATGGCAATTCACAATAGGTCAATGATGCAGAATTTAAAGGCATAAAAGGACAAGATTTCCATTTCTAACTTTCAATCAGTTTTAAGGCTCTAGCTCTGGTAACTGAAAACAACCTCCAAAATATGTAACAAACTGAAAGGATACAGAGTTCCCTGTGCAGGAAATGCATAAACTTTGAAACAATTTTTCAGAAGTCCCAGCTGTCTCATTCTCCTTGAAAAAAATGCTAATGGCATTTACTAATTTTTCTGATAAGCAAAATATAAAGGAAAGAGAGAGGAAAGATCACATTGTGAGAATGCAGAACTACAATGCAACATCTTCTGCACTGTTCCAAACTGGAGCACTGAAAAAAGGTTAAGGTAATTTTTTCTGAAGAACCAAAACCACTGAAAAAAAACAAAACCAAAACAAAAACCAGAGCAGAGGCTAATAACACAAAACACATCACAAATTCCTCCTTCCCGGAAAAGCTGGAAATCATTCGTGAACTAAGCATTGGGCCAAGGAAATTATTTTCCCGCCTATGCCACATTTCAGGTACAGGTTTAGGCAGATTCCACAGCCTTGAAATAATCCCAGTACAGACATACTAAAAAGAGATTAAAAACTAGCACTGGAAGCACTGCTTTTAAAGACTCTGTATTCCCGTCCTTACACTGGGACAGCAGTCTCTTCCTTCCAACAGACTGAGGAAAGACCTGTGAGCATCAGAGAGCTAAGTTTAAAAACACCCAACCCCCAAACCAATAAAAGCATAGAACAAAAGCACCTTTTGAATATTCTCTAATAAGAACTCTGTCTCAGGCCTCCGTTAAGGACAGCAAAAAATAATCTTTTATCCTTTATCACCACAGGTGAAATCTGAGCCCAACCAACAATAATAGGTCTCAATTTTTAACTTTGTGACATTAGGATAATCTGAAATTTACAAAATTTCAGAATAAACGAGGTAAGGATAAACTGATATGAAGATAACCATGAACTCAGAGCCAAGGTATGTCGCACATGCAGCAGCTGCAATTCACAAAAACAGACAAGTAAACACGACAAGTTGACTTGGACAGCATGGTGGTGGTGCAAAATAGGAAAATAGGATAGCAGCAACTAGGGAGAAGGCTTTTGCCTGAGCAGTGGCATTCATGTAAAGAGGCAGAGAGGGAACAGCTGTGATTTTAAAAGAGCATGAATCCATTTGCATTTGGACCGAGATCTGGCTCACAATCCACGAATGACGCTTCGCCAATTCCACATTGTTTCCCCCCGACCCCCCCGCGGCCCCAAGGCGGTGCCAAGCAGCGCTCCACCGATGTCCCCCGCGGGACACGCTTTCCTCCAGCCCACTCCACACCAGCTCGGCTCCAGCTCCGCCACCCCTGGGCCCTTCCTGGGCCGAGCGGAGCCGCGGGAGCAGGCGCTGCTCGCCTTTGGGCCCTGCCGGGGGACACCGGGGCCGGGAGCCCAGCGGGGCCCCACGCCCGTGCCGGGGCTGCTCCGCGGGCCGAAGGGCGCTCGCTGGGGGTACGCCAAAGTTAAAGCTTTCTCCTGTCAATATCAGAAAAAGAGGAAAAAAAAAGAGAAAAAAGAAAAAGGAGGAAAAAAAGAAAAGGGAAGGGAGATGGCGCGATAAGAAGGCGCTCGCTAAACCCACGCACTCGCCAAGGCAAAGGAGGATATCACGAGCAGAGGCCCCCCCGCGACCTCAGGGCGCAGGGCACACGCCCGGCCCCGTCCGCGGCCGGGGCCGCCCCCGCGGTGCCCCCGCCGCCC
>WBMY01006820.1:91132-204650 GCA_013397315.1 Donacobius atricapilla
GGCGCTGGGCAGCGGGGCCGCGGGGGGCTGGCGGGCGGAGCGGCGCTCGGGCCCCGAGCGCTCCCACGTGGGTGAGCGGGTGAGCGCCGGGTGCGGGGCCGCTGCCCGCCCGTCCGTCTGTCCGTCCGACCGCCTTCTCCTTGCTTGGCGTGTCTTCCAGACGCGTGTCTGCCTCCTCGCTGTTCCCACGGGCCGCCCCCATGGCAGCGATCTACTCCGGGATTTACCTGAAGCTGAGGAGCCCCAAGACTTCTTGGGAGGACAAACTCAAAATAGCCCGGTTCGCGTGGGTTTCTCACCAGTGCGTCCTGCCTAATAAGGAGCAAGTGAGTACATTTTCGCGGTGAGCAGTGATGAAAGAAGCAAATACCGATGGCAGACTGCCGCTGTGGATGAATCAGTTCTTAAGATTCCGATCTAGCTTCTAGCTAGCCGATAGCACTGTAAATACAGCGCTGATTTAGGACTGTGATCAGCTCTCGATTTCTTTGTCGTTACGTGAAGTGGTTTTGTAACAACGTATTGCAGGGAGCTTTAGCACAAAGACCCGCATTCGTGCAGGATGGAAGAAACTTCCTTGTGGAGGGGGTGGTGCCTGTGTTCTGTCTCTCAGAGACACGAGAAATCAGTCTTCAGAGCTGTCATTGCCATTGGTATTATGTCCAGTACAGGATGCTTTGAAGTCAGATGCTTTTGGTCATAGTTAAGAACTTCAGGATGGGAGGACTGACTTTAGCTATGTGTGCTTTCTCTGGTGCTCAGAACTTGTGCATGAGTAAAGAGCACACAGTGGACTCATGGACTGCTGCTTGGAAGGTGATTTTGTTTTCTCTTCATGAAACCTACTCTGTCTCCTAAGTCTTTTCACCCCATTTCCTGAAGGTCTGTGCAGTGTTTCCCTGGGTTAGGGGTGTCTTATCCTGTTTCTCCAGCCCTGGTAGTACTTTGGGGTCTAGAGTTTGCACATCTGAGATCTATGTTTCAGGTTCTTGTTATTTCAGTTACTTAGAATATTAAACTTAGCCATACAACACAACTTCGGTTTTAAAACAGTAATAAGATTTTGACCTTTTCCAGTTTGTACCCATCTAAATTCCTAGACCTGAATTTTTTAGGTAGTGAGTTTAAACATATGAAGAGAAGGATGTGAGTGGAATAGCAACTGTCAGAAAGTGAAAACCAGCTGAATCTCTGAGCACCGATTTAAAAGACTTCATTTGCTGATGAGTATCAACTGTTAGAAATAGAATGTTGTCAGATTAAAGATGTTCACTCCTGAAAGTTGTTTTGGATGGTACATGCGAGCACAGGTCCAACATTAGGTACACAGTGTAAGCTCTTAGGAGTTGAAACCTTTGGGAGCAGACTTCTCTGCTCAGTCAGGCTATTCTGCTTGGATGTAGCACGGTTCTCAAGGCACAAATGCTGTAACTGTGAAGAGGTACTGCTTTTGTCCTGTTTTTTTTCTTGGGGGTTGTTAAAGATTTCTTGTTTTCCCTTCTGTTAACAGGTTTTACTCGATTGGGTAAGCCAGACATTGGTTTCCAGCTACAACAAGAAACTTAAACTGGAGGATGAATTTGTTGAAAAACTCTGGGCATATCTTGACAATGTTATCCACAGTAAAAGACTACAGGATCTCTTAAGGAGTGGAAAGACCATTGGTCTCAATTTTTCAGTTGCACAGGTAACTATAACTGTGGATATTTGGTAAAATTCTGGATAGCAATAGATATCTCTTACAGTACTTGACTCTTCCTCACAGTGTCAGATGTTGCATGAAATATATATTAATCTGATCGTTTGCAGGACCTATACTGAAAGTTTCTCTATTTCTGTCCTGCAATACAGCTTGTATTTGTGCAGCACTAACGTTAAAAATGGCAGAATTAGTGAGTGGCTGCAAAGGCAGTGAAAATGACTGGGAAAATGACCCTTTGGGTTTTGATCAGATTGAAGGGAAGCAAGAAAAGATTGTCTTTACATGTAGAAATTGAACTATGAAGTATGGAGAATTGGTTGGATGAAATCTGTGCTTCAGAGATATTACACAGAAAGTGTGCCAAATTTAAATGTGGTCTGGGTATGAAAACCTGTCTGGATGAAGATTAGGTCAGAGGTACAGGACAGGGTGGTAGTGAGTCGAGTGGGAAGAATTTAAGGGTCTGATTTAGTCCAACACTGTTCCAGCTGAGGAGATGAACCATCCTCAATATGCTATAAGGAGGCAGGTGAGGTTTTTAACAAAATAGAGCCAGATTTGTAAATTGTTACTGAATTTGTTTGCAGGCATTATTTGAAGGTGAGAAAGGGGAGCATGTGAAAAGTGGATTGAAGGAGAAAACAGCAGGGAAATACACATAAAGTTTGAGAAAAGGAAGAGAAACACAACATTATTTCTCTACAAATGTCTATCCCTCAAAGAGTAAAAAGAGTTGTCCTTCACATTCCAGATATCAGGACCAGAAACTGCCTCCTTTTCAAATATAAAAGTGATATTTAGTCATGGACATTCTTACTAAATAAGCTTCCTGTATCAGAGCAGGGATGTGTATTGTGTGTAGGTTTTTTGATATTGGGAGCATAATTTTAGGGACCATTCAAGTAGGGAAGAAATTTACCCCTACTCCATTTCTGCAGGATGAACTGTTAGTATCAAATATGGATAGTTTTATGCTGTTGCCAGTAGCGTACATGAGGGCTTCCTTACTCATCTGGTGCTGCAAGCAAATGCAAGGACAGTGGAGCTTCTAGTTTGAAACCGGTGATGTGAGAGGCCCAGCATAGCTGTTGACACATCCCCCTTGCTTGCAGCCACCACTCACAGAAGGTGTTGCTGGTGCATTATGATAGGCTTTATCTTTGTATGCTAAATTGACGGGGTTTTGGGGTTTGTTTTTTTTTCTTTTTTCAGGTCATAAACAAAAGGTTATCAGAGGCCTGTTCTGAAAAAACACAGCAGAACATTGGCACCGTGCTGAGCTGCACTAGTGGCATCCTTTCTACTCCATCACTGTCCATCATTTACACAACAAAGTGTGAGCTTTTGGTAGATCTCCTCAGCAAGCTGTCCAAGCTGGCATGTCAGCAGCTGGCTTCTGACGATGCTGTGGGCTCCCAGTTGTTCAGTGTCCTCCAGCTTACCTTTGCTCAGTACCTCCTGTTGCAGAGGCAGCTAACCAACCAAACACGTGTGTTTGGGCTAGTGACAAGTCACTTACTCCAGCCATGTTTGCTCCTGAGGCACTTGCTGACTGTGAGGAGCTGGACACAAGCGGATGATAACCATGTGCATCAGCAGCTGAGCAGAGAAATACGAAGCCAAATAGAAACTTTGCTGCAGGCTGGGTTATTTCAGCCTGAGCTTTTCTCATCCTACAAAGAAGAGCTGCTGCCAGAACAGCACAAGAAGAAAGGAGCTTTCAAAACTCTTTTGCTACCAGTCAACACAGTGCAAACCAAGCTGGGCAGTGACTTGTGTGAACCTGCCCTCCATGGAGCGGTTGTGGCCAGTTCAGTGTCCCTGCTGTATAAGCTCTTTCTGGACTCGTTCTGTAAGGCAGAAAATCACCTTGTGTGTTTCCACATGCTCAGCAGCCTTTTTGGCTGTCTCAGGCTCTCTGACCTGCAAGAGGAGGGGCGGAGCAATACGCTCTCTCCTGTGGACTGGAGCACGGAGCTGCTTGCTTTGGAACAGCTTCTGAGCTTGGTGCTCAGCAATGATATCTATAACGTCGCCAGTGACCGTATCCGGCATAGGGAGGTGCAGTTTGGGTTTTACCGGAAGTTAGCACAGATGCTGCTGACTCACTCCCAAGCTTCCATCCCTGCTTGGTTCAGGTGTCTCAAACTCTTGATGTCCTTAAACCACCTTATAGTAGAGCCAGACCTCGACGACTTGGTGTCGTCGGCTTGGATTGATGCCAAGGCCTGTGAGCCATGTACAAAGAAGCCGCAGGAGACTCTCATCAACACCATATTCCAGATTTACTCCAAGCTGAGGCAGTTCCCACGGCTCTTTGAAGAGGTGCTGACAGTCATTTGCCGGCCAGCTGTTGATGAACTGAGGCCACCCATCTTCTCTGCTGGCCTGACAGTCCAGCTTCGTGAGTGCCTTCTTGAGCTGCCACCCAACCAGATTCTGGACATTCTGTGTCTCTTTGTGGAGAAATGCCAGGCCCTTATTCCAGCTGTTGAAGGGTCAGTTGACATGGCCTTGAAGCTGATGTCAATGTGCTCGGTCCTGCATGCTTTTTTGTTCAACATGAGGAGCCTAGATGATGTCACTCCTTCCCCTGTGGTGCTTCGCACTCAGCGTTTGATGGGAAACATACAGAAGGGAATAACTCAGCCACTGATGGAGCTGCTGCAGGCTCCTAGGAAAGAGGTAGGAAAGTCAGAGCTTTGGCTAAGAAAGGCCAGTGATGCTGCTCTCCTCCTTGTTTACACTTGGGTTGAGGTAGACACTCTGTTTGGTATTAGCTGCACTAAATATGTGTCTCCAACAGCTGAAATGGCTGTTACTGAGCCTGCTGCGAGGCACTGGGGCATTTCAGCTTTTCTGCCAGGTGTGGGGGAGCAGTGTTGGAGGAGAGTTATGGAACTTGCAAGTAGTTGTGCCTCCACTAGTAAATACTGCTTAGAACTGCTCACACTTCAGAAAATGAAGATGATGTTAATGCAGACTGAAGCTGACCTGCAGGCCTTGCAGCATGCTGCAGCTTTCATCCTGGAGTCTGGAAGATCCATCATGAGCAGAGGAGAATCTGAACCGTGGGATGGAGATATCAGTGCGATAACTGAACTTAGCTACCCCACAGCACACTGGCACCTCGTCATGTCCAACCTGACCATCCTGTTGCCCTATATTTCCATAAAAGATGTAGAGTACATTGCAAATGTGCTTCTAGAGACATTGATGTTGGCCAAAGCTCAGGAAGCTTCCACGGACCAGGAGCCTTACATCAGCATTGGAAAGATATCCCTTGGTTTGATCCACAGCTCTCTTCTACCAGAAATGAAGGTCCTGCACTGTGCTTTTCTGACCCATCTTATTCACCAATTTGCTATGGTGCTTCCCACTGCTACGAGGGTTTCAGTAGATCTGCCACTTCAGCAGCTGTCTGTGACTAATATTCCTTGGCATGATGAAATTCTGGCTCCTTGCAAAACTGTTGACCTGTTGGAAGTACCATCAGAAAACAAACTGCTGAAGAATGAGCTGAGCTTGTCTTGGAAAACACTGGAGAAAGTTGCCCAGTGTATAGTATTGTTAGCAAAAAATGGCTGCCCTGTGATCCTGAAAGAGCGTCAGCTACAAAGATGCCTGGGTTTGCTAGAAATTGTTTCTCTCCTGAAATTAGACAGTTTTTTTCCCTCTGACTGTACTCGATGTTTTCTGGTGCTGCTGTCCCTGCTAGTTAATACCAGGGCTAGTGTCTCTTGCAGCAAATTGTTACTGCTGAAGGTTTTAAGTACTTGCCTCCACCTCCTGAGGTGCCTGCAAGCTGGCAGGAATGCCAACTCTGTTTTTAAGGTGTTACATGCCAGCAATGTTCTTGAGGCTGTCATGAACTCCCAGCTTACAGCTAGCAAATTATTCACTGATGTCTTGACTGTTCCTGTTTGGGCACAGTATGTCCTGGAAGTCCAAGAGTTTTTGGAAAACTTTCTTCAGATGATTATTGAAAGAAGACAAAGTGTGAAGGTCAACTTGGAAAAGTTCATGTCTTTCCTGGTGAGCTGCAGGCCAGACACAGGTGCAGCCAAAAGCAAAGACTGGAAAAACTGGAATCCCGCAGGTGAGCAGTTACTGCTCACAGCATTCACCATGCTCTGTCATGTCGTCACACTGCACCTCCAGCAGCTGCCAGAAAAGAAGCTACATTCTGCGGATGTGCTGTCTGCTCTGTTGGAACCAGTAGTTCTGCAGATGGCCAGAACTGTTGAACATCGTCTTCAGAGTAACACCCCAAACCAGCTTTTGCCTGTAGCATTCATACCATCTGTCACAACTCTCCTCAAAGCAGATCTGAGCCATCCTGTCAAGAAGGACTGGCAGAAGGAGCCCAGTGGGTTTTTGGAGCAGCCCCGTATTAAACTATACCAAGAGTTTTACTCTCAGATACTGAAAGAGCTGCCCTGTGCAGGGAGTAATCTGCAGTTCCTTCAGCCTGCCTTGCAGTTCCTGACCGTCTTCTGCTCCGTGCCAGAGCTGTATCCTGGAAAAGAAACTGCAGTCCTGGTTGTTTTTGCTATAAAAAAGCTTCTCTCAGGTATGAAAACCCTCTTCCTCTACCTTCTTTGCTAATTTTGCAAGTTAAAAGCCATTTAGCAAAGCATACAGCTTCTTTAAAAGTCTGTATCTGTTTATTTGTGTTGAAACAGCAGGCTAACCTTTTTTAAATGCATAACAGGACAATTTTCAAGGAGTCAATATGGTGGTACCTGGACCACACCCACTGTCTAGTTTGGTAATGATCTTCTGATGGATGCTGACATCTTAATAAAATTGAGGTCCTGTGTTACTCATCCTTGGTAGAACATTTTGAAAGTAACTGGAACATGGTAATCCTTCTGGAGGTAGGGCTGAAGTACAGTGTCCTGCTCGTGTAATTGGTATAGTAGGCACCACTGAAGCAGCTGATCTGCACCAGGTCAGATCTTACAGTAAAATACTCATCTGCTTTGGTATCTGGTAGGTGAGTTTATAGAACAGTGGAAGTTACCTAACTGTTAAGGGTGCTGAGCACCATGTGGTAATTCTAAAAAATTCTCTGGGATATTGGCAGGTTGGTTACATTATCCTCATCAAATAAAGAGCCAGGGCTGGAGATTACATGAAGAACCTCTGCTGCCAGCTGTGGGACCTAATGGCTCCTTTATATTGTCTCATTCAGAAAGAGACACAAATACAGAACAGGCATAACTGTTCTCTTTGACCTCTCCAAACTATTGGAATTTGTCAAACTTATTACTGGCATGCTCTGGTGCAGTGGTCTCCAAACATTTTTGATTGCATACACCTATCACTAAAAAAACTAAGAAATTGAACACACAACCTGAAGATAATTTACTTATGAATTATACATGTGCTACTCCACTATGTACATTTGAAGCACACATACAGAAAATGTTTAAAAAGCACGAGATAAGGATGAAATAAACACTATTTAAAATATCCTTTTATATTTATTAAAGATATTTTACTTACAATTCCCACATCGCAATGAATTGTCTTGTGGACACCCTGGGGTTTGCACACCCTGCTTTGGGGACTGCTGTTCAAGTGAACTACAGTTGTGATCTAAGTGTTTGTATTACCATTAAATAGTCCTAAAAAAGCTTCATGCTTGTGTAATTTGTGATGGATCTCTGGCCACCATTTGTAGAAAAGACCTGTGGCTTGTTTAGCCTGCCCCTTGGCTTGTGCAGCTGCTTTGGTGTAGTCTTTCCGTATTATTGAAGACATTTTATTAGTATGATGACTGCTCTGTGAAATATTTGAGACCATCAAGTCATTGCACTAGTGGGGAGAAAGCTAAAAAAAGTATCAAGCCCTCTATGTATTTGAGTGTTAAAATAGGTACCCCCCGAGCTGTTTTATTTTCAGTTTGCCCTATTCTTACCTGTCGAAGTCCTTGTCTTGGGAATTGATGGCTTTTGTCTCTTGAATATGCAGGTCCTGCGATTACAACCCAGGTGATCCAAAGTATGGAGATGGAGCTGACAGAGGTGCTTGTCCATGTGCTGAGAAACTGCTCTGCTGAGGAGTTCTATGCTGTAATGAGGCTGGTGATGCAGGGACTGGAAGTGAGGAATGTTTGGCAGCAGAAGCCTAAAGTAAGCCATGAGCTTAATGTATTGTCGACTTTCTTCTGCAGTCTGCTGTATCTTGAAAAGTGGTTATTGGTTGAATGACATTTGTTAAATTTTTTTTTCTTCTTCCTGCTTTATGTTCAGTGATCAGGTGAAATTAATTTATGTGGATAAGGGCTTGGTGACTGTGCTATGTTCTGTATATAAATTGAGAGGTGGAAAGATCATGGAAATTTACTCAAAAAAGTTTCTGTCCCAATTAAGGACTCAGCAGTCTCAATTCCATGTATTGTCATAGGGAATCACACAGCTATGGTGTTACAGGCCATGCTGAAAGCTCTTTCCTACTTGCTGCTCAGAGCTGTTGTACAGCAGATACGAGCACTAAGTGTTTGCCTGTAGCTCTTTTTTACAAAGTTAAAGGCACTTTTAGAAGTTCTGGTGTTCTTAGGTAAAACCAAAACTGCACCTGTGCTTTTGGTACTTGTTGCTCTAAAGACTACTCAGCAATAACCAGACAGCACTCAGTATCTTTTTAAATTCTGTGCCCTTCTTCAGAGCAGCTTAAGCATCAGTGGTAATGTATGGAACACTTTTGGCAAAAAAAGTCATCTGTGTGCTCCATAGAAAGCCCAGTGACTTGAGAATGACACTTGGATTAAACTCACGGGGTTATCCAACCCTGTCTTATTTGTCAGAAAGAGACACGGGCGTGCTGCGTCAATTCTTGATGCACCTTTTTGGAAGTGGATCTGAAATTCCGGAACTTCACAGATAATTCCTACCACCTGAATGTAGCTTGCAATATGTTTCTTGCATCAGTCTGTATAAACAACTAGCAAGTAAAAAAATCCCTGCTGCCAAAAGCAGCATTCTTAATTTATAGTGTACTGGTGTCCTTGTATTGCCTCTGCTTCCCTCTGTTATCTAGTGGCACTTGTATGAGAAGGCTTTCCTTTCTTAAAAGTCATGTAAGCCTTTTTGTACAGTAAATTGATTGTGAAGCAGATGTAGCCTAAAGTACATTTGGGTCAGTGCTGCTCAGGGCATTGAATTCTGTTGAGCTGCTGCTTACTTCACAGTTTCCAAAGAGAGGTATTGGTGGGAGGCCTTTCATGTGTCAAGCTCTGGTAATGCTCAGAAGTGCCACTGGCCTTGAAAGAGCTCTTCTGTACTTGAAATGAGCCAGTGTGTCTTGTATCCCTGACGGATGATCTGTCTGCTTTCTGCAGGAAGTATTGTCAGCTGTTACGCTAACCAAATTATTGCTCAGCTGCCCATTAAGTGGAGACAAAGAGCAAGCTTTCTGGTTTGCCAGCCCACAGATAATCACAGCTTTAGCCGTAAGTATCTCTTTATTGTAACTTCATTACCTACCCCACCTATCTGTTAGAGTCTCTAGTGCTTACATCTAATGTGCACAGAGGCACACAGGAACAAAAACTAAAGAAATCCATGCCAGATTCATCTGAACGTTTTTGTCTATACCCTTTTTCTCTTCCTTCCTCAAGTAAATCCCCTCCTGTGAGTGCAGTGTGCAGGTCATCCAATACACAGTAATTTTATGGAACTACACTGTGTAATATAGAGATTGGGAGAAACTTGTTAGACTGCAGAGTTGAGAGTCTGTCTCCTGTCCTTCCTCCTGTCCAAAAGAAAAGATAACCATCAGCCATGTGTTGCAGCAGAAACCAACAGCAGCAAAACAAAACAAGTGCAAAAGTAATTATATAAAGTCACTGAATTATGAAAGGGAAACTTAACTGAAACTAATCAAACCCAAGTTTCCTGCCCTTCATTTTTACAACATATAAACCTAGTGTGTAGGCTTTTCTTCTCTTGGGGTTATATCTGTAGGCGAGAATTTATCAGAGGTTGGTTCTGCAATGCCTGGGAATCAAAAGCTTGCAGTTTCTGCCCTTTTTGATAGGTCTGCATGCATGTAAAGGAGTGAACTGCATCATTGGATTCGTGTGAAGAGGTGCGAAGAGGTGCTGGTTTTCAGGGGGCTGGGGAATAGTTGCCATTCCAGGTATGCTCACAGCAGTGTTTGTTTGAAATGCATCAAATGCATCCTCACACAGGGCACAATTGCATGAAAATGGCTCAGGTGCAGAAGTCTCCTGCCGGTCCAGCTAGCACAGGTCTAGTTCCATTGACTCCAGTCAGAGCATTGTTCCGGCACTAACGATAAGTGGCTAATGCATGTCTCGTTGTCTGTTTCCTGTCTTGCAGCTGCAAACCAAAGAGGCCTGTCAGGACCGGTCACTGATTTCCATCATAGTTATACCTGTTCTAGAGACTGTAGCAGCTCTGCTAAGGCAAGGAGAAAGGGTTCTCATGAATCCACGTCATGTTTCATTGGCATTCAGCATTCTTCTAACAGTCCCTCTGGATCATCTGAAGACAGAAGACTATCGTGGTGTCTTCATGGGGGTCCATGAAGTGCTCTTCTCTATTGTGCAGTGTCATCCAAAGGTATATCTTTGAGGGGGTGGGAGAAGGGGAAAAAGTTTGAAAGAGCAAACGTGTTAGTGATAGAATTTTTTTAATATGGTTTTGAAATATTTTTGATAGTATGAAAGTACATTGTACTGCTTGTCATTTAAAAGGCTGGGAATCTCAAAATCACATAATTTCAGTTGCTCTCCTGCTTTGCTTGTGCCTGCATTGTTGTTCTTTGACAGTGGATTGCTTATGAACATCTGATGCTAGATTAGAAGAAAATGTTTCCTTTTACTATGATTGATTCTAGAAGCTCAAATGGCTCAGGATGCAGAATGAAAAGATAATTTCTACCTCTTCACTCCCTCTACTATGTAATCTCAGATGTTTTTATTTCATGTGTTTTTCAGGTGCTGTTTAAAGCAACACCATCTTTTCTGAGCAGTTTCCATCGTCTGGTTGTTTCTGTAATGCATGAAGGATGTCAGAAAGGAGACAGCAGAGGTACCATATCTTTTCCACCTTTTCATTATATATATACACTCTAGAAGAGGAGATGCTGAACAGGACAAAGTCCTCAAAACCTAGCTGTGGCATTGAAACTGTCAGTCCTATCTGTCCTTTGTGAAAAATTGGGGATGACCTTTGTGGTGTTGCAGGCTTAGGTAGGCAACTGGGGATCCTGGGGAGCTGCATGCAGACAGCATTGCTTTTGGTGAATAAGTTATTCTTCACTGACTGGCTGAGAAATAGACAGGAAGCAGTGAGCCTTGTTGTGCCCAGTTTCTGCTCTTCCTATCGACTGCTGTGTCTGCAAGCATGGTGGCTGTGAGCTCCAGTGATTCATGCTAATACGTGTGAGTTATAATCCCAAATGGATGCTACTAAATGGAATCCTGGAGATTGGAACTATGTTTACTACAGAGCTATGTTGTCACCATTCTATGTTAAGTATAAGAACTCTCTATGTATCTGAAACATCAGTTGGGATTAGATGATATATCTGTATGGTCAAGGATTTGGAGTAAGTGTAATTAAATATCGTAAGAGGAAGGGATAAAAACAGACCTCTTCCTGGAAAACATTAAAGAATTTAGATAGTCAAAGTAAACAAATCAGGTTTGTCCACAATGATTAAGATGGTAAGAACACAAATACCCTGTCCTTAATAGTGGAGAGTTTTGAGACAAATTGACTTCATGGCCTGAAACTGATTGTATCCCAGCTTTCTGCTGATGTCCTACAGCCTGTGCCATGTTCAGATTTATCTCAGCTGATATTTTGCCCACAGCTGTGGGCAAATGTAAGTGTATGTATTTGTTGCAGAAGAATATATTAGCTGAAGCTCACTGATAGAGGAAAAGGTGTGTTAAACTGGTGCCAGATTTGGAGAGTTTTCTTGCTTCGGCAATTTGTTTACATAAGGCAATCGTCACAGGAAGCTTACAGGTACATGGCATCCTCAAGCTGAAAATGATGCTGTTTGTCTTTGCAGAATTGTTCTGGTTTTGTTACAGATAACATGAAAGTAATTTGTGATTTCCCTTCTCCCTTATTTGTACTAGCTCTCTTCATTCTCTGCCTTACTGAGTTAATTCTCAGCTGATCTCAGCAGTCTCACTTTAGAGATCTCCAGTGATGTAGCTTTTGCTGCTATATTCCATATAATAGATCTCATTAGAAAGCTTTGTTACTATGCTGTTGCTAAGAAATGTCTTCTGATTTCCTCTAGGTAGGGAATACAATTTTCTTGTCTCCTTGTTCTCTCCTCCACAGTGCTAGTTGGGACTGAATTGTGGAAGGCACCATAACTGCCATTTTGTGTACTTCAACATCTATAACAAGTAATTTTTGTCTTGCAGTGCACATGAAATTGGAATCAGTATGCTCTTAAAAAATAGCCATTCTAAGATATGTGTTGTGGGGGGCCTGCAGCTTTGGCTTGACTAAAAAAGATGATAAAATAGGCAAGCTGTCCTTGGCCTCATGTAGTTCAAGGATCGTGGAAGACTGAGTGATTCTTTGTGGTTTTTTTTCCTAATATTTTTAAACCTCAAATGCCAGGCTGCATCTCACTTTGTGTTGTAGGCAACACGGATGAGTTTGAAATTATTGTGAAGTGTGCACACTTGGTAGAACGGATGTATACTCATATTGCTGCAGAAATGGAGGACTTCACTGTGTTTTCTGCTTTCATTGTGGCTCAGTATGTGACTGAATTGCAGAAGGTATGTTCTCATCTGTCTTGAAAGTGCCATAATATTGTGCTAGTTTTGGAGTCTCTGTTAAATTTTATAACATTTGTGAAGTTACAGAAGTTGTTAGGACTTATGGAGATGCAGGTTTCATCCAGGCTATTATATTATGCAAGAGTTCATGAGAATCGTTGTTACAAAACTCCTGGAAAATATTCTAAAGATGTGGGCTGTGGGTTTTTTTCTTTTAAGGTAAAACAATGCAGTGCCCAGGTACAAAGGTGCTTTGCTTTAGTGCCATGTTGGGTGTTGCTTTTCTTCATAGAATCATGGAATGGTTTGGGTTGAAAGGTTGAAAGATAACCTTTAAAAGTCATCTAGTCCGAGTCCTCTACAATGAGCCAGGACATCTTGAAATAGATCAGGTTGCTCACAGCCACATCCAACCTGCCCTTGAATGTTTCCAGGGATGAAGTATCCACCACCTCTCTGGGTAACCTGTTCCAGAGTTTTGCCACCATCATTGTTAAAAATGTCTTCCTTATACATCTGGTAGTTAAGTTTATCTCCCAGATAGTCTCAGTTGTCCAGGACTGATAGCAGTTAAGGCCCCATCTGGCAAAGTAATGGTGGAAGATTCTCCTGGAATATCTTTTAATATGGTCTAAATGATTAAGTGAATGGAAAAAAAGTTACCAAGGCAAGAATTGTTAGCTTTTCAGTAATTCTCCTTCTGTACCAAAGATATCAGTCTGATCCTTACTGAAAGCAACTACTTCTGCTCTTATGGATGCCAGAGCCAGATCAGTGTTTTCTCTCATCCAGAGGTAACTTCAGCTTGTCATTTTCTTCAGCCCAATAGATTGAGATTTCATCAGGGTTTGAATGCTGCTTGTGGTGCAAGTACCCGCAAACCGATAATTTGTGGTTCTGGCCTGGGCATGGGCAGAAATACTGAAAGGAAATTTAGTCTTTGTTTTTAGGCTCTCTTACAAAAAAAAGAAAAATCCTAACTCGTGCTATGTTTCTGAAGGATTGTGGTGTAACCAGTGTAACTAACCATGAAGGTTATTACAGCGGTTAAACTTCACTGCCTTCTTTGTCACCTGTCTTTTTTTGTGTCTTTTTTTTGGGGGGGAAGAGGGGGTGGAGTGGGGGAGCAAAATACTGGGAGATGTCAGATTTTAGCCATATTATTTCATGTTTCTGGTTAGTTGGTTATTGTTTACATAGTGAAAAATTTGTAGTAGATCAGCAAAGGGAAAATTGCTGTTAAGACGACTTCTGTTCCCCTTAACCCTCTGTAAATTCTGTGATCTGGTCATTACTGAATGCCTGAAAGCCTCATTTGAATTATCAAACGACCTTTTTAAGTTGAAAGGACACTTGTCTCAGTATTAGCAGGAGTACACAGTCCCATGAGACTTCTAGGAAAGTTTTATGCAAGATGTTCACTGGGAAATGGAAAGTGATGGATGATAGCTGAAACCACAGATCAGTAATGTATGCATGAAACCTTTGGGTGTAGAGGTGGGAATCGGTGTAGTGAGCCACCAGACATTGTGGCAGAGGAGTGTTTTCTGTCTAACAGAATTGATAGATCACAAGTAGGTGATGATTTATTTGCTTATTAAACTGCTGAGAATTGATGGCTATCAGAGGAAAGGGGGGTGCCTCAGATGCCTGTCTTAAATGAGGCATGTGCTCATCTTTCATGTTGCAGAGGGAGAGAAAAACTCTTTTAACCACTCATCTCTTCCGAGTCAGGATCAGTGGCTTTCACCCTGCAATATGAAGACCCTACGGGTCTATCAGCGATAACTGAGAAAAACGTGTTAGTAGATTTAAGTCTTTACATAGCCATCTGCATACTTACTGGAACCCTTCTAAGTGTCTGCGGACTAGAACTGATGAAAGCTACTGGCCTAAGCAGTCACTTACCCCAAAAGTGGTTGTGTAACAACTCCCTCAAGTGCTTCCTCTTTTTACCCCAAATTATTTTGTATTAATCTAGAAAGATTCCTGATTGGAGTAGGTGGCATCCCTTTCATACTGTTGACAGTGCTTTCTGCTTGTTGCCTATAAGCTGTTGCTTAATTCAGCAGTGGTGAAATACCTCTTCACACATTTAATGTCTCACATCAAGAGCTCTATAATGCATGACAAATTGGTTGTTCTAACTGTATAGACCATAAACCACTTACAAGTATAATTAACTGCCAGCCAGTAGTGGCAGCTGTTTAAATCTTTGGTTCTGCTTCCCATGGTGTTATTGGTGTTTATAGGAAACTGCAAAACAAGAATGGCCCGAATAAGGCATGGATCCAGATGAATTTGTGATGTGAGGGATGCAGTTCCATTAACTGCAGCTCTAAGATAGCTGCTTATCCCAAGTGGGCCATCTGGTCCATATTGTCAATAGCTGTGGGTTTTCCTGTCCTTGTTCTCTGCAGTCATTTCTCTGCCCTAGGAAGGGAGAACCCAGCCCAGTGCATTCACTGAGAGCTGTGATGCTCAGCTGTTCTCCAACAGTATTCCACAATGTAGGGAGAAATAACATCTGTAGTAAACAAACCAATTGATCAACTGACAGAGAAGGGAAAAATTACAACCTCTTGGACATGCAAACTCTTCAGGGTCACAGATTGAAAGGAAGTCTTATGTGCCTTAATGCCTGCTATATGTTTTTCCCTGCTATGTTAGTGGATCTAACAAAACATATTAGCTGTTCCACATTTAGGGCAGAAAGACAGTGAGAGCCTTGTCACAGTGATGAGGAGTGCACTTCATTAGCAGAAAGTTTATTAGTTGCCTGAGGAAGAAAGAAGCCTGAATTTTAATGACAGCTTTTTATGTAATTTTCATTAGGCCTGGAGTGCAAAGGCTCACATCTGGAGGCATAAAGCTAATTTTGGGATTCAGCAAAGATAAGACATGGTTCTGCAGCAAAAATAACACAATGGTGCCAGAGGCCATCACTGTCTTGGGCAGTGAAGTATTTAGCAAGTGATTTGTGAATACAGGACAAATTCCAATTGGCCTAGAGCAGCAGAGGACTCCAGAGTCAGCACTGGTGTTTCTGGTTGTTAGTGGTGGTTCTGCTGGTTGTGGGGTTGAGCAGCGGTAATGTCAGGAGCAGGGTGCTGAGTCCCGAGTCATTTGTTGTATTCCTCCAACTTTCTGCATGACTTCAGGCAAGGTACCTGATTCCTGGTGTTGAAACAGATTAAGGAAATACACATCTCCTGAGATTTTTGAAGGCTTTTTTTATTAAGGCTTGCACATTGAAGTACTCAGAAAAAATTGATAGATAAATATGAAATTATGAAGTGATAAGTTAGAATTGTTTGACTACTCAATGTAAATGAGAGAGCAGCCTAAAGGAAGTGCTCATTTGAAATGGACTTAATAGTATACAGCCTATAGGGGACATGCAGAATCTACTGAAATATGTAATCCAAGGCAAGTATTTTATTTTTTTTTTTAATTAGTGTTGTGCTGAGGACTGTCCATGTGATTCCAGGATGACTAGTGTCTTTGCCACTGCAGCAATGTGTATAGTACTCCTGTGGATTTTGCTGCAGGGGTTGTGCTTGTTTTGCAAAACATGTTTGCAAAATTCGGGAAAACACTGCACAAGTCAAAATCTTGAATTTTATCTAATGGGCTGTTCCAGATGGTCTGATGCAAAGGATAATGTTGTCAGCATTTAATGTATACTGACTGTGGAAATGGTGTTTCCTTGCCTTTCTGTCTTCAAGTTTAAGACAATTTTGTTCTTCTTGTAGGTGACTTTGCACCCAGCTGTGAAGAGACACCTCACAGAAGGAATATATCACATCCTTGACCTTTGCATTGAACGGGACATCAAGTTCTTAAATGTATCACTCCCAGCAGGCGTGAGGGAGGTCTTTAAGGATCTGTATAATGATTACAACCACTATCACAAAGCAAAAAAGCAGGGGGAGGAAAAGTACACTGCGTGATCAATCCTGCCTGGCGCTGTGTGATCAGTTATGAATTGATCTTGCAGTGCTCAGAAGATGCTCCGTTGCTGTTCGGTTTGGGATGATGAGTAAGATCGAACCCGAGGAGGGTCCTAAACGTGGATTGCATTTATCCCTATACACCCAGCCCTCACAATGGGGAAAAAGGGAACTGGGGAGGGAGGACGTGCTGTGCTGTTGGTTCTGGTCCTGTGTTGTGCCACAAATGGCAGAACTGCTGTGCCTCTGCTGGCCCCCCTGGTGAACTCTCTGGGAGCCTTGGGGAGCTCACTGCAATTTGGCAGCAGATGTCAGGCTTCAGGCTTTGGCACATCATGGTGCTTTCCTATGCACCCAATAGTCTGGTCTAAAAGCCAGTGAGGGATATAACCCCTGCTTTTGCTTACATGGTAAGCAGAATTAAAGCAGTTAAAGTGCTTATTTTTGTACCCTGTTATTTTACATTTTTTAACTGAAGAAAGTTGTCAATGTTACACAGCTGTGCAGTAGGTTACTGTGGAAACCTGCAGAAGTAACAGTAAAAAATTTGAAAGATTGTATCTCTTTGCTTGATTGGTTTTGCTGTCCAGTCCAGCCCTGGGCAACCTGGTTTGACCTATTGAATTTCCTTCCCAACTTTATTATCCTCTGATCTCATGATAATCAAAAAGACTGACTACCTGGAGCTCTGGTCGATTTACTGTCATTAAGCAATTACACTTAGTCATCTGAGCTGTGGCCACTCTCAGTGTACAGTTTTAGCTTGTGACAAATGTTAATTACCACTGTCACTGTCTGAGACCCTTCTTGGTCTGAGCTCAGCCTTGTTGCTTTACATTCACTCTAGGTTAAGAGTAAGCCCTTGACTTCTTGCAGCTCAGCTCGGCTTCTGACAGGAAGTTTTATCAAATTTTGTCAAATAGCTCCCTCTCATTAGCTAAAATACAGAAGTTTTTTTTTTTTAATGTTACATACTAAAGATCTAAATTTTTATGTAAGTGGTGAAACAATCTTCAGACATACATGTAGGTAGTAGAAAGAACTCAATACTCTCATATGATTATCTTTAATCTATAGATGGGGGTGGGCAGAGGGGGACTGGAATGTGGCTTACCACTTTGCTGGGTCCATTTGCCTCATAGCAAGGTCCAAAGGATGAAGTTTGTCTGGGAAAAAAGTCTCCGTGTGGCTCAGATGAGGGAGGTGACCAGGACTTGCTAAACTTCATCTTTTGAACTGGAGATGACCCTCATCTCATCCTGAAAAAAGTATCTTGGAGGGCTTTGATACTGTGCAAGTGCTGTTCAGAAGTAATAGTGCTATGTTATTAACATCTTCTAGTCACAAATGCAAACCACAGTGGCATATAGGCTGCCATAGTTAACTCTGTCCAAGCTGGATCCTGTGCACCATGGGGCCACTTCTGTATTTTATTTCATGTGGGCCAGCAATGGGAAGGGGAGTTACTTCTGCCCCACCAGGAAGTGAGACAATGAAGGGAAACATATAGGAGCTGGGGGCATCCAGAGGGGCACCAAAGAGGGGAGGTCTCCAGGGTGGAGACAGTTAATACACTGGAAGACAAAGGAAGGTTTTGAGCACTGGGACAGGATGTGGAAAGAACAGCAGAAAAACAGAGAGCTGGGTTTGGAGCGGGGGAGGAAGGAAGTGAGGGAGGAAGGAAGTGAGGTAGCATCTCTGGCGTGTAAGTGTCAAGGCTCCCCCGGTGCAGCCATATGGTGCAAGCCACACACATAGCTCAAAAGCCTCTGAGTGCAGACCACAGTAAATAATGTTAGCCAAAGGAGGTAAACTGGCTGAGTTGAGATCAGTTTTATTTCATTAATACTAACTTTTAAAATGTTACCAATTTTACCCTCTTGGAAATGAAAATGTGTGACTGACTTAGATGTACAGGGGTGATGGAATTAACAAACCCCCACTATCAAAAGGGCACAGTGCTTGAATGAATGAAAATCTGAAATCCTGCCACAATTGAACCTTTATTTCAAACACCCTGTGCAACTGCCGCTTATCCCACAGACCCCCTCCTTCTCCATGGAAAGCAGTGGAGTTCTGAAGCACAAAGCAGCGTTTCTGTGTAGAAGGGACAAAGGGGTTAAAAGGAAGGCTGTCTTTCACTTGCTAATCCCAGGTCTTTGTCCAAGAACTGCTCCGGATTTTTTTTTAGCTAGAATAAATTAAATCACTGGCAGAGGACCACCTGCTGAGAAAGCAGGCTTTGTACTCCCGAGTGCATTCCCATGTGAGTGCAGTTTTCCTCTGTTGTCACACGATGGGGCCATCCTGCAAGGGTACAAAGCACCGTCTGAAATCAGTTTTGGAGCCCTTCCTCCTAGGCTGGGTTAGTTTATGAGCTCTAAATGTCAGGAAGGTAAAGGGTTTAGAGGAAACACCATCTCAGGGGTAAGGGCTGGGAATCACGACTTTTTTTTCACTGGAGCGTTGCTTTGTGCGAGTGAATCTCCAGGCCTTAGAGGCTTCTGCAACAGATATTCTTGGCCAGATTTCCAATTTCCAGCATCTCTTCTGAGGGCTTTTCTTGCTGCAGCATGGACAGAAATTCCTCCTGTAGGCAGAGCTCGAGGGCTGGGATCTCAGGGTCCTGCTGGCCGTGCCACTGGCTCAGCCTGTTACTCTGCCGTGCATGCGGTGTTTTTTACTGGTGCATGGGCAGTGCCCAAGTCTGCTGTGCCAAAAACTGGCTCAAATAGCAAGAAACAGGAAAGGCAAGAAGAACAGTCAAGACCAACAAAAATCACACTGGGTTTATTTACCCCTTATTTTTGTGTAGCTGCTGTGAAAATCAGCTGATTTTATTACTTACCTGGCGGTGGGGCTTAATACTTGTTTTACCTTGTGGATAGAAATGTCAAAAAAGATGATGGTTTAAGACGTTAGAAATTGTGTTGCTTATTCAAAAATTATTTTTCCTGATACCTTTTGGGAAGAGACTATGTACCGAGTACTAATCTTGAAATGAATCAATAGCCTCCTATTTGTTTAGTTGATGCGGTTCCAGAGCTTCTGGGTAACAGAAGGTTCCTTCCAAAGCTACCTTTATAGGTTAGAACATAATAATATGAATAAATGAGTATTTTGAGAGATTTCTGTACTGTTATTACTGAACCATTAAATGTCTCCAGTGACACAGTTTGCTGATGATAGTGAACTGAGTGGGGAAGTGAACACTTGGACAGGAGAGCAAGCTGCAAGAAGACCTGGATAGGCTTTAAGGCTGGGCTAACAAAAACCCTGTGAAGTTCAACAAAGACAAATATAGGGTCTTGCGCCTGGGAGAATGTAATCCAAGAGTCCAGCACAGGCTGGGATCTGCCCATGTGGGGAGCAGCTCTGTGGAAAGGGAACTGGAGGTCCCAGTGAACAACAAGCTCAGTATGAGTGCACGTGGGCTTCTGCGGCAAAGAAATCCAATGGAATACTCAATCCCATCAACAAGGGCATCACCAGCACAGAGAAAGAAGTCATTATCCCACTCTATTCAGTGCTACTCAGGCCACACCAGGAATAATGTGATCAATTCTATTCCCCATTATGCAAAAGAGATGTGGACAGGCTGGAGAATGTCCACAATGATGATCAAAGGAAGCTTTCCATGGGAGGAAAGGCTGACACAACTGGGTTTGTTTAGCCTTGAGAAATTAAGGTTTAGAGGGAGACCTTAGCACTCTTCCTGTGTATAAAGGGTGGCTACAAAGAAGATGAAGACTGCCTTTTTATAAGGAATCACATGGAAAACACAAAGGCTGATGGTAAAACTGGGGACATTCCGACTGGACACAAGAGGAAAATTTTTCACAGAGAAAACAATTGGCCATTGGAGTAATCTCCCCAGGGAAGTGGTGGATTCCTCAACATAGAACAGTTGGGGTTTTTTTCAGCTAAATGACTGCTTGATTTTTTTTCAATGAGAAACATGCAAAAGTGCCACTGTAGGCAGTACTGACATTTGCTGCTGAATGATGTATTCTGCAAGCAGTCAAAATTTCCAAAAGGGAAGAGGCTCTTGTTATTGTACCTACCCAGTAATATTTATGTTGCAGACAAGCAGAAGAGAAACCTGACTTGCTATGGAGCAGTGCTGATTTGTATTCACATACCTTTTTAAAAAAATATGATTTTTTTTTTTTTAATTTGACTTAAAAGTCTGGAAAATTTGTGAAAGAAAACTTGTCCCTGTGACCTTCTTAGAAGTTTTAGTCTAGGAGAGCCCTCTAGCAAACCCGTTGGCAGTCCTTCAAGAGAATCTGGGAAGAATAAATAAACGCCCTCCAAGTGACTAAGCTGTATTGCCATCCCTTTACTTCCAAAGAAGGATACTGACATTTTTGTACCCGTTTCTGAAGATGGTAGCAAACAAAAATGACCAGATCAGTTTTGTAGGAATCTCCTAATGCAAGCATAGAGTGGCAAGAGGTATAGGCCTGCCATGGCTTTCAAGTGATGTCTGCTTGGTTCTTTCTATGTGTAGACTTGTTTGTTTCAGGAGAGCTTCATTCTGGCATGTGCTTCTGAGGCTTATCTTATAAGATTGGTGGAGACCAATTTCTTCCCCGAAGCAGTTGTCATTATTTTAATTACATTTTGCAGAAGTTGGATTCAGAATTCCTTCTTGAAAGAAGTTCCACAGATGATCTGCTCTGGATTAGAAATCTTCTGGTGGAGGCTGCTGCAGGGCCTGGGTCCTCTTTCCAGCTGGGAAGTCACTGTAATGCCTCTTCAGTTCTTCCCCACAGCCAGGGGACAGGGTGGTTTTGCTGATAGCTGGCAGAGAGATTTGGAAAGCAAACAAAGAATAGAAGGAGGGGAAGATTAGGGACAGGTCCCCTGTTAATTCATCCATTCAAGTTTTCTGATAGGTTCAGGTGTCCCTGCTTTTATTTTTACAGCCTCTGCTTGAGGGATTGGTTCCTCAAGCTTTCACAGAGCTGCTCAGGAATGTGCACAAAGCTGACACATTGCTGTCCTAAAGATGACGACCATGAGCTGCTGCTGTTGTAGGAAAGGAGAGAAGAAAAAGAGCAGGAATGGAGGTGTAGGATGTATCCAGTCTATCGTTAAGACTCTGCTGATTGAATTTTGGGTAGGAATCAGCAGTTTACAAGAAAGAAGTTTCTGGTAGCTGAAAGCAGAGCAGCTTTGAAAACCAGGCTGTTCCTGATTTTCAGTACATCTTAAACATCCATTGCTTTATTTGGTCTGCTCCAAGTACCTAGAAACCTTTCTGGGCAATGGGCCACCATGTGTGCAGTGGTGTGAACTGTGAGCAGGCACTCGCTGTCCCAACACACTGCCAGGTGTGAGAGACAGTGGGTGGGAGAAGAAACAACATGTAGGAAGAAGAAGTGATTGATTTGTGTTTAATGTTTTTATGCCAGTTTTAGAGTAGCATGTGGGAGTTCCCTTCAGTAACCCCATGGAAGACTATTCTTGGGTTTGGGGTTTGTTAATATCGCAGGAAAAGAAAGGAACAGTAAAGAACCATGTTACAAAAAAAAGCCCCCAAAACAAAAAAAAGCTAAACAAACACCAAAAAAACCCCAACAAAATCAAAATTTCATGTTGGGGCATAAGCACTCAACTCAATAAAAGACAATTTGATCAATATTGCCATCGGTAAATTATGTGGTCTGCACAAACAAAGCCTCATCCTTATCAGAGAGTGTATTAATTCATGGAGGGAAGGCTGATTTATCATTCTTCATCCAGTAATTGTCAGCCCACAATCCCTTGAAGGGAAAGTAAGCCATCCATGCTTATCACTTGAGGAGAGACACTAGAACAAACAGATGCTGATTTTAGCCTGGCAAAAAACCACTGCCACTTGAACACAGCTGGTCTGCCCAAATGCAAGAGGCTGCTGCTTTTTCCTGCTCCTGAGGTTCAGGAGTGCACCTGATTTTGAGCACCCATGGCTGAGAGTGAAGCTCGGGGCTTTGCAGTGGCTTTGGTCTTCCACCTGCTACAGGTCACCTGTGTGCTTTGCTGGCTGAGGCCTTGCCTTCTTTGGCCTTTGACACAGACAGGAGTCTTCCCAATAAGAGATTTGTAAAGTCTGCAGAATTTTTAATGCTCTCTGGGTATCTAAAGGAACTGATTTCTTTTTTTTAAACTGCTACAGAGATGAGTGGTACAGCATTATTTAGCTGATCCACAGTATCCCCAGTGATGACCAGAAAATATGTTGACTGACTTCATCATTTCTGCCCCTTTTGTCTTCTCACAAGATATAAGTGAATCTTACTGTTGTTTTAGTGTGCATTTTACTCTCTTTTCTAGGCTTTGTTGAGATTGTTCAATGTTTTTAGGAGACAGCTATACAAATGTCAGCTGCTAGTACCTGATTCCTTCAGACTGAAATTTAAAATATGCTCATGAAAAATTTCATAACCTAAGCTCGTAATTCAGAGAGCCCAGAATACGTGCCTCCTGGTACCACATGCAAAGGAAGTGTAACTAAGAAACCTGTTATTAGCAGCTTGTATATTGTTTGTGCAGTGACATCTAAGGGACTTTCTAAGCAACTTATTTTCCCTTGCTGTAAAGGAACATTTCTTAATGCAGCAAGAGGTAAATCTGTTCTTCAGATCTCAGCCTGTGCCATATTGTCTGGATAAGGATAAACCTGTGGAGTAGAAATAGTTTTGTTTCTGAGCCATGGAAACTTCAGCAACTGGAAACCTCCTCTGGCCCACATGCCCTTTCCCTGCAATAGCACCACTCCTCTGATCCTGTTTTTGGAGATTATGTAGCTGTGTTGTCTTGATGCAGGCCGTATCTGGAAGTTGGGCTCACCTCTGCATCCAGGTCCAGGATGTTGAGGAGGAATTGTGGTACACGCATCTTTTTTGCTGCCACACTGTAGCAGTGGTAATGTTTAGAATTAGCTTCTGCACATGATTCCTAGGGGCTTCATAGGGCAGAAACCTGCCCTTAGAGCTCCCAGCACTTTTCATCTTCAAAGGGCATTATAATCATTAATACATTAATTAGGTATTCTCCCCTTCCATCCTGCTAACTAGGTTTATTAAGCTGAATATATTTATCTTTGGGCAGCTTATAGAAGCAATTGAATTAATAATTTTCCTAATAACTTTAGGAGCAAAGACATGAAAAGGAACAGGGATGATGAGAACAGCAGACCAAGGCAAATAAAGCTGTGCTGTGAAAGGAGAGGAACAATTTGACTCTAGGTGTAACTCCACCTACGCCTGCAATTCCCAGCTGACAGCTGTGCACGCTTTCTTGCTTCTGTATTCCCTAATCTACATGGAATTGCACATCTATGTAACATTTATGCTAGCACACACAAATGCAAAAAAAAGGAGGTCATGGATGACTGGGATCTTCAGAAAAGCAGAACATGAAAATAGCTTGCAATTACAAGGTGAAGAAAGCCTGTGTGAATCTTTGACTTTTATATATGCTTGTATCTTAGGTGTTTTTATGACCATTTGTATAGTCTAGTGTTTCACACTATAGTGTTTCACAGCAAGTGAGCTGCAGGGATGGAGGAAGGTCATGAAAGATGGTCAGAGAATTTAAGGTGTTGAAAACTGTCATCTAAAGCAAATGAAATCTTGTGTTCCTTCTCCATCTTCATCCTTCAAGCATTGTTGTTCATGCCCTTAAACCACACACAGATACAAGACGTGTGCTTGCTATCATACTGTCCTGGTTTAGGGCAAATTTTGGGAGGAAACCTCGCAAATGGGGTTGCTCTGAAAATTAACAAACCCAAACGGCCCCTCCCCCACAACTGGTCCGGAAAAAACTTCCTTGGAGAAAAGTGGAAAAAGCTATTTATTTAACAAGAAAAAGAAGAGAAAAAAAAAATTCCCACGAGCACACAGGATGAATAATATGAAACAATAAAACCTTTCGTTGAAGTGAGATGGCAAATTGAGAAAAGTCCTTGCCGTAGATGCAGTTCGTCTCTCTGTCTCTTATCAGTCCCTCCAGTGCTGGAGAAAAATGCTGTCCTGGCCCCAGAGGGGCACAGGGGTGATCTTCCAATTCTCTGGGTTTTCAATCCGAAGTAGGTTTAAACAGTCCCAAGGAAAAAAAAGAAAAGAAAAACCAGTTCTCTGCCCTAGCTAGCTAAAACTAACTAAAAAGCACAGGAGATCTCTGTCCCGCCGCAGTCCAACCGAGCCACCGCTGCACAGGGAGAGTGTCCTGGAGAGGAATGTGAGGAGATAACATAGTCTTCAAAACAAATTGCACTCTTAAGAATCACCTTAAAGGTGCAGAACACAATATACAGAACAGACGACTGGGGATACAGGCATCATAAAGTCACTCTAGGACACATACACATGCAGTTTTGCTCATACTCTCACAGTAAATGTTGGTGGAAGGAGGTAAAAGATTTTCTCTGAAAAAGTACATGCTCCTGAAAAAGTTCAGAGACTCGGTGGCTTAGTGGCTGGGATTTTTGTGATTTTTTTGCAGTGCTCTGCCATTTGCCAAGTGATTTCACCTCTGTCTTCTTCCTGTCTTGTTTATTTAGATTCACAAGCTTAAGACCAGGAGGGACTACTAGATCATCTTGCCAGGCCTCTTGTGTATCACATCACAGTCAGTTGAGCTTGATATAGTTACTGCTGTAGTGAACCCAATAACCTGTGGGTGGTTGCAACATATCTTCCATGAAGCCAAATTTTTGACATTAAGCTCGTCAGGGTAGGAGTTGTGTTCTATCCATGCTTTAATTAGAGATTCTCAGCAGTGCTATTAAACCAGTATCAACACCAAGAAAAATAACACCAAGGGTAATACCAGTAATGTTAATTATAATAAAATCTATTAATATTTTATTGGTTAAGTTTGTTAGGTTGATTGTGTTGTTTTGAATTTTCTTTTTATATACTGTGAATCCAACCACTGTGTATGAACCATAGCTTTCAGAAAGGAGACTGAGGTGGCTTTTCAATTCTGGTATGCAAATACTTCTGCAGAGCAGCAGACCAGGTATTGGAAGGGCTCTTTAATGCAGTGGAGGAGGTTGTAAAAAATCCCCCAAACCAGCATAGCCAGGAGCTGCTCTCCAGCAATGCAGATAGTAAGTTGACCTCCATACAGGAGTAAGGGAGTGAAATGTTACTGCTGATGGCATGTGCAGGGTAAGTTCTCTGAGTCTCAAATGTGGATTTTAATAAACATGGGGAATCAGCCCAATTCTTCTATCTCTCAATTCCCAATTTAGGGATCAAGTAGTCTACCTGTGCCGTTCTGATGGAAAGTGGCTGACTAAGTGGAGCAAGTTGGGTTTTTTTGTAAGAATTCTTTCAGCTAATGTGGATTTGGCAGTCCCACAGCTTTGCTCAAACTCTGTCAGACCAGGGAGATGTTTGTCAGCATCCTCTTTTACTGGAAGAACTAACCTAGTCTGAAATCTTGAAGGAATAAAACCTTGACTTAAAATAGAAGTGTTTGTGACAGGACAGGGTGATGGGAATGGAAGGATCCTTCCTAACCACCTGCCTGGCTGTCAGAGGAGCTCATCTCTTCCCCTTGCTGCCTTTGGCTGTCTAGAATTTGCCATGGACTGCAGGCAGGCTGTGAAGGAACTGGGTGAGATGAACATGTGCACTGAGAAGTGACCAGAGTTTATTTGTTGTGACAGGAATGGTGCCCCCCTCCACCACCGGCAATTGCTTCCTACAGCCCTGGGATGGAGAAGCTTCAGCTGGTTTAACTAAAGCCGTGCAGGGCTGTATCAACCTCTCTGCACCCTGTTGGAGGTTACTTTCCCCATGGCAGCATCAGTGGAGCAAAGCTGTGGTCTTGCCTCAGACCCTGCAGCTCCAAGCCTGATCTATTACCCCAAATCCCTGGAGAGGATGGTTAAAAATAAAATGCTGAGATGCAGAGAAGCTAACACACTTCTGCTCTCTCTGTCCCTGCTGTGGGACAGTAGTCTTTGGCACACAGGCAGGACAAATACAGCTGGTAAAATTCAAGGTAGTACCCGAAGGAGATGCAGCTAGGTCAATGCAACCAACAGGAGTTGCCTCTGAAATCCCAGGGCAGCGCTGGTCCTGCATACTCCGGGTGGATCTCAGACCTGTCACACCTCCCACTCCACCCAGCAGTATGTGCCTGCTGCAGATGGAGGCGCTCACAGCACCAGCAAGCGAACTAGCTCTTGGCTGTTTTCCCACAGATGCCAAAGCTCGGAAGTGAAGCCTCAATCCTGGCCACTAACTGCCTTGGAGGTTATGGGGGTGCTGTCTTCCCTTTAGTTCTCATTGCCCTGGCACCTCAGGGGCTGCCATCACTAACACTTTGTTTAGAGCTGGTCAAAGGACAGTCAGATTATTTACACCTTTGGTGGCAAAACATGCCTTGGCTTTAAAGCCTTGCCTTGGACTTCACGCACAAATGGATTCTCCTTCTTAGAGCAACACAGGAGTTTTTCTGTAGCAAAAGAGAAATAAGGCAGTGAAACTGGACCAGAGCAAAATAAAGTTTATGGTTGCAGGGCTTGTAATGCAGTTTCCCCTCTGTAGCTAGAACTGAGCTTTAAGCCTTGTTCAGTGAATGAGATAAGCCACTAAGGCTTCATTACTTCAAGGTTCAGTGATAACACCCCCGTTGTCTAGGAACCAGACAGCTTGGGAGTCCATCCTTTTGGGTCAATTTTAAAAGGAAACATTCACAAGTTCAGATGCAGGTCTGCTTCAGGATTTTGTTTCAAAGCTAGTAGGAAATGTTAAAGTCAAAACCTCCTTGGCAGAAATCACCAGTGCAACTCAGTTCAAAGCAAGGTCTGCCCTGCTGTTTCTATTCATAGTACTTCAAGAATGTGTTTATTTTGTTTTTTTCAAAGACAGCTGGGATGGGAATTTCAGTATGGAATTGGAAAGGTTAAGGCTAAAAAGCTAAATCAAAAAAGCCCTGCCATAGTATCCCTGTCTTCCCCTTCTTTTGAAGGCAATGTAGGCTGCAGGTGAGCAAGACCACAGAGAGACTAATTTCTTGCAGCTGACAGATGATAGCTGGAGCGGTGGACTTCCAGAGCTTTGAAAAACAGCTCTTGATGACTGTGTGGCATATGTTACAGTATGGGTGGTTGCATTTCTTCTTGCCTTGGATTCCCACAGGATGTGGCACTTTTCCCTCTCAAGGTGTTTAGCACACAAGAGGAGCCCTACCCAACTGTGGCTGCATAAGCTGGGACGTGGTGTGCAGTCCTTGTGCTGTCACCTTTATTAAAGGTAATGTCTTCCACTGCTCTCTGACCGAGAAAAAGTTGAGGTGGTTCTGTGCTCAGCTCTTGTGGATAGCTACGCTCATCAGCCTTCATCTTGCCCAGGTGCTAATCTTCAGTCCTGGGCAGCAACATCCCTGTCAGGCAGCTTGTCATCCTTCCTAAATGCCATGCCCCAGCATCTGCAGTATTTCACCCCTTTGTGCACTTCCTCTGTTTGCACAGTGATTACAGAAATAATTTTTGCCTGCACTACAGCATTCCTTAGGTTCCAGAAATGCGGGCTGTTATTGTGATGGTTAAATAAAAGTGAAGCTGCAGCTCAGAACTGAGGGTGAAACATTCCCCCAGCCAGATGTGGTAGCTATGTCCATAACTCTCAGGCTTCTGAGAGCTTAAATTGGTCTGAGAAATGACTGTGGTGTGTAAGACAACTTGAAGTGAAGCTAGCTTCTATAGCAAACTTCTGAGCAGCTTCACCTGCTCTAAATGTTTCAAGATTTTTTTACTCTTGTTTTCAATGTGCACCTTCTGAAATGCCATCTCTTTCCCCCGTTCTGCTGGCAACAACTTTTGGGAGTCTTCTGCAACAGTGTGAAAATTATAAGCCCTGCCATTTGCCAGTCTGATGATGGGCCGTCTGCATTAAGCCATGCTACTGTTTCATCCTTTAGCTCCTCCTGTCTTGGGTTGGGTATTTTCACAGCTAAGAGTTGATCAGATGTGCTCATCTGCATTTTATGAGCCAAGGAAAGATTCTCAACATCTGCAAGAATTTTGCCCTGCCCTTACAGGGAGGGTGGAGATCCCCAAAATTTTGTAACCATACAGTTTTGGCTGATTTATGGCTTTAATCATTTCCTCTTGGCAGAGGACTATCCAGCTCTCTGTGCTCTCTACCAGGAACTGACTCATGGGAATGGAGTTTTCCCTCTATGCATTGTGAGAGCGAATATCTATGTGTATTTGAAGAAGCTAGTGAGCTAATGTGCAGGTGATGAAGATTTCTAAATGTGGGGGAAACCCCCATACTTGGGTATTTTAAACAAAGTTTCTCGTTCTATGCATCAGCCAGATGGAGATTCATCTATTCTAAACTAGAGATTTGTCTCCCTCATTGCTTGCAAACTGTAAAGCTGGTGACCTGAATGCAGAGGCTTTGCAGAGGTAAGTCATAGCAAGGTGTGGATAGAGTTGATCAGATACCATGGAGATAAGCCTGATATAAAATCCAAACCTTAGTCTTGCTGTCAGCTCTGTGCAGATCTTGTGCCCTCTGTTAGAACATCATGGCCTTAGGCATCATCATCATCTAGGCTTGAATTTGGGATTTGTAGATCTAAAAGCACAACCTGCCGTGAGCTGGAGGCTCAGGCAGGAGAGCGCACTGTGACCAAACCTGAGGTAAAGCATGTTTGCATAAGCCACAATGAAAAAGATTTAAGCAAATACATTTTTATCTCACTTTTGTGATAGGCTCAGTGTGCGTGCAGTCTGCCGCTGCAGCTTGGCTGATAAGTAGTGTTTTCCTGAGCTGTAGCAACTAATCAAGTATCTGAACTGTGAGTGGAGGGCACATTGTTGTTACCATGAGACTGAACTGTCTCAGTGGTAATTGACATCCAGTCACAAGGAGGCAGAGCCGCAGTATGCAGAGGTTCAGAATGTTTGCCAAAAGTCCAGTTGTTTAAAATGGGAATCCAGGCATTTGTGTATCAAGGGGTCTCACAGCTGGATGTCTCTGTTACATCAGAAGCATCTTGGCAGACCAAGCTCTTTAAATTACATGGCGTGTCACCCATTCTGTCAAAAGTTGGGAGATTTTGTGTGCTGTTTGTTTTCTGTCACAGGATTAACCACTCCAAAACCAGGGCTTTCTCAGTATCCTCAGGAAGTTATTTCCTACCTTTAAAGATTATTGTCATGGGAAATGTTGTTTGATCTCAAGTCTAAGTTCATTGGTTCAATTTTATCCTCTTATTTCTGGATAAAAGGAACAATGGCAGGAGAAGCAGTATTTCTTGCATCAAGGTTTGGAGGCATGGTATCATTGTTGCCCCTTGTGTGAAGGAGTTGTGGATGAACAGTCTTCGAAAGAGGTGATGCCTTTCCCTTACAAGCAGGAAATCTGCTGCCTTTTAGATGTGCCGTTTGTTGACCTCCTGACTGATCTTTGATGTTTTTATTTTGAGACACATTGCAGTGTACCAGATAGATGCGCAGCTACAGCCCTAGAAGATTATCTGTATGCTGTTGCACGTGAACAGGCTGTGCCCAAGGCTAAATCCCATATTAGCTGACAAGCAGGTGATGTGCAGGGAAAAAATGGGGAGTACAGAGGGTGTTTGTTTGGCTCCTAGGGCTGAAGAGATGGTGATCTGTGCTTGGTAACAAAGACAATTTGCATTTAATTTCTCTGGGCTGCAGTGCTGGCAACAATGGTAGATGTTCATGTGTAGCATTAAAGCCCTGCGCGGCCGGGGCTGAATGGCTGCCTTTGTTCGGGGCTGGGGCAGCAGGAGCGCTGCAATCTGGACTGAAGCTCTGCCTCAGAGTGTGGTCACAGACGGGAGGTGGGGAGAGAGAGAAACTGGGTGCTGGTTAAGCCTACCCCATCTCCCCTCCTGTCCAGGGGAGGTGTTCAGCAGCCTTGGGATGCCCTAAAGAGAAAACAACGCCATCCTCCAGTGGTTGCCCTGTGGAATTGAGGTCAGTGCCTGTCTGTGCTGGTGCTCACTTCTGCTCTGCACTGAGAAGCGAAGAAGGGGCTGGCTACAGCTCTTCCCAGAGAACTATGGCCAGGGGTCATTCAGGAGTAAGCCAGGGCATGCACAAGGTGCATCCTGCTCCTGCGGCTACTTAGGCTCTACTCGAAAGATTGAAGAGTCCTAAATCTAACCTGCCTGGGATATGGTCTCCTCCCTAGATGAAGCCTTCAGAAGGTGGTGAAGGATGGTATGGGTGGAGACAGAATGTCAAGTGTGGTGCAGAGACTTGTTCCTCTAGGTGCAGACGCCTGAGTTCAGCCAGGTGTTAAGTGGTGGATGCCCCCCAGACTTTGTTAGGGCAGGCTTGGCTCTGCCTTAGCAGGCAGTTAACCTGTCATGCATCTTGGAAAGCCCCTCCCCAGGGACTCCAGGCAGCCCTGGATTGTGAAAAGCACATCCCCTCAGACTGGTGGCTAGCAGCCACAGAACATGTTGCTGTATCCATCAGCAGTGTTCTCTTCCTCACAGCCCCAGAAGTCCTTACTCATTGCAGTAGCTGGCTGTCTGATACAAGTACCCAAGTGGTGGGTGTTTGTCTGAGACCACCACCAGGCAGCAGGAGAGAGTCTTCTGGTTTCTTACCAGGCGTGATTTGAAGTCCACCATTTTCTGCAGTAGGTGGGAGGAAAGTGTGGGATGTAGGATCCTGTTCTCTAGCTCCACAGGGAAATGGTGTTTGGCTTGGGGATTGACCGTGCAAAACTCTGACTTAGAAACCTGAACTTCTCCTGCCTCACCTACCCCACTGTACAGTGCTCATCATGCCAGCTAAGACATAGTGTTAATTGCTCTGTGTGCTCCTAAGCTTCTTTCCATGGCTTTCAGGAAGCTGATTAAAAGAGTGAAAGTAAAGTGGGGATTAATGGGATCCTGGTGGAGGCTTGGGGGAAGAAAAGGGAAATTCCTTGGAGGGGAAAAAGAGAGATTTGAACAGCTGACAGCAAGCCTCTGCAAACAAACCGGGAAAGTTAGGCAGCAGATGGACTAACACTCTCTGGGCTTGTGCCAATGCATCAGATTGATTTTAAAGATGAAGCACCCACTGCCTGGGAAAGTAAGCCCTTCAAGTAGGAGCTCTTCCTGGCAGCTGTTCAAACACTAGATGCTTTACAGTTCGCTTTCGGTGCACCAAGAGGCAGTGAGAAGCACTGGGGACTTGGAATATGAAATATGACCAGTGGGAACTATGGACCAATAAAGGGGTTATTTTTGTAGGGAGGATTGCATGGAAAATAATGTCCAGTTGCTCATAAATACATAATGTGCAATTAAAGAACCAGGAGAGATCAAAGGGCCATCAAGTCAAACTCTGTACTTCCCAGCATGGTGAATGCTAAATCTTTCAAGCAAAGGTGAGGACTTCTCTGGAGTTCAATTCCAGAGGGGAATAATTTTGCTGGGCCTCCGCTGTAGACCTTGCTGTAGGTCAGCTTATGTCATGAGGTATGCCTGCTGTCCTAACTAGCGGTGTTACTGACATCTCCCCTGATGTGTCTGAGTTGAACTCACAGGTGATGGGCTTGGATAGGTACAAATGCCTCCTTCTCCCACACCATCCTTTTACTTCTACAGAAATTTTATAAGGCAGAGTGCTTTATTTTTCCCTCCTGCCTTTTTCTCAAAATTAAATAAAAGCCTTCCTGTTCATGAAAAAACTACTGAATAATAAAACATGTGAAGACTCCTAGGTGAAATAAGCATTTTCACAGCAGTTTTTTCCATCAGATTATATATTACATATATGTGATGTAACCCAATGGTCCACCTAATTTGTGAAGGCTGTTCCATGGTTCTCCCTCTTAATTTCCCATTATATATAATTTGGTTCTCTTTTTAGTCTGCCATACGCTGTTTTTATGGTATGCATGACAAGGAGACAGGGTCTCAGACCCTGTGCTGGTGCCAGCTCCCACATCTTGAATTGCCCCTTGAACATAAGCTTATATGAAAGTTAATCAGTTTTTAGGCTGATTGTACAACAAGTGCAGTTGTGATTAGAGACTATATTTAATATTTGGCTGCCAAAAAGACTTCAGCAATGACAAGCTTACAAGTATTTCATCAAAAGGCTGACACAAATGTGGGGTGGGCTGAGAGTGCCACACAATTCATACTCTGTCCTGAGGAAATGCCACCCCCCACCCTGGCACAGCACCTTCCTCCCCGCCCCTGTTGGTGTTGCAGCAAAGGGTACTTGTGTTTGTCATCCTCCCTCCTCCTCCATCCCAGGGTTTCTGATGCAATAGGACCAGAGTGAGAAAACAAGTATGATGCAGCAGGCCTGGCAAAGCACAGCTGTGGCAAAAGGAAAAAGTACTTGGGGGCTGGCAGTAGGTCTGATATCAGGGATTTCAGAGGCACAGAGATGTAGAAAGGTAAAGAGAGAGCAGCATCAGCTGCTAATTCCCATCGATTAAGGGTTCCCTGTTCCCCTCGCTGTACTGCATGTTGCTTGCAGCCGGAGTAATTTGGAGAAAACCAATATCCAGCTGTCGCTCAGAGGTCGGATGGGTTGTGTCTTGATGTGTGCGGTAGCGTGTCCTGACTTTCGAGCAGGGTCTTGCTGAAGCAAGAGAACCTGATTGGAGAGGATTTGCAGTCGGATTTTCAGCTGTAGGTTAAGACAAACTCCTATCTGTTCGCTTGGCTGACGACCGTGAGCCTGGGAGCTGGTGACTTGGCCTTTCACTGCTGGGGTGTTTGTTCAGATCTACTCCACACAAATAGCATGACAGGGGCTGACAGGCTCTACCAGCTGCTTGAGCATTTATGACATTGTGTAAAATAGGCACGGTACTCCCTAGAAAGCCAGCAGAAATTTGGCACAAGTACCACCAGACTCACATGAATATCACATAAGCATTCACTAAATGGGCATATATCAAGATTTATCCAGTTGAATGAGAGGTTTGAGGATTCCCAAAATAGCATCCCATCAACCAAAGCTCTCTCCATCTGCTTTGCTACAAGACTATTGATAAATATTAAAATAAAAGTTATTTCCCCCAGTGGATTCTTCTGTTGTAAATACTGCCAGTTTTACACCCCTGACTTCAGTGCAGCACCACTGGCATGGAGCTGTGACATTTTTGATGGTGAATCTAGCCCTGCATTTGCTTTAGGAAAGTAATTGAATGGATTTCTATAAGTGGAAATGTCATAGTAACTGATGAGAAATGCATCAGGTAAACAGGTAAGAAATGACAGGTTTCATGACTGATAGCCAGGCATGTTAAAGATGTGGATATTTACTTGGCAGGGATTGTTACTAGAACAAAGCATTTTATGTTTCATGGAAAATAAATGCAAACATAAAATTATTTTGTTTTATTTTTTCCTCTCCCAGTCACTGAGGACACTTGATTTCAAATGCTGCCTTCCTGCTCAGAGAACAGAAATATTTTCTAGATAGACCCTGAGGCTGGTAGCACCAATGTCAACCTGGAGTCATGCCTCAGTGCGAGTTTCTTTGCATTTACACCAGCACTGTAGATGAGCTTCTGGCTCACGAAAGCAATCAAAGCTAATCGATGTGGCTAGAATTTGAAATTTCAAATGCTTCTGTTGAATGGTTCATGAGCAATCTACAGACCAGGAGTTATTTGCAGAAAGTATCCAGCAGTTAATTTCAAATTGCATATATGTTTGAGATGTTCATAAGCTACTTGCAGACAATTTGCAAACAGAAAAAGAGGATAAAATTCATCAAAATAGATGATCTGCCATGAATTATTCATTTGGTTCCCATCAGTCATGCCAAATCTCTCCCTTGTTCTTAGTTTCTGCAAAGAGATCAGGGATTGAATTTAGCTTAGAGACAGAAGTGTGCGTTCACCCCTAGAGGTGCTTCAGCAGAGCAGACCTGCGGCATGTAGGTGATGAGAATAAGAAAGCTTTTGTGGCACACAACATTCCGTTCTGTGGATAAACAGCAGATTTTAGCCAGCAGGGCTGTCAAGCAGGCTGCTTCCACAAGGACTGTTTTTAAACAGAAAACCTCAGCTACCAAAACAAACCCTGAACTTGAAGGGGAGAAGAAAAGAGAGAACTGGGGATGTCTGATGTAACAGGAAAGATTTGTTTCAGCCCACCCTATCAGCAGGCTGAGGGTAGCTTTGCCTTTTAATGTGGGAGGGAGGAGTATGGGTGAAGTCCAGACCTTTGAGAAGCAAAAGCAGGTATCACCTCACCTGAGAATGTTTCTGGCACCAGCGTGGCTTCCTTCCCTGCATGCATAATTGATTTATGGGGCCTCTCCCATAACAAGCAGAAAACAGACAGAGGAACTAAGTGGGAACAAGTGTGAAACATCTTGGAGAGAGTAGGAAGGCTCTGTACCCCTTGATTAGTATAGTGGAAATTACATCCAGATACAGAATCTTTTTTGGGGCAAAAAGGCAGATATTTAAAAGGGAAGGGCATAATTCACTGCTGTTTTGCACAGGTTGACAGCAGAGAAATATAGCTGATACCCACTGCATTTTCATAAATGGCACTGGCATAGCACAAATAAGAGCACTAAGAGTAAATAAGCTGTCTTAGGTTAAAAAAAAAAAAAGAAAAAAAGGTTGAGTTTAATTCAAAAACAATACATGTAGCAGCATAAGCCCTCAGCACTCAACAGGCCCTCACATGAGGCTCTTATAACCAGGATTGAGTTGTAGCATGGACGTATTATTCCTGTTCTTTCAATAAAGGCATTGGCATGCTGCATGCACAGCAACAAGCCAGACCCAACTCTCCAAAGCCGCAGACCAGTGCCTGAGGTGCTAGGTTGCAGCTTTTACTATTCAGAAAATGGAAATAAATAGGGCATAATAGAGTTTAGGGAACAGAAATGTCACATAGCTGAAGGAGGGCATCTAGCTGCACAACTGATAAGAATGTCTGTTGAAGCACTCTCTGCACTTCAATTTACATCTTACACTTTGCTGTGAGCCCTTTCCTTGAGAACCACTTGGCAAACTTTAATTTAATAGACAAGTGTACCTGTCATCTTTGGCGTGTTGCTTCTGATGCTGGTATAGCACAGACAGCTTGCTGGGAGTGAGTGAGAGGGGCTGGTCTCCCAGTCTGGGAGAGCTGGGGCTGCTGGAAGCTGGCTACCTGCTTCCCAGAGCATGCATGGCTTCTCATTTCAGTCCTAGTCTGAAAAGGAAGGTCTTGTATGTCTCCAAGAAAAAATGGCAAGGGTCTCAAAGAAAGGTCATGTGGAAGAAATGCTGATTTAATTTTTTAATAATCTTGCCTTCCTTGCAGGAGGTTAAGAACAGGCTCATATAGCTGGGGCGTAGTACTGGAGTTAATTTCCCTTTTATTTTAAGCTTTTACTTCAGTCTATTTGGCTTGAAAATGAATCCTAATCTTCCACATACAGAGTGGAATCATACACATACAGAGTAACATGTTTTATTTTAGAGTGTATTATATGCACACAGTTTTAAGATCTAAACAATCTCTTATCACCTGTTTTAGGCAAGCTAAGGGGAGGGCTCAACATGGTGCTGGTGAGCTGATGGCACTGGGGTCACGAGAGGGGAGGCAGCTCCTGTTTTTATGGGGCTACCTGCCCCTGTCTGCCCTGTCCTGCCACCCCTTTCCAGAAAGGCTCCCTGGACCCAGAGGCCAGGTACAGGCAGTGGTTTGGCTGAGAAAGCTGCAGCTAGAGAGAGAGAGAGAGAGAGAGAGAGAGAGAGTAGTAAATCCCCTTACAGAGTTCATTCAACCAGGGATTCAACAGGAGTCTAAAATGCTCAATTTTTAAGATTGCCAAAAACTGTACAGGAAGGGATTATTCAAGTCAGCATGGCTGGTTGAAGACACGAGCCTGATCCATGTGGGAGTAGACTCATTTCTCTTGCCTGCCCTTGCAGACCTGTGACCTGAGTGGTGCTCCCTGGCCATGGCTGTCTGGACAATGTCCCCAGTGCTAAGATCTGGGCAGTCACATTGCACTTTGTGGTAAAGGTGCGGGGGACGCTGAAGACTTGATGCTAAATTGCTAAATTGCTTTGCCATTAATGACACAGACTCTGTTACCTCAGTTACCTCATGTTTCATTTTAAATGCATTTACTTGCAGGCAGCAGATTCACAGTCTTACTTACATTGCCATAGAAACAATCTTTCACATTCCTCTATTTGTTGTGCATTTTTGTTAAAGGCTCTTTCTTCTTTACTTATCCACTCCATCTTTTCATTTGCCGATGCTTTCTTCATTACGTCCTTCCAATTCCCTCACCTTCTATCTTGCCATACTGCAGCTAAGTGTTTTTCTTGGCAAAGATACCCAGCTCACTGTCTCTGCCTCTGTAGGTGTCAAAATCCACTGGTGATACGCCACATAGATAAGGAAAGTGGACTAAATGTGTCCAAGTGGACCTGTGCCTATGCCCACAAGCGTTGGGATGAGGAGAAGAGTAGGAAGTGGGAAGAAGTGTGATATTCTGGTGTCAGACTCAGTTGCCCTTGACAGTAATGAGACCAATTTCAACTTCTGCGTTGTGACCAGGGAATGAGGCTGCCCATCAGGTAAGGGGCTCTGGGACTCCAAGGGTTGTCTCACTTGGTTCATGTGCACTTGGAAGGAGCACCGCTAAAACCTCTGTGCTCCACGTATTTATGACAAGACAAAAATCTTTTTGGGCATGCTGATTAGACAGATTTTATTATAAAGCACATTCCCTTATGGATCACATTTGATTGTTAGCTTCAGAAGGGAAAAAGAAGAAAAAAGGAAAAGGAAGATGTTTAGGGCTTTTCTGATTACAAAGGAGGATTTTTGCTAACACCCAGATTATACCTTGTTTCTCTCCTCCTCTGCTCTTGTAGGCAGGAAGTACCCAAGATGAAATAAGAACTATTTATGAGAAAAAAGAAAAAAAAGCAAATATATTCTGTGACTGATCACATAAAAACAAATACGTCTTTTTTTCCCTCCATTCCTCATGGGAGGCTGCTCTACTGCTGGCAAAGAGACAGGCAGTGATGCATCTAGAATCACCTTGCAAGTGCTGGGCAGGGCGAAGGACAGAGTGTCATCTCTTTGAACACAGGGGAGGGCTTTCTGTGCCAGGCTGGACTCCTCTCCTGAGCTGCTGGAAAATCTCCCAGCTGTGAGCCATGTCACCAGCTGCAGAATTTGCTCCTTTGTCCAGTCTTTGCTGGGACATGCAAAGGTTGAGACACTGAGGTTGTTACCTGGGCCTCTGTGTTACCACTGCCTTTTTTCCTTTCTTTTTTGTTAGATTTTATGTTTGAGAGCTTTACATTTACTCTTCAATGATACCCCTTATTTAAATTCCTCTTCCTCAGAGATGCAGCCATTCTGTATGTCCAGGGAATGAAACTGTGACAAGTGGCTGGAGTATATAGGAAAAACCCTAAAATCCTGCTTGTCTTGCATGAGAATATAAATGAACCCCAGAATTTCTTCTCTAAACAGGGCATGAGAACAACTAACAGCTGTAAGAGTGTTTTGTTTTAACATCAGGAAGACACATGCAGCACAGATTGAGTTCCTTCTTTCCCTGGCCTTAGTAAATCCTTTAGGAGTACCAAATGCAGTGATGATGAGGTAGATGAAAGGGGGAAAGCAGAAAAAGATTTAACTGGATTTTTCCCACCCTTCAAAGTGCTCAGGGTGTGCAAAAGGGAACATACTCAGGAGAGCTTTTGATTCTTGCTAGGCTACTCCTCATTTTTTCCTTTGGAAGCAGCCATGCACCAAAATCTGTTTATAGTACATAGTTATTAAGATCAAATGTAGCAGTAATAGCATGTGACAGTCTTCTCTTTTCTGAATCAATTTGTACCATATATGAGTCTTAGTTCTGTCAGATGAAGTGAGCTGTGACAATGTCTATCCATCCATCAGGACAAATCAAGTTATTCATACATTTACTCTGGGAGCATCTTAGTGCATTTAACATTTTTTCCTGTGGCAGTGTTTCCCAGTTTTGTAATGCCAAATGTAAGAACTGTGGGGTCACCAAGTCCTTCAAAATTATTAAGAACTACATTGGCCACATTGATGTCACCTAATCTCTTGTATTTCCTGTATGTGTTTTCCTTTCAATACTGTTTCTTTCTTCAATTTTTTTTCTCTTTATTTCATATACAGGGAACTTTTTTCTTCATGTCACATATGGATATCATGCACAAACTCACAGCTGACCCATAAAGATGCTCCAAGTGCTATTAGCTAATGGCAGCTGTTAGTGCTGCTGGTATACTGGTGTGGAAAAGCCAGGGCTTTCAGAATAGAAATGCACACTTTTTCAGTCTGATGATGTTGCAGTGCAAGTTCATTATTAGAACTGTGTTACTGTAGTGGGAAACTACTTAAAAGAGAGGCCCCAGAAGTTGTGCTTGAAGGGTCTGAAACATGTATTGGTGCTAGGGCAGAACACCTTTGCCCTTCCAGGGAGAGCAGGACCAACCATGGGCTGCTGTATCCAGTGTATTCCCAGCAGAACTTGTAATGTGTAAAGATATGTCCAAAGGCAAGACTAAATTTCTCCCAAAGGTAAAAATTTCTCCCTTTTACAACTCCATTTGAAGTAGCAGTTGCCCTAATCTGACTTTCAGGTGACTTTTTATGTATGAACATAATTTTTCTGCAAGGGAAGTTCATGATGTTTATTCCATCACCCTGAATTCTTAAGACTCTTCAGAATCTCAGCTGCAGCTATTGATACTTTTTATTTCCAAAATTCTTTTTCTCCCTTATCCTCTCCAGGGACTTAATTAAACAAGAAGAAGCTATATGAAGGATCAATAATTGACTCGCAGCAAGTGATGCTTCCACATGGAAGCACGGCTATCTGTGCTTTCTGATACTCAGACCATTAGGGGAGCATCCCGACCCATTCTGACTCCATTTCCATTTACACTGGGCTCTTCCACAGCATGCTTTCTTGTCAATAGGTGAGCTACAAACTCCTCCTGCTTTAGGCATCCTTCCCTACAATGTGCACAGACACACCCCATAAGGTGACTGCTGTTGCTATAGGAGAGAGCATTTTCCTGATATCACAATGACCCAAAAAATGTTAAGGGCTGTCTTTACAGAGCAGCCAAACAGGCTTGGCTGGACAGAACAGAACATAATAAATCCCTTCAATGAAATCCCAAGTGGTGGGTGTCATGTTGCTGTTCAAGTCTTTTGACAAAGTTTTGTTTTGGGCAGCTATTGCTGTAGGGAGCTATTGCTCCTTCAGAGGCAAGAATTGTTTTGGTTGCAGAATAAATGGACAGTTTTTTTGCACCTCCCTGGTGCAGAAGTGGCTCTGCTGGAGAGGGAAGAAATTACTTCAGTTTTTAGCTGAACATTTGTTATTATTTTAGTAAGAGGGGTTCCACTGCTCAGGCCAAAGATGCTATGTGACACGTAGCAGTGATACCTTCACCAACACAGACACTGCTGCCCTCAAAGGACCTAGCCATGTAACTGGAGATTGCTGAGTGGAGCCTTTCCTTCTCTGAGCAGACTTACTAGGGCTGCCATGGACCTCATGGAAATAATGACTGTGGTCTGGGAAATAATGACTCTGGTCTTCTCTGGTCAGAGAAAATAGTGTGTGCTGCTAAGTACTGTGCTGCATAGAGGGAGACTGTAGGCTTGATCTCTTACTCACACTTCCTTAAAGCGTTCTCCTCTAACTAAGCAATAAGCTGTGGTAAATCACCCTCTTATACCCTGATGCTTTGGTTATAATGTTTCATTAAACAGCTCTAATTGAATGTCTGGAGAAGCTTACGTCTCCCACAAATCCTCCTCTGCTAATGGAAAAGTCATGTAAACAAGAATCACTTTTATTACATCCATTGTTCCAATAATGCCCCTTCCAAATGGGAAAGACTTGAATCAGAGCAATTTAGTCCTTGTCTCAGTGTAGTTTCTCTTCTGGTCAGTTTTACTGGGAGGAGAAATAAAAGGCACACTGAAAACACGTTAGTGTGAAAAATGGCTGCAGCTTGCATGCTCCATGGTCTCGGGAAGCCATGTCGAATGGCATATTTAAAAACCATTTGCAGAGCACACATTGCCTCCCAGGGCTGACACAGCCACTGAACTTTCTGCCCCAGTGCCTGCTGTGCCAGAGCACGGGTGGTACGCTGGCAGTGTGGGGGTTGATCAATACCCCAGAGCCATGCGAGGCAGAGTCTGAATTGCCTCCCAGCAGTCGAGGCACTGTGGCATCCAGAGGGGTTATTCCTAATTTGCCCTGACTTGTAAGTTTTTTCAGGCCTGTGGTTTGGTTCCATGTATTCAGGGACAGCCAAAGTTAACCCCATAAGGTAAAAAATGCGTGAGTTTGTCATTGCATGAAAGCTTCTACAGAAGGTCATTTACGATCACCAAAAAACTGTGTCCCCATTAAATTCCTTATTTCCTGTAATTTCTAGTAGATTCATGCAGTGGTTCTCCTCTGTTCCTAGCAAGGGACAAAGCCAGTTGGATCTTCCTGGGTCTGGGGACACACTGGTGCACAGGTTTTGACCACACAGAACTCAAATCCTTTCTGAAGGCTGGTCTGGACTTTTCATAGCATAACTCTCAGGTCCCAGGTGAAGAAAGTCCTCCAGCCCAAGTGGTGCTGTTTCTCTGATGCCCTTATTCCAACCTTTGCTTGAGTGTAATCAGGGTACCAACGTGCACCTCCATTGGGAGATGCTGTATCACATCATCATTAAAGCTACACTGGGACAGCAGGACCTGTGCCTGGACCAAGTGTACTGGTCCTTTATGACCTTGTAAAGAGAGGTCGAAAGCCTTCAGCAAGCATTACTTTCCCTTCAGTCATCTGAACTGTAAAACTTGCAGGCAAGTCCCTGGTGGGGCCTTGCACTCAGAGCTTTAAAACTCCCCCACTCTTTGGTTTTCTCAATGACCTTGCATGAATCATTCAGCTACCTGGTTCCTCAAGTAACCTTCCTGTAAAAGCAGCAACAACATGACCCTGCAAAAATTGTGTCCTGGCATCACAGCTGCATCCTACATGTGTCCCCTGTTTGCTATAGATCACCAGGCAAAACTTCCAAAAGACAGCGTGAGTGCTCCTTTCCCTGTCTTTGATCATCAGGTACTGTGTTGCATGGGATACTTTGAATTCTCTAGTCTATTTTGGGGGAAGAAGGAGGAAAATGAGATCAAGACAGTTACTGAAGGCAAGCCAGGCTCAGACTTTAACTGTGCTATGTTTAAAATATTTAATTCCACAGTATGAGTCACTATGACTTGGCTGCTATTGACCTGGGTAACCTGAGTCAATATTGCATAAAAGGCCCTCTCATTTTGTCACTATAAATAAAATCTGTGATTATTCATAGCAAATGCTAAGTTTCTATTACCATAAGCAGCCTTACAAGAACATTATGCTCCAAGATGTGGCTGTGTCACTGCTTGTGGGTCATCTGGAGCTGTCTTCATGGGTGACTGGCTTCAAAGGGGCAGTGCTTCTGCCCTCAAGCATTTCTGCCCCTGCCTGGCAGAAGGAGAAGCCTGTTTCCTTGAAGAACAAAAACCACTGAAAAAATCGTGCAGTGATTGCAAAAACAAGAAAAGGAGCTAAACATAGGGAAAGGAAAAGAAAGAAAAGGAAGTAGTCTCCCCCTCCCTGCCTCCCTCAGGGCTAATTTTCATTATTAGCTACTGTTTTATGGCACCATCCCCTCCTACTCCATGTATTGTAATTGGGCTGGCACATGCTATGCACATCCTAAAGGGACATGGTAATTATTTGATGGATAACCAGAAAGCCTGTGCAAGGATGTGTTTGCAATGAGCCCTCAGTGCCATCTGGCCCTGCCTGTGACCAGTCCCATGCCAACCCAACCCATCCTACAGAGCCTCCTTCCTCCTCCAAAGGGTTTATAAAAGCTCAATGGATGGCACCAGGTACCTCTGAAGGGGCATGAGTGTGCTGAGCTGCCTCGCTGTGCACTTGGGGGGCAGATTTCAGTGAGCCCAGCAGAGATGTGGGCTGTCACCTGTGTTGATGGCTATGCAGACCAGGCTCAGGAGCAGCTCTAGCCAGTGGAGGATGAGGGTGAGTAATGTTCTGTGCTCTAAAATAGAGGGTGACACCTTGAACAAGGGGAGGGCAAAACAAAGGGATTGGTGTACTATTTGGATATGTTAGAGCTGTCCTTTCTAGTGTTGTATTCCTGTATTTCTTGATGGTAAAGCACCATGGATGAAAAAGGCAATTAGACAGTGAAATGTGGCCTCTTGATTTTGTCTGAGTTGTGGCACTGAAAGACAGTCGTTAATTGTCTCTGTGATTGTCAGGGGAACAGCATTAATCTGATCCCTGCCCCCACCCTGGGAGACACAGGATAGAGACTCCCCTGTCCTGCAAGAGGATCAGCTGAGAGCAGCCATGGGTAGAGAGATCTTTAGGGGTTTGATTATAGTGCTTGCATTGCAGCTTTACCAGGGAGTCTGTCATAGAGACATTTAATGTTGAACTATGCTTTAGAAGTATTAAAATAGGAGAGAGACACCCTTCAACCCAAACTTCTGCCTCCCTATTGCATGCCCTACCCTGCATAAGGTCTTCTCCCAAACCCCCGTGCTAGTGCTGCAGAGAGAGGGTCTGTTTCCACCACCGCATCTCACCCACCTCACCTTTTTGTCCAACGCAGCACAGCAGATGTCCCACTGACCTGCGGTGCTTTCCAACAGCAGCCTTCTGTCTGCAGCTGACTCTGTTTTCTGTATAGATCCCTCTATCAGGTATCTCAGCTGCTCAACTTGATCTTCATACTAGGTCCTCACACAGATGGCAAAGTCTGTGGCAGGCAAAAAGGTCTTCCTCATTGATTACTTCACTCTTCAAGCCCTTTACTGCAGACATCTCTATGCACAAACCAGGTATGTAGATATTGTTGGCTTATTTTATGTCTGGGAAAACTAGGTCCACGGGGTCATCAGCATGGTTTAAATAGAAAGAGACAGATGTTAAATGACTTTCCTAGAACATTAAGGTTCTCACTGTCCCCAGAGTCCTTGGCTTAGATTCACTAGCAGTCCATTTTTATAATAGATTGGCAGTGGGTTGCTTTTAAAAGATTTTCATGTTTGAATAGAAAGACTCACCTTAAAGAAAAACCTGGCTATGTGTGTGTCATGACAAATACAAGCACAGAGGTTACAAGCTTCTGAGCGCTGAGCTGGAAAATGCCCAGTGAATAAATAACCTCCTGTTATTTACCAGAGGTTTTGGAACTGGGACTAAAATATGGGATAGAGCAGGCACTGCTTTCTCTCATCCCTGCAAGTTTTACTGTACATGTTAATTGTGACCAAAGTTACTATTTTTCTTGAATGCCTTGGAAGCTATGTGAAGTTTTGAGGCCTGAGCAGGCAATGGAAATTTGCTAAGGCAATATGGCACCACTAAAGAGATAACCTTGCGGGAAGCTCAGATACAGTTGGCATCCCCAACAGAGCTGCCCCTCTGCTGCTTGCACAGTCCCAGATAAGCTCTGTTGAATTAGCCTCTTGCCCTGGATTGCTCCTCTGCTATATTTCTAACTCACCTTTGGACTCAAATATTTTTACACCAAATACTCGACTGTACTCAGCAAGCATTTACACAGCACTTGCATGGTTGATACTCCATGTACGCAGAGCCATAGGGGGTGTTGTTTTCAAAAGTGTGTGTTGAATATATGTTTAAAGATAGAAGAAATACCATAAAATTGAAAGCAGTTTCAGGTTTAAGAGGGGCAGCAAGCCCATGGCAATGCTTAGACTGGAGGAGGAGGGTTTTGGAAGAGCAGGCTGCTGCTCCCAGCACTTACAGGGTCTGACTGAGAGGTTTTCTCAAGGCAAGGCAGGATCATAGAATATCCTGTTGGAAGGGATCCCCAAAGATCATCAAGTTTAACTCCTAGCCCAGCACAGGACATCCTGAGAATCATACCATGTGCCTGAGAGTGTTGTCCAAATGCCTCTGGAACTCTGTCAGGCTGGTGCTGTGACCACTTTGCTGGAGAGCCTGTTCCAGTACCCAACCACCCTTAGGGATGTAAGCTTTAGGAACCTTTTCTTAATATCCAAACTAAACGTCCCCTGACACAGTTTCAGGCCATCCTCTCAGGTCTTGTCACTGATCACCACAGAGAAGTGATCAATGCCTACCCCTCCTCTTCTCCTCATGAGGAAATTGTAACTGCAGTGAGGTCTCCCCTCAGTCTCCTCTCCTTGGGGCTGAACAGACCAAGTGCCCTCAGCTGCACCTCACATAGCTGTTCCTCAAGGTCCTTGATCACCTTTGCTGCCCTTGTTTGGACAGATATAAGAAAGATCCTAATGGCTTTGTACCTTTCTTATATTGCAGTGACCAAACAAGTGTCTGCTTTCCTCGTGTGAAACAGTGCTAACACCTGGCACCCGAGCTGCTGTCCTAGGGGCCTCTGAGGACTTTCTCAAGAAGATAGAAATTCTGTCTGAGATAGCATACACAGCTGGAAAGACTTGTGTAAAATATCTCAGCTGAAAACCCTCAAGTGGCCTATGTTGGCTCTTGTCCTGCTCTGAATCAACAGTCCTTGACACCTGTTAACTTAAATGTTTCCACCAAATTATGCTTGCATTTGCATTAGTAAGCTGCACCTAACATTTTCTCCCCATTTTTGTCCTAGGAAGTTTTCTAGCAAGCAGAAGCCCTATTAATAAGAAGGAATTTTCCCAAATGAAAATTAAAGGGTTTTTTCCTCCTTTCCCTTCTTGCTTGATTTCTAATGGTTACTATAGAAATACTCAATTTTCATAGAGACCAAAAGCAAACTCCACCCCTGAATAAATAAATTCATATTCATGTGTATGTGCATCCCTTTGTACATATATATTCCTAAACACATAAAAAACCAAGTGCATGGCACTGCTTGGAGTTATGTGGGCAGTTCTGGATGCCTACTTTATTTACTGTACTTCTATTTGAGAGGAAAATTGGATTTGGGCCCGTATATCTCTAAAGGTGCATTATTCCACTTTTAATCTACATCGAGCTGTAACAAAGCACATCGCATATCACAGCTTCTGCTGCCTCTGATACAAATTCTGTATCTCAAGAATATTTATGCATACAGGATTATTTAGTTTGGTGGCAGAGGTGTTGCACTCTGCACTTCTTTTTCTGAAGAGCATTACCGGTGATTACTGTTTGAATTGACTGTTCACATCAATTCCATTCTATGGAATGGGTGGATATACATATGGACTGGTGAATAATGACAGTCCCCAGTAAAAAACTGGTTAATAACGACAGTCTCCAGTAAACAAAAGGGTTAACTTTGCATGTCTTTTCCTCTGCTGGGGAAAGGCTGCCAGGGATGGAAAGAAGGAGAAATGGAGGCTCCCTCTCCACTTTTGAGGGAGGGATGAGACCCAGCAAGCAGGGGATCCCAGGTGGTTTGCTCCTGACAGTTCCTAGTTTCTGCTATGACATGAATGAGAGGAAGAACAATAAAATCTGCTTCGCATGATTTATTATGTATTTATATATCTGCACTGGACCAGTCAGATTTCAACAAGGACTTGTCTAAAACTTCTGTATTAAGCCGTGTTATTTTTTCCACTTTTCTTGTCTCCCCTAAGCCCAGCTCCTGTAAATACTTTGGCCCATCCTGGACTTTAAAAGGAAGATCAGCAGTGCTGAGCTCTCTCAAATTCCCTTGAGGGCAGCTTTTTCTCCCCTGTGCCCTGGACAGTCCTGTCAGCTGCTGTGCTCCAGTGACAAGATGGCTGCATTTCACAGCAAATGAGATGCTTTATTAGCGTGCGGCTGTAAAATACTTTGAAACTCTAGCAGATGAATAATGTTGTATCATAAATATAAAATGAATATTGGTTTACGGTTCCTGAAATATTAATTTGTGCATGGAGTCACTCTTGGAATGTTTTTTTTACTAAATGTAAAGATCTCTTCTGAATGTCCTTGCTTTGGTTTTTATTATTAATATTCCCTCCAGGAGACATTGACTTTCACTTCCCCTAGACATGCTGACTCCTGCCTGCCAGAGTGATTCAGCAGCTTGCCACTCACTTTTACAGAAGGAAAGTTTTCTCCTGGCTCCTTTCGCTGGCTTGGTGTGACACTGGCTGCAATCGAGGGACATGTTAGTGTGGCTGGTTGACTCTTCACACCGACTTGCTGCTGAGCAGCTGGGCAGCTCTGAGCTCTCTGTCTAGCTCGTAGCTCTGTCCCTTACACATGGAAGAAGATCCCCATGGAGAGCATCAGGGCTCTCTGCCTCACAGCTTTCCCTTTTCCAGGCAGAATCATGCTAAATATCCAGAAGTTATTTATAATTGAGGCTGGCTGCTGAGTATCTGTCGCAGTCATCCAGGTCTACAGAGGAAAATCTACAGAAAAATGCTGCTCATGCGTTTAACTGCAACAAACACCCATAAAAATTGCGAAGGATAGGGGGTGATTAACAGTGTCTCTTCTTTCTTTCTTTCTTTTCTTTCTTTCTTTCTTTCTTTCTTTCTTTCTTTCTTTCTTTCTTTCTTTCTTTCTTTCTTTCTTTCTTTCTTTCTTTCTTTCTTTCTTTCTTTCTTTCTTTCTTTCTTTCTTTCTTTCTTTCTTTCTTTCTTTCTTTCTTTCTTTCTTTCTTCATGCAAAAAGATGGGGATAGACCATTGTTTTTAATTGCACCCAAGGAGAGGAGACTCACATTACAATATTTAATTGCATTTTTGTTTTCCTAATAAAGTGTTAAACACCTGTCAGAGCTCATAAAGATAAAGCCTAACATAAACCAAACCAGAGACATAGATGTATATACCTGCGTGCAAACCACCTGACTGGTATGTCTTGTTTTATTAGAGTACGGTATGTGAAGCTAAATTATGCGGGACTTATGGATCCTTAAATTACATGTTTTTATCGATCTCTTGTCACTCTTAAAAATATATTAAAGAGGAAAAGAATGCAGTCTTTGATACCGAAAAAGAAATTCAACTGCAACCCATAAAAGATCTGAGAAACTATAATTCAATGTCTGGGTCAGACAAAAAGGTAAAATATTTGGTAGTAGCTAATTAGTTTTAAAAATTGCATGTCACACACCTTTAGAGACCATACCAGGAATCAGTGTTGTAGTCATTCACGGGACAACTTTCCTGGTTGCCCTGGGGTATACATTTTGAAGCAGACACCTTTGCACGAAATTTTCTTATCCCCAAAATCACCCAGTGATCTTCTTTGCCCTTTATCCTCTGTCAGACATGGGAAATAGGGTCCTGGGGCTTGAAAGCCAGGTTTCCACAGCAGCATCATTTCTGCAAACCTGGCCTCTGTCTGGGTCCCAAACTGGGGGAATAAGACCCACCGGTGTGTGGTCTTCTCTGCTTGGATATGGCACAATTCTGTGTGTGGAGACCCACAGTGGTGCTGTGGGAAGAGCTTGAGCATGAGGGGCTGGGGTCTGGCTTGCCCCTTGCAGTGCCCACCATCAGAGTGGGAATAAACCTTGTCAGCACGGGATGAAGCGCTGATGGTGAGTTTGAGGATATTGTGGTTTGTCTTATCTGGTGGAGAGGAGGTGGGATGGAGAAGCAGGGTGGGTTTGGCACTGCTCCTCCATGCTGGGTGAGCCTGATTTGACTGGTGGCTGTGGCGTGCCCGTACCCTGCCATAGGTCATTGCCTTGGGTGGGGTGCTGAGTGATTCAGAGCAACAATTTTTATATCTTTTAAGAAATGAGTCTGTTTCCCTAGTGGCCTCTTGTCACTGCTGGAATTCAGCTGCTAGCTCCAAAACAGACATCTCCTTTAATATTGTTTGATCTCATAACACAAAACAAACTGGATGCTCACGTCAGATAGACCTGAACATAACCTTAGCGCCTTTTTTTCTTACAATGGAGAAATCCCATCATTTAAACTGTCTCTGAACCCATATTTTTCTGCTCAAACAAGGACAAATATTAAATATGTACTCATATGACAGAATTTGTTTCTGGTATTCAGCTACTAAAAATTCAGTCATGGCCCTCATAAATTGTTACTAATGTTTGAAGATGCTTTTTTACCTTATCTGCAGGAAGCACCTGCACTGCTGCATTTACCAAGAGCAAGAGTATTTCTTCTGTTTCTGCAGAGAGATTTAAAAGAAGAGACTTGGCCAGTTCATATGCTACTGAAGGTATCAGCAGAATTTTAATAGGTGAGATAAACAATAATGAAAGGAAAAATAAAACTAGTTTTGTGTGTAGTTTTGAAGCTGAGGACTGGGTTTCTTGGTTTTAGTGCATTTTCACATCAACTTGCCTGTCTGACCCCTGGATTTCCTTCTCCTACAACTTTAAGAGGAAAGGTGTTCATTTGTCTTGAGCAGAAAGTCTTCTTTGAAAGTTCATTGAAATTCAAAAATCCCATTTTCCAACAGCCATCCCTGGCACTTTACAATTCATGCCTCTAAAAGGGATTGCTTGTAAGAAACTGAACTGTGGGAGCATAGCACAGATCTTAGAAATGTTGTCACAAGGGTTTCACAGGAACTTTGCTATCACTTTGGTTCTGCTCTCAAGGAGGTCTCTGCTGAGTGAGGATAGTGTCCTCCAGACATATGGTTTCCTCTTTCAGCTTGCCCTGTGGTCCCTTCCAAGGAGGCTCCTGTCCAATTTGCACTCTGAAACTTTTTGGAGTGCTGTTTATGGTGGTCTAGGACTCACCTCAGGGGCACCTGAGATATCTGCAGTGGGGAGAGGAACATTCTAGAGAGGAGCAAGGCAGCTGTCTGAGCACAAACCCCACTGCACCATCCCACTTGTGCGTCAGAGCCGCTGGGCTCAGTCTTGCCATGTGCCGAGACTGAAAAGATTGCAAGAGTCCCACTTTGAACACACACATTGACTTGTTTGTTCCTGAAGAGAGGAAGTGGTGTCACATGCTGAGAGTTGTTTGTGAGTCCGGGAATGTTCTGTGCTGAGGAGAGCCTGAGCCATGGCTGGCTGGCAGGGTGGAAACATGCCTGCAAAGGGCCTGGTGACTCATTCTGGATGCAAGTGATGTGGAACCAGGTAGGACATGGCTGGCGCAGTTTGGAGGGAGGATGTTTCTGAGGACGTAGTGCACTGGCCAGATGAATCTGAATGGGAAAATCCTTTTATTGAATGTCTTCTCTCCTGTGACCTGAAGGAGAAAGGAGGCACTGCTCTCAGGTACAGCCATGCCTCTGAGTTTGTTCTGCACAGAGGCTGTTGGTTATACACCAAGGAGAGCAAGAAGACTGCTGCGTTCATGAAGTTCAGCACATTATAGCCCATGATGACAGGGGTGATGCTGTGTATGTTTAGATTAACACTGTGCTATTGTAGTAGGTTTGTAAATGAGCCTCTGAGGCATAAAGACAATATAGGTAATATTTCACACTTTCTTCTGGCATTAAGGAGCATAAGATGTTTCTTCCAAGAATTTTAAGGGGAGAGTAAGACCTCTTCACAGGCAAAGAGCAGGAATAACAGTGGTAATTCAGTAATTCAGTGGCAGCAGGCTGAGGGCATAGTGTGAGCAAGGGGAGTTTGCACACTTGGGAGAGGAGAGAAAGAAGGCCCCAGAAGCTGGGAACAGAGGCAGCTGAGGAAGTCTTCAGCATCACTTGAAAAGGTATTGAGAGTCAGGCACTGAAAGAAATTCCAAAGGTAGGGGACTTCTTGAGTCAAATCAAGTCAAGGGTGTGGGCAGAGAACAATCTCCTGTTTTTCGATGCTTACAGCATCCATGAAAATGAAACTTTTCTGAGGCTTTACTCAGTGATCTGACATCCATCAAAGACACCGAAGACTGACAGCATTTCCCCTAAGAATGGAAACAGCTTGCAGGGCCCTGAGCATTGTCTGGTTGCTCCTGCCAGGGTTAATACCAACTTCGTAGAATTTGCACCATCAAATTCTATTTTCTTCTCCCTCTGACAGTAGCCATGAAGAAGGCTTTCCTTCCTCTCTCCTTTGGCCAGTGGCTCTTCAGAGACTGAGGCATGAGTGAGGGAAGCCTCCCCTGCCTGCTGTGGAAATTGGCACCTCTGCTATACCTCCTGCCATATTGTGCATGCCAACAGAAGGGCTTCCACCTGTGGGGACAAGACTGACTGATGCTGGCAAGCCTAAACCTCAAGTAGGTGCAGAAGTGCTGCATTAAAAGAATGACAGATGATGGGATGAAGGGCAGATGATTTCTCAAGCCCATACCAGTCCCCCTGTGCTGGTTTCCCCTCGATTGCCAAGACAGAAGGTGCGGGATGGCGCCACAGGCTGGTGGCGTGGGACAGGATCAGGAGACCAAGTAGCCCAAAAAGAAGTGCTAGAAATGGTTCTGTCATGCATCTCTCTGTCTTCAAAGATAAAGCCACCAAGGGTTTTGTTCTTCACTGTGGATAACTAGCAGCAATCCTCCTGGGACAAAGCCAGTGTGTGGTCCAGCCCACTACACAGATATGCTGGGGTGTAAGGCAGCATCTCCCACAACAGCAGCCAGGAAGCACCTGCTGAGGGGTGACACTGCTGTGGTGGTCTCGGGAGCAGGAGCTGAGCCTAGGTCCCACTTCTCAGGGGCAGAATTTCACCTGCAGCACATTGGCAGGGCTAGTGTTCTCAGTTTATTCAGGCAGATGTTTCACTGAGGCTGGCCCTGTCTCAGTGTGCCAATCTGAGGCACTTGTTCTTCTGTTCTGAACATGAGGCTGATTGGGAAAAGCCCAAGTGTATTTCTGATATCTGCTGGGTGGCAGGAGAGGTGGGAGAATGATGCAGATGGGTTAAAAAAGGATACTGAAGGCAAGTTGGAGAGGCAGGGAGCATTGAAGCAGCCCTGCTCAAAGCATACACGTAATTCTAGAAATGCCTTGCAAGCTACATCATCGTTATTGTAAACTCTCCTGACTGAAACCAACTGCAAGCAAATGCTGTTCACAGTGTTATGCCAGAATCTGGCATCAGCATGAGCCAGCAGGGGACAAAAAAATCAGAATGGAGTTGTATTTGTATTCTGGTCATGAGCTAAGCCTATACCACTGAAGTTAATATACACTGTCCCCACCACCTACCTTGGGGATCTTAAGCCTCCCTCCATCAGCCAGACTCCCACCTGGGCAGCAGTTACTTACAATGCCATGGCATGAGTGATTGGATCCCTTTGAAATACAGCCTTTCCAGCCAGAGGCCTTTGGAACAAGGCACTGCCTCTTTATTCTGGAATTATGGCATTAATATTAGTGCAGCAGTGTGTTTCATAATCTGTGTTGCATGTTAATTTGTGGTTCAGTCCATGTACCCCCATTGTTATACAAAATTTGGTTGTACCCCTTCATCCCCCCCGCCCCGCCCCAGCCATGTACCCATTCCCTACTCCCCTCCTCTAGGGACATGTCTATCAGCCCAGGGGTCCGTCCCTGCTGCTGGAAAGCCCCTGAAGGGCATGGAGTGATGGGCTGTAGCCAGAGGGGTCCCCCTCCCTTTTAGGGAGATTGGCCCCCGAGGGTGTCCCTCACCCCTGGGCTACTCCCTGCTTTACCCTGGTTGGTGAATCCCCTGCTCCCTTCCCTTCCCCCACCTGAGCACAAAGTAACTGTTCATCCTTTGTTCTGGGCTCTGCCAAAGAAAGACCTTGAGGTGAAGAGGTCCCGTTAAAGGCCCGAATAAATTTGTGTGCCAGCCCCTCTGCAGAGCCCTCCTTTCTCTCCTCACCATATGCTAAGCACACGCCCTGGGGCCAGTGCCGTGAGTTGGGTGTGCTGAGGAACCCCCAGGATCAGCCCGGGGTGCGGGGCAGACGGAGCTGTACCTGCTGCTGCCCAGTGCCAGGGTTAGCCCGGGCTGGCAGAGTGGGCACTCTGGGAGGCACAGCAACATATTAGCAAGGCTGCTAAGGAAGTCGTGTTTAGAAAATATGCACTCTGCAGAAATGTTTCATGGAAATTAGATTTCAAGAGGCAAAAATAGCACAGTATCCTGAGACTGCAGAAGGTAAAGATCCTTTTCTTCCCTCATTCCCCCAGTAATTAGTTTCTCCTTGGGCATAATTTGAGGAAAATACTTTATTTCATTAGTGCAGTGTATACCTGTAGGGAACATTCTTTCAGTGGATTTGTTTAGCATGTACAACTTTGATTGAGTGCTCATCACAGATCTGGCAGTACAATTTCACAGAATCATAAAAAGGTTTGGACTGGAAGGGATCTTAAGGATAATATAGCTCCAAACCCCCTGCCATAAGCAGAGAATCTTCCACTAGACCGTGTTGCTCAAAGCCCCATCCAACCTGGCCTTGAACAACTCCAGGGTGGGCCATTCTCAAATTTAATGCTTCTGAGTGTTTTCTTGGTAGAATACTCATCAATCTCATTTGCACTTAGTCAAATCCAAGTCTGGGGAATGTAGGTCTCACCTTAGCAAAGCCACTGGAATTGCATCCACTTCTACAAGAGCTCTACTTGGCCATTTGTTTGCACCATGGAAATGGCAGTGACTCATAAAGTCAGTTTGGATCTGACTAAACAATAATGTCTGTGGAAACACAATTCAGTGTGTTCCAGTCCTGTATATTTAGCTATTTTCTTAGTAGACTAATCTCAGAGGCTAGGGAGTATCTGCTGATTTAAACTATGAGTGTATCTCCTAACCTTTTACCTCTATCAAACCGGAAATAAATAAATAAATAAATTTACCTTTCATCTGACTGGTCCAGATATTTCCTCCATGTCAAAAGTCAGCTAAAGCCTTACCTGGACACAATCTACACTGTCAGATATACATGGTCAGGATCAGCAGGGGGGAACAAGGTCAACAGTGGATACTGCAGCCAGTCAAATGGTTTTTCTGTGAATCTACATCTTTTGTGTGGGGGGCTATTTCTTTCCCTTAATGCAAAACAACCCCCAAACCCGACCCCTTCCCCCTGCCCAAAAAACTGCCAACATCCCCACCCCCCCCACAAAAAAAAAACAAACCAAAACAAAACCACCAAAAAACAAAACAAAACAAAACAACTTGGATCCAAATGGTCCATATGAGTCATACATGAAGAAACTGTTCTTCTTCCCCCTGAGAGAGTTACTCACCCTTTCACTGCCAGAAGGCAGAATTAGGATTATTCTGACTGCATGGAAGGCATTTAGGAAAGCTCCTGATAACCTGTGGGAAGTATCCATATCATGCACATAGTTGGAGTCTAGGAATCCTCTCTGAGACTTGCCTTGCCATTGATTGTTGCTTTGAAGAAAATGTTCAACGGCTGTTCCTCAGTTTCCTACTATGAAATGGGAATTGGAAGGGAATCACAGCTATCCTAAATAATACAATGCCACCATGTTACTCTGTGGCTGAATTAGTCAGTGTTTGAAAATGACTTACAGGCAGTAAAGTCCTATCTTTTTAATAGAGAACTTGCCCTTTTCCCCAGGAGTCCTATTCAGAACCTCTCAACCTTGACAATAAATTGAAATGGAAATCTTTAGAGTACTGTAATGAATACATTATCTTAATTTCAGAGGATTTTTGAAGGGGTAAGATTTTGTGCAGAAGGTGATTTTGAATATTTAGCAACATAACCTTAGCTAAAGCTTTTTTCTTCCATAATTATGCTTTTTAATACAATTCTCTTAGCATTTTAGAATAAAAATGAGGAAATATCCTTTGGCTCAAGTACAAATTTTCCCCTGTTTTTTTATATTCTTTCAAAAGATAAGGGTCTAATTCTTCCTTCCCTGGTGCACTTTATACTCATTTACACATGTAAAATGCTATTATTCTTTCTTGGAACCATATACCAAAATGCAAATTACTCAGCAAGAGGAGCAAGCATCAAACCCAAGGACCCAGAGGATAAGGGCAAATCCTAGCACGAGCAGGTTGGAGAGTCAACCTGAAGCCTGTCAGCTACTTTAGAGTGATAATTCACATTCCTGCCTTCACTCTGTGGCAAAAGGAAGGCAAGGTTAGTTCCTCATGCTCACCACAGCCTGAAAGCACACACGTGACTGTAACTTCACTTCTGATCCTATGGGTTGACAGCTTCTCTGGGGGTCCGTGCCCTCAGAATGACCCACTGTGAATGTCATGTAAATACAGAGCTGCAGCTCACGGTGTGCGTTCACAGTGTAGGAGACCTTGTCTCTCTTATTAATTAATGGTGGCTGAGCATGGCTGGCAGCCGGTTTAGCAGGACTTGGTGACTGAGCCTGCTTCAGCTGTGAGTAGAGCCAAGGACAGGCTCAGACCAGCCCTGAGCAGCACATCCTTCCATCCTCTTGCTGTCTGTGTCCGGGCAGGGCTGAGGGGCTGGGCTGAAGGAGTGCCTTGGTGCCACTGTTCCGCAGCCAGCCTGAATGGTTTGGGGTTTGCCAAAGCTTCTGCAGCTCCCTCCCTCCCTCTCTCCAGTGCTGCTCTGGTTAAGCCTGTGCGTTCCAGGGAAGTGGCTGCTGAATCTGGTTCTGCTCTGCCCCATCCTTTGGGTGGGCAGCCTCCTGAGGCAGGGCTTTTGGTTGCAAGGCAGTCTGTCTGGCCTTTATTTTCCTTAGAAAGCAGTAATGCTTTGTAGGGCTGTCAGGAAACATCAGCCTGACAGTCTCCTCCACATACTCCTCTTTCTGCCTGGAGGAGACGATGAAGCAAAGGAGCAATTTGGCATGAAAATGAGAAACAGGTCAAGCTGCTTGCAAACATGTCCTCTGAAAAAGAGATAGGGAAAGAGAACAGAAAAGCAATTACTTCAGAAAGCTAGGTTACTCCTTACTCCAAATTAGTACACCTGATTTGAAAAACCCTGACCAACCTTTCTGTAGTTCAACTGAGAGGTTTGCTAAAGGTGCTCTGTCACCACTGAAGCAGCATTTCCAAATCTGGAAGGAGACCACATTTCCACTTATTTTCATTCCAAAGTGAAACAACCCTTCTCTGCTCAGATATTTAGGACCCTCATCTGAAAAAAGCTTGGCGCTAGACACAGGGAGAAAGAAGCGCAGGTTTACAAATGTATCCAGATGCATAAGTGCTTGTCAAAATTTCCAGGTAACATATTTAAGTGACTGACCATCTACATTTCTTTCGGAATTTTACTGATGTTACTCAACAGCTTTCAGGGCAAGGCTTGTGATCCTCACTCAAGCAGTGGCTGTAGTGTCTAGGAGGAATTAATATGTTTCATAAATGCACTTGGCCTCTTCTTGATGTATGTACAAAGAAGTATTTTTGTGATGTGGCTCATTGCCAGTGTTCTTGAGAAAGTCACATATGTGATTCTTCCTCTATAAACTGATAAAATAGTAAAATTAGGTTTTGAAATATTTCTAAACCTCTTTTTGCAGTATTTAACCCTTATTTATTAAAACAATGAAAAAGTCAAAACTTCTCTTATTCCCCAGAATTCCCAAAGCAAGAGCTTCTCTCATCCATCACAGTGACAGACATATACTAGCAGGAACCAAAAACTGTGCCTCCTCCTCTAAGGGCACTCCTATGCAAAGTGAGCCAAGAGTACATGGCCAGTAAATCTCCTGACTTCCTTCGTGGTTTTAATTTCTAATTTTAATGCTATGTTAGAATAAATGTTTCACATCTATTGTTGAACTCTCTGGATGATTTCTGATCCTACTAGCTTAATTCCAACTTTCTTTCCCTTGATAGCTGATTTGGATGTAGTAAATTATGATCTGTCCATTCTGACAGCTGCTCAAGTTATCCAGTAGTCCTAGATTGCTGCTAGTCATGTCCATCTCTCAGAGAACAAATTAAAACGTAGATCTCATACGTCTATTAAAACGCCTCTGCCTTGATTAACAGGACTTCCCTTCCCCCTCCCCCTTTGAAGTGCTCACGAAGCCTCATACATTTACAGCTCAGTAAGTCAAAGCCCTTTACCTACAGATCAAGCCAAGGAAAGACAGCAGATTATCCTGCCCATCCATCTCTTCCCTGGAGAGGGGCAATATACGAAATTAGAATTGGACATTCTCTGTGTCTTGTTTCATCTTCCACTAAAACATGACAAAGAACAAATCATTGGCTGTTTCAGGGTCTAAGTGTGACAGAATGAAAATCTGGTCTTAAAAAAACCCAACAAACCAGATTTCAGCAAATTCAGAGAGCAGTTAGGCAGAATCTCAGGAAGAAATTCTGAGTGAAGAAGTGCAGAAAGCTGATGGCTGTATTACAAGCAAAGCAGTGCAGACAAGCGATAGAATATACAGTAAACCCTATATAGCTGCATCAGAGTGTGTCATTACTTGAAATAATGAAAAAAAAGAGTCTCACAAATAGTAAAAAAAAGGCAAGAAAGCAACAAAAATGATTCTCCTAAATGTGTGAGAAGCAGGAGTGAGGCAAAGGGAGTTGTAGCTCCATTACTTAATAGACACAGGGAACAAATAAAGCATGATGAAGAGGTGTTTGAGGTATTCAATGCTTTTTTGGGGGTGAATATTCATTAGAAAAGAAATTGCCATGAAGTTTCATTGAAGTGGTTGAAAAAATGTACTGACTGGTTTGCAATCATCTCTTGTCAAAATGAGAAGGCATTTGAAGTTGGATTCTGCAGGGATTTTTTTTCCTTGGGACTATTTCTGTTCACTGTCTTCATTATCATGGTGGATGATGGAAGAGACTTCATGTGTAGCAGACACCCAGCTGGGAAGGAGCTATAATGAGACTGGAGGGCATAATAAGAAAAAGACTGATCTCAATGAGCTGGAGGAATGATCTGGGCCCAGTGAGATGGAATTATTTTGAGAAAAGTTGGAAGTATTACACATTGAAATCAAATGCATAAAAACAGATTGCACAATAAATGCTGAGAAAGCAGTACAGAAGAACCAGAGCTGGGGTTTTAGCTTACTGCAAGATGAGCAAGCCAATAATATGTTGATGTTTTGAGAAAGGTGAATCTTTGGGTAGGAGGTGTTAGCAGGCAGAGAGTGTGAGAGCTACTTATGCCACTTCACCCAGTGCTTCTGAGATCCCACCTGGTGCAATGTGGCCAGATTTGGATATCATGTCAGAGACAATCTGGGCAAAGCAGCAAAAAAAGGAAAAGTTTCAGAAGGCACAAGATAAGTGGGTTTGGTTTTGTCTAGAAAGTAGATAACTGAGGGGAATAACAAAGCTTTCAATACCAAGAGAGCTGTTTTTTTACTTTCCTGCTTGTCTCCTACAGACAGGATGAGAAATAATTGGCATAATATATAGAAATGTACCCTAAGACTAGGTGTAATCTCCTGTAATATCCTACAGCCTGTAGGAGAGCTGTAAACCCTGAGCATGGAGAGAAGAAGGATATTGCAGAATTGCCTTCTCTGAAAGCCTTCCAGAGAGGGTAGGAACAGAGTCAAGCACCTCTCAAGATTGCTCTGATCTCCTTCTCAAGCCAGGCTATGGAACTGGGGAGAGATTTTGGGAGACTATATGTCCATTCCTCCTCCCCAAACACAGTTAACTGCAAAGCATTAATGTGTTTCAGGAAACAGGATAATGGTGCTTAAAATAACCCCACAAAATAGGAACTAATACCTTTAATTTCTACTGTACCACAGCAGAGTCCCAAGCTCTGTCTGACCTGGCAGAGGTAGCAGTGGTAGTCCTGTGCTGTGGAGGGGTCTGTCCTGCAGCCTGGGTGGTGGTGTTACAGTTTATGTGCAATAGGTTTTACAACTATTAGATGTTCCGTAGGTCATTCTTTTTTCCATATTAACCTGCCCTTGAGGAGTTAGACTTGAACAGCCAGTTGAGGAAGAATCACAATGGGATGACACTACATCTGAGGTGAAGCTCTTTGTAGGGACAAGGTGGTGTCTTCCCTGGTGTCCCAGCCTCCCTCCTCGTAAGGCTGGACACCTAGGCTCTGAGTTCGAAAAGAAGTTTGCCTTGGAAAAGAAGAGGATGCAAGTGACTCATCTGCCACAAGAGACAATCCCCCTGTCTGATTGTAACACCAGGGATGGTGACTTACACTGCAAAAGCCCTGGTGCTTTTCGTCAGAGAGGATGGCGAATGTAGAGGGCCGGAGTTCACTGGCTGTGAGATGTAAAATGTTGATTCTTGGGGCTAGGGATGTTTCCCCAATCCCTACAGACCCTGGTGCAACCAGACCTCTGTTACTGGAGCATCTGTGACATGGGCACAGGGAGGCCCCCTGGGATGGTGTGATCACCTCTCCCCGTGCAGAGGATGGGAAACTGGCCCCAGCCCTATGTCTCTGTTGCATTTTTTCCTCATGGTATGTGTTTAAAAGAAAAATATACTTTTTCTGTGCTAAGTTACTGGGATGAATGTCTCCCCAGAACCCAGTACTCTCATAGAACTGGAACTTCAGAGCTGCTCTCATTGTTTTTTGAGCTCTGTAGGAGAAATGAGTCCCAAGGAAATTCGAGTGTGTTTTTCGATCTTGAAAAAATGAGTTTCTCAGTCCCTCCCCACCTTGCTGGAGTAATTCCCATAAAATAATCATTGCTTTTGAAGCCAGTCCTACTTTTCTCTCATGCTTGAAAAGCTGCTCCCTCCAGCTCTGTGTACAGGCACTGACTGGCTCTTCTCCAAGTAATACTCAGTGAAGAAACGCCTGCTCGCGTACCTGCTGCAACTATTTACATTTCACTCTCTTTGGCAATAAATTAGTTCCACAGAGGTCTGAGCAACAGTTGTTTTGAGCAGGGAGGGAGTTTGGATTCTGCAACTGCATTTACACAGCCAGCCCTTATCTTCATGAATATAAGAGAGCAGGGAGCTTGTTGATGCAAACTAACACCAAGCGAACTGTGTTTGCCAGCAGAGCAGCTTCCCATGTGAAAACCCTGATTTCCTTCTTCTTGATGAGGCCATGGCACAGCCAAGTCAAGGACAGAGCCTCTTTTTTTCCAAACCAACTGTTAATGGAATAAGTAATTCTGCAGACCTGTCTTTCACATCTCACTCACTTTATATGCAGTCTAATTAATTCTGTCGGGGAAAATAATTGGCTCGGATCAGGTCGATCCAACTGAAGTTCTAAATAACTTTGGTTGAGTGGTATTTATATTTCAGCAACTAGTCTTGGGTGAAGCGCTGGCACGCGCAGAATACTAAGGCTGTGCTAACTTGGCACAAAAATAGCGCTGTGGTCCGTCAAGTGGCATTAAGTCCCGTCTATAAAAAGCCGTGCAGCTGCCTCTCAAGTGCGGCTATCTCGGGAGAGGGGGAGGGGAGCACTCCAGCCTGTGTCGGTGCTGGACAGTGGGCAGCACGGACACACTGCCAATCGTGGAGTGAAAAGCTTCCTAGCCACAGAGGAGTGATTGGAATGATGCTGTGGGTACACAGGAGTTCTCGAGAAAAGATTTCAAGGGTGCAGTCATTCCAGGAAGGTGTGGAGGAAAGGAGCAGTCAGCGTTGGGGAGGGCTCAGGGTTTTGGACAAGGCTGGAAGATCTGGAGTACAAGAGGAGACAGGGACAGAGAAGATTGGGGAATCACAGGCAGAGAGAAGGCTGGAATAGCTGTAAGCTGTGACTGTCCTCACCTGAGGGATGGGCTCAGTGAGGGAGGATGGGCCTGAGCGCTGCCAGGGAGATGTTCTGACAGCTGGACTGCCACGGTCAATAAGTGAATACCACCCTCTCACTGTAATGTAGGGTGGGGTGTTCTCATCTGTGTTTTTTTAAGGCACGAACATCGTGACTTAAGGACACAGATGGAAGGCAGGTGTTACTGTGCTGAAGGTCAGAACTACATTTAAAAGTACCTTTAGCTTTTTTCATCCTACAGTTTCTCTGTGAACATTTGGGCCAGCACATCTCTCCCCCTCCACCCAACAAATTTTAGATCTGCAGCCAGATCCTCACTCTCCAACTCAGTCTTCATCTCCACTTGCAACAGTATCAGCCCACTCTCTTGGATCCTAGAAAAGGAAATTCGTCTTTCCATCTGGTCCTCTTCATCTCTTCATTCAATAGGTAGCATTTGCCTGAGATAGCTCACCCTGTAGTGGAGAACATGTTTTGTGCTGCTCTGCCTGCCGCAAAAGGTCGTCTTTCTTTAGCAAATTGTGTAAACTGGCTCTCCTACTGCAAGCCTCCTCTACTAGCCTGTGCTAGCTGCTGGTCTCTCTGGGGGAAGCTTGGGTAAATGAACAAGTGTGAACCACAGTGTCGCAGCCTTCTGCACTTCCTTTCTCCCTAATGCTAAAAATAAGATCTCATTTGTAAATAAGATATCTCCTATTTTTATAGTGCTTTTGAGATGTGCTGGATTAACAAGTCAGCATCCTGCCTCCCTCTCCAACCACGGTTTGTGCCCAGCCTGGGCAGTAGCTGTGCTTGCTGTGTCAAATCACAGCATGCAGTTGATGTGTTTCCATCCTGCTCTGGTGGCTGCATCCTTGTGAAGGGGCGCAGTATTCATTCCAGCTGAGTCTCTGATTTCTCCCCCAGGATTACCAGCATGACATGCACACTGGCAGTTTCTAATCTTGTAATGAGGACACCAGTCTGCAAGACCTACCCAAGCTTGTTCACAGGTAGTAACTAAAAGGTGCAGAGCACTCAAGTATCACCATCACACTCACTCCCCTCCTTCGTTTTTAGCCAAAAGCTGCCTGCTGACTGGCAGGGCTTGCCAACACCTCAGGATAATTGCTGTTGTTTAAGAGTCTTGTCTCCTTTCCCAGCCCTATGAAGGAGCTCACCAAAGTGAATGTTTCTTTCATCTAACTCTGATGTTGACCCTGATGTTAAATCCCTGCAGAAGTCAATAGCCATGAAATGAACTGGCACACAAAATTATGGGAGTGTTGGTGTGCTTACCATCTCCAGCCCTCCTTCCTGTGTCTGGATGAGGTTGAGCTGGGAGACATCATGGAAGAAAGACTACTCAGAGCAGATCATTTATCCCTCTCATTGCTGACCTAAAAGAACAGAAGGGGTCAAGCTGCTCAAGCTACTGGGCTGCTGTTGCAGCCATCACAAGCAGAATGGATCTAGTCTTGATGCAGCTAATTTGTAAACCACTAGCAATAAAATCATGGAAGCTCAAAGCCCAGGAGGCCATGTAAAATTATTCCTGGAAACTCTGCAGTGCTTACAGCAGCCTGAACCACTGCTGTTTCATCCCAAGCTGTATCTGAGCCACCCCTGTCAAACCCATCCTGAAGCCATGTAAAGACAGTGGTAGTTGGGCTGCCTTCAGCTGGGTTGGAGTCTCTAATTTTAAGGAAACAGCAAGGGATTGAAGTTGGTCCAGCTTCATCCCATGGGGTACTCCAAATGAGGCACCCTAAGTCTTCGGTTAGCTCCCAGAGCCTCCAAAACCAAAAAAGATTCTCACTGCGTTGAATTCACTGCTGATGAACGTATCAAGTAAGAAACCTCTCTTGATGATGCAGAATGGATCCAAGCTGGTGGGACAGTACAGAAATCTTGTAGCCTACCTCAGGATCCTCCTCATCCCACCACTCAGCTGGAGCAGAGTCTGCCTGTGATAATTTCAGCACTTTCAGATACGGTCCTAAGCAGGACCAGCTGGATGAAATCCTATGACCTGTGCTATGAATGAGATAGGCAACCTTCTGCCTTTAAGTCTGTGAGTCTGGAAAAATAACCCAGCATCAAAAATAATACTCTGCCACAGGAAATTTCTATAAGTGTTACCATTTCTCATTTTACCTTGAAGAATTTCCCCCATCCTTCCCTGCCCCCACTTAAAGATTTATTTGGTCTCCTCTCTCTCCAAGCTCAATCCAATTAAACAAAAAAGTTACTTTATTCATATGAGTGTTTGGTGAACTTTACTCAGGAAAAATGCTGAGTATACCAATAGTAAAGAACATTTTTTATGTGACTAGGCTTTTCCTGGGAATTTTTTTCTTGTTAAGCAAAGCTCTTAAGTAAAGAAATGGCTGAAACCCCACACTTCAATATACAGGCAAGTCAAACATCAATGAAATGACAAAAACGTGGAATGCTATTTTATCTTTTTTATTGGTCACTGAATTTCTTTTCCACATTGGGAGCATTTCCATACAAGAGATTAACAAAATAAGACCTTGATCCTCTGAATGTAAGAGGATTTTAAAACAGCAAAATTAAGCTCTTGGAATATAAGAATGCTTAGACTTAGGATTGTCTGGGCAATATTCATTTGATTCCCATTTTCATATGTATTATGATACCATCTTTCATCTTGTACCTACATACTTGCGTACTAATTTTTGCCTGGGAACCTCTCCTACATTCACCATCCAAAATAAATTGTGATCTCATGCCATTTCATACTTTTCATCATTTCTCTTCATTATTCAGAGCATATCTCATGCCTTATTTACAATCCATGATTCAAACTGTGCTGTGGAGGAAATAGACAGCAATTTCCTGATTAACTTTCCTGCCTAACCTCTTGTGGTACCACCCAAGTGCTTTCTAAGTTTTTCTGAATTTGTCTCGACAGCTTCTGTATGAGGGCTAATGGGCTGCCTGGAGGCAGGGGTGTTAAAAAAGATCTGGAAAATGGGATCGATAAGAACAAGCATTTGCAAGGCAGCCTAATAAGGAGAAGTGAGACAAGGATTAGCCATGGTACTGTGTACAGAAGGACAACTAGGAGCCTGAGGGAGGGCAAAAGTGTCTGTGAAGGAGCAGGGACTGGCTCTGGGTGTCCTGTGAAGGGCTTGGCTTGCCGTGGCAGCAGCTCTGTGAGTCTGTTGCTGCCATCATAGACTCAGCAGCACCAGGCAGCCCTCCTCCCACCTTTCCTATCTCTTCTGTTGAAAGGGAACATCCAGTGAGTGTTCTTCTTTCAAGTCAGACTGCTGCTAGAGGAGGATGTGCTGGACACAATGGGGAAGTTGTGCTGAAAGCCCCAGAGGTAAGTGCCAACTAATACAAGTTGAAAACAGCCACAGCAAGGTTACTGATGGGACACTGCATCAAATTCATCACCAGTCCACCACACTACAGCTCACTGGCAGTCCAGGCCAGGAGGCAAGGTCTGTGTCCAACAGAAAAAAATGTTATCGTCTCAGATATGGGAGCACGAAAATGAGGGGCTTCTCACCAGGACTAATCATTGAGGGGGAAATAAAGAGCAGGAGTCACTTGCCAGTGATTCCCAATGAGTGGCTGAAAAGAATAAGTGGAGATTTTCCCCTTGCAGGAGATCAAGTACCTGGGTGCAGGCATCCTTCATCTCGTCTCCTGGTGTGTCTGTCCTTTCTCCCTCTGAACCCATCCATACTTTTTATGTGATGTATTCAAAGCTGTCTACTCAAGGGCACCTCAGATGGGAGGTGCAAGTGTTGTTACACCAATGTGCTCAAAAACCCAGGGATTAACAGGGATTAAGTAGACCCACATTTACACTGCTCATACTGCTAGTGATTGTATTGCATGCTTTGAAATCTCCAGGGGATGTAACTCTGGGTTTGCCATTCTCCAGTGAGACTGTTTCTCAATTAAAAAGCAATCGCATTTTCTTAAGAGGAAGGAAAAATGGCTTTAAGAAGTATTATTAGCAGAGCCACACAGGTGGATTATGGATATAAATTAAATGTAATTGAATGTTTTGTAAGGGAGGAAACTTTTGATGTGAATTTATGGATTATGTGGTTTTGTTTTCGTACTGGACAAGGGAGGTATGTGTGTGTATATATATATATATATATATATATATGTATGTATTTTAGGTGTGGTACAGGTAGTTAATGCTTTGGATGATAACAGAATGTGATTATTCCTGCTTTTCTGATTTTCTGGATTTATTACTTTACTGCCTTTCTGGACCTGAAGCCTGCAAATACATTAAAGGCTGAATCTTAGCCTGGAAGCTGTCAAACAACAGTATTTCAGCAAAACTTAGTGTCATGCCTGGATGGCTCTGTCCCAAAGCTAAGCTCCACACCACTGAAATAGCATGGCAGAAAATAGCATATTGAACCCTGCAAAGGTATGGATCGATGAAGTCATTAGCAAAGTGACCTTATGGGTAGGGGAGACAATGCAGAAACCCTGTGCAATTGAAGTTCAAGAGCCCTCTCTAAGAGCAGGCTGTACAGTAATGACTGGTAACGCAGAGAGCGGCAACATATTACGGAGGCCCTCTACAGCAACTCCCCCTAAGACTGAATTTCCAGGAACAAAAGAACTTCTCTCTCTCTTTCCTGCCAGGCTTTGTTGGGTCTGTCACACTGGCAATGTTAAGAGGCTGGTTCAGCACCCTGTTGCTGTCACCGTGGGTGCTGGCCTCCTTTTGCGGGCATGGTTGTCCTTTGCCCCTGCCTCCTGGTAAGCTCAGGGTGAGCACTGGGTAAGACCCCTTTAGGGGATAGGCAGAAAAAGACAAAACAGCACTTTCCAGAGAGGACTTGGCACTATGAAGCTGTGAGACACTATGATTAAGCTGTAAACTGCCCCCCGTAGCATCGCTTGTCTGGCTAATATCTTGCATAATAAATGGAGTGAGCACAGAAAGATTTACCAATCTGAGCATTTCTGTCCCTTTTATGAATTCACCAAGTGGAGTGAAGTAAGCACCAAGTCTCCACGAGGCAAAGTAAATAAAATAAAATGAAAATCTAATTTTCTCTAGATTCCTATAAGCCTTTAGGAGGACAAAAGGATTAAAATAGATATTTGTTTTCCTGTAGATTTCCACTCATACTTCTGTTGCCTCATATCACCTCTACATGCTCAGTGCCCATTTATTTCTTCCCCATTCCATAAAAAGAGGGAAATAAATTGGGGGAGTCTAATTACTGAAATTTAATTGAAACAATTTAAAAATTACATAATCAATTTTCTAACAGGAGATCTTTTTTGTAACAGCTGTAGACAGGCGATTTATTAGTTACTGAAGCCAACCTTGTTTTTTAATATAAACAGACTAATTAATCAGTGGTTAACTCTTGTAATGACCAGCTCTAGCATGTAATTATTGCTGCTGTCATGAAGCATAATAGCTTATTTCCCAGGGTTATTATGCAAATTGCCAACATTGACCACTCTGTGTGAAGTTTAAAGCTCTTTCCGTGATTATCTCTCATTTCCACATTCTCAGGACATTTCTGGAACACATGTTTTTCCTGGTGTGAAAAGTTTTATGCAGCTTTTCAGTTCAGAAGCACATATCTGGGCACACTGGAGAGAAACATCCCAGTTCTTTAAGGTTTTAATTGCTGGAGGGGAAGAGAAGAAGAAAAAATGTTTATTTCCCACATTAGAGATTATGCACACCTTTTTGTATGGGCCTGTGGAAGGAAAGAACCAAGCTCTCCAACAGGCTGAAGTTGGAGGCATTTATTTTAGCATTTAGCTAATTTTGGAGGTGAAGTCCTGTACATCCACTGAGGTGAGACAGAGCCCTGTGGAGGAGAGCCAACAGCTCTCCACAGTTCTACAGAGGCAGACTAAATGCAGGCACACAGGAATAAAAGCTCAATGTAAGACTAGCAGGAGAAGGCGCAAAACCTCATGGAGTACCCAGAGGTCACAGACAGTGGACTAAGAGCTGCTTGGGGTTAGAAGAAGGGGAAAATATAAGAGAGATGACCTAGTCCTGACATTGGCCTTTAAAGGCTTTGGGACAATGACCAAGATAAGGGTAATTACAGGGATTAAGAGCACTTAAAAGGAGCCACGGGCGTTGAGTAAGGCATAAAAGTCTCTGAGGTGCATATGCATATCTGGAACATGTATCTGTAGGCGCAGCAATTATGCATGGACAGGTACGTGGAGAGATATGTGTGTACAGCCAGCCTGTAAATCACCTCCCAGGCTCTCCTGCTCATCCCGTGGTAATTGCCCCCCAGTACTGACCAGTGCACGCACAGGGACCCTAGGGCCACCCCTTCTGCTTCCCCATCATTACCCAACCCTGTGCACATTACGGAGTTGAAGATTATTTTTATAGATCTAATAAACCTGAAATTTCCAGCAACAGATGTCAAATTTTATCATTTCACAGGAGCTGGCAATAAAGAGGTTCACACAAAGACAGCAGGAAGGAAAGCAGAGTGAGCAGAGGGGCTGTTAGAGAGGAGGCAAGTGTGAGGCAGTTGCAGGCAGCAGTCAGTAGGGCAGTAAAAGCTAATAAAATCCTGATGTACAAACCACACGAATCAAAGAACAGGTATTGCATTCGTACCTCCCATTTCCTTGGCCTTCGCACAGCAGCTGGTGGGAATAGCATGCTTGTTTTTGTAGATAAACAGATCCCAAGTGAGCTATACCTGAGCATCTCTGTCAGCCCACTGATGTGCAACAACCCTTCAAAATCCCTAAAATGAAGCCATGAACTTTCATGAATTTTCTCACTGCTGGCTCTCCCTACCTAGCCTTGTGGTACAGAAAGGGCCTGGGGCTAGCTTTGAAGGTCTGAGTCAGCACCAGGGAAGGAAAGGAAGGAGGAAGGGACAGAGAGCAAGAGAGGGAGAGGTGGCATTATTCCAGGGCCCATTTTTGGGCTGTTAGACCATCCGTGTTAACTTCAGGAATGTGAAGGGAGAACTGGAAGGAAGGATTTGCTGCAGTGGACCTGGAATAGACATGGATCTAAATTTCTGCCTGCCATGGCCACCCCTGTCCAATTCTTTGGATGAAGGCACCCAGGCCCCTTTCCCCATCACAAAAATCCTTCAACATCTGCAGCCTGCTGTGGGGTTGGATCACAACAGGGAAAAAATGAGACTCTTCCCTTAGAGGCAACATTCATATGATTTTCCAGGTCATGTCTAAGATTGAACGAATTTTGAGAACTTTAGCACTGTTCTACCACTGGTGAAGGCAGAATAAGCCCTGGACATTATTTTTGTCAAAGAAATAGTTTCTTTGCGGCTCATCATCCAGTCCTGGGTCAACCCAGCTGCCACTTAACTCAAACACGAAACCCAGAAGGAAGCAGAAGTGCAGCTTTGCCTGCCGGGAGCATGCTGTGGAGGCAGTTGTTTTTGTCCTGGCTGCTCAGACTGCAATAAGTTCAATTATGACCTGACTGCCTGTGCATTTACTGCCAGTGCTGCAAGATTGCATGGGCTGTAAACCAGCTGCAAACGTGCCAGTAAGTGCTCTTCTTGCTGGGGAAGGACGAAGAGACCTTTTATCAGGGCCTGTGTCTGCCCTGGTGCTGTCACTGGAGACAACAGGAAGGATTTTGCTGGCATCACTGGCTTTCAGCAGGTGTAAAAGCAGCCGCCTTCAGCAAGGGCAGACCCAGGCTCCAACAGCGACAGGTCAGATGCCTGAATGTTGTATGTCCCATGCACCAGGGAGTAGCTGAGATACGTGGCCTGTGTGCCACTGTGGCTGGAGAGATGAGAAGGCAGCCTGCCTGACTGCAAGGCAGGACAGCAGGAGATGCGCTCAGCTGGCTGAACATTGCCCTGCATGTGCATTTTTCACTCATCTCAAAGGTTTTATGACTCAGAAGTTTCTTTTCATGGGTTGCAGAAAGGGAAATTATTGCATTATTTCTTGTTTGTGTATCACAGCATGTGTCCAGGAGCACAGATGCTCTTACAGCTCTTGATAACAACAGAGGAGAGATTAGTTTGGTCCAAACCATCACATTTTTACGAAGTATCAGGGGGTACCACTCCCCTCAGGAGCTGGCAGAAGTGAGCAGTTTGGTAACTGATGTCACATCTCCCATCAGAAAGTGCATGGAATTAGGGCAGCCATATATTTCCTCCAATTTGGCATTGAACTGGAGGCACAGAACAAGTGTAATTTCCACATCAGGCTGGAGATGTAATCGGAAAGCCATCTAACAGGTGAAAAATGAAATGGCCCCTGACACGGGCAGTTACTCCCTCCTGCCTGTCACAGCTTTCCCCACTGCTCCCTGAAGTCTCTGTGTAATATAAACTGTGCTCATTTCACAAGCTCACTGCAGGCTAAACAGCTGTTAATCGCCCTTGACTGCGCTGCTGTAATCATCTGCAGGCATTTGGCTCCTGTGAGGAATATCTCCACACTGCTGCTGGAAGTCAGCGCTGAAGTACGTGTTGTTCTACCCAGACTGCTGGTAGTCCAGGGTGGGCTGCAAAATCTGATGCTGCAGCAACACAGACTTCACTGTGGACTGTCAAAGCTTGCTGGCAGTCTGGGTACCCCCCCAGTGCTTTCCTGACCACAACCACCTCGGCTGTGTCTGTGCACATCCCGGTTGCATCTCCTGGCATCGGGGTGCACATGCCTGAGACAGCAAGCACTTGGCATTTGGAGGGGGACCAAGTTTTTGATTCACATTTTGGTGGTCTGGGTTGCTAGCAGGCCCTCAGAATTTGGAGAGGATGGAGCATCCCCCAGACTGCTACAGCCTGGCCTCACTGCCTGGAAGCTGATGCAGTGGGATCCTGGCTGCAGGATGAGCCCTGAAAACGGGTATGGGCAGGGTGGAGATGGATGGTGTGTGTCCTGGATGGGGAGGCAGATGGGTAACAAGCACAGGTTGCCAGAGCTTGGTAGTAAAAGCCTTGTTCAATAGGTGCATTGTTTGATACATGTTCCTAAAAGAATGGCCACTTCTTTGCTTTTGCTGTGTCTTCACTTGGAGGTCCAACATCACAGGCATGACTTGATGGTTCCCCAGTCCTAGAGAGGCCCTCCTCTTTATACATTGGACTACTCTCAGATGCCCCTCAACACCACTAGGGATCTTTCCACAGTCCTAAAATCATTTAAATGGGTTTCATTACCAGAAGAGGATCTGCTTTGAAAGAGATGTGGTTTTTTTTTAACAGATGTTCCTCTATCTTAACACTCCAGTCTTGGTTTTGTAGTATTTAACTGAAATCCAAGTGAGTTTCCTCTCCTCTTGTTTTCTCTTCCTGTATGCTATATTTCCTCCCATGGATATCAACCTGCATTGAGTGAATGCAGTCCCTTTTTTTTTAATACCTGATATCTTCAGTGTTTGCTGTTTTGATTACGTTAGCCCCTGGCTCACCTTATACCTACTGTATAAGCAAGGGGCTAAGAACTTTGTTAATTTTCAAAACAAAACTCATCTTTAGGCCTAGGCCTGTATGACTGATGAGCTACACAGTGTTGTGACTGTGGCTTGATTAGACCTTAACATTTAAAATCGAATCTTCTTTAAGTGGTGCTTACACATTTTTTTTTCTGCTTACTCCTCAGTCACCATGAGGAGACATGGTGGAGCTTGATTGAAAGAAAAGGATTTCAAAATCATGTTCCTATACATGGGCACCCAAACTGAATTTGAAATGTTTAAATAGGCATGTCTGCTTTGCCTTCATGCTAATCAATCACAGAGATTAACTGGCCCATTTTCTGATAGCTAACCAATTAGGCAACACATTTTACATGCACTAAGTCGAATATTGGGCGAGATAGCTGTCTGTCACATTTAAGAAATAGATTTAAGAGTTAGTGATCTGTCCCCAGATACGTTATGAGCAAAAAATTGGCCTAAATGTGTAGAATCAATTATTTACTGTGCGCAATTCTCATGAGTTTTTCTCGTTCAAAACACAAGGTAGTTAAACACATGCCATTATCTCCACTTTTCTAGATTCATAGATCTTAAGGCCAAGGGGTTAATTAAGATCATCTAGGTTGACCTGTAGCTTAGTGCAGGCTATAAACTCTGTTCTAATTATTTCTGCGTGGAGACCATAATTTTTGCTTGAGCAACAGCACATCTTTTAAAAAGACAGCTAATTATGGTTTGAAAACATCATGTGTTACAGAATCCAGTACATCTCTTTAAGCTGTTTGGATAATTACCCTGGTTGCTAACATTTTTTTCTTTTTTCTAGTCTTTTAGCTTTCAGCCATGGAATCTTATTATGCCTTTACATCACCAGATTACAGACCCATCTGCCACCAGAAATCCCTTTCATAATGGTTTGTAAGTCAGGATCAAGTCACCTTTTGTCTTCTCTTGAATAAGCTAAAAGCACTAAGCTTTGTTTGTCCTTTACTATAAAACCTGGTTGTCCCATCTTAGATTATTCTTGCAGCTTCCACCAGAACCTTTTCTGGTTTTAGTTTTTATTAGGCAGGCACAAAATTTCCTTAGAAATTGCCAAAACCTATAGCTGGCAATTCCCTCTCTGGGGAACTGCATTCAGCCTTATATAGCTTTGAATTAGTCATTAACTGAGAAAGAAGGGTGCATTGGGCGCAGAGCTGAAACTTGCTTTGTTCTGGAGTGCAGTGATGGTGGCTTGAGTGTCCCTATTACATTCATAGTAGCTAAAATCCAAGTCAGTAACATAGAAAACTTAGTAGTTTAAAAACCCAGTTTCCTGATGTCAAAAATATGTAAAAAGCCAAGTAATCCTGTAGAAAGAATTTGAAATGCAAGACATCACAGTAGTTTTTTTTTTTTTTTCCTGCAGCTCAAAATGAGTAAAGAAGAGGCAGAAAAGTTCAGAGAAGTAGAAAAGTTCAGAGCAGGACAAGACAAATGATCACAGATATAGTGAAAATACTTTCATTCACGGGGTGATTAAATAGACTAGACTTTGTCAGCTTCGAAAGGAGTTGATTGAGGAGGGAAGGTGGCGAAATGCATCTGAAAATGAGGAAGAAAAGGTGAACAGCAATGACTGAGTGCAATAATGAGAGAGGCATTGAATGAAAAGATAGAGTGAACAAAAAGAGGTTCTTCTTTATCTATCCTCTCACACACTTGGATGTTTCCTGTCATATGGCCTGTGTGGCTGGTAAAAGTCTATATATATTCCAGAAGCAACCAGGCAAAGGAAGGGAAGAAAGGTCCAGTAAAGGCCTCCAATGCCATCTTGGGAGGACATGTAGGGCCTGGAGGAGTTGGAGAGGAGGTACAGAGAGGTGCTACCTGTATTTGTGCTGCTCAGTTGTTTGTACTCCAGGCAAGCTGCTGGAGGGTCACTTTGGAGGGCCTTTAATTGCACTCTTTCCAGCTGTTCTCACGGTCTTAAAATGGGAAGTGTAATTTGGAATTTTTTACAGTTGCTTACTGCGTGCCCCAAAGCCACACAGGTGCCCACAAGAAAAAATGTTGCATTGGTAAGAAAAACCAGACTGTCTTGAAATAGGCAAATGTAGCTGAATACAAATGCACACACACACACAGAGGGAAAGGAGATAGTAAAGAATATAAATTAGAAGGATGGAAAACCAGAAAAAGTCTTAATGAAGTGACAGGACACCAAGAAAAAACCTAAGGCAAGAGGGCCATTGGCAATAAAAGAAAGGTTTGAGTATGTCTGGCAATACAAAAAAACCCTAACAATGATTCTAGTCTATAAAAACATGTTTTTAATGTAGAAATGTCAGATAGTTTCAATATATCTTGTTGTTCCAAGTGGTTTTTAAAAAGTCTGCATGAAGAATTCATAGAGGGTGAAGATGAAATCTGTTCCCTTCCAACAGTAACTTGGCATTATGCAGAGCTAATAAGCCGGCTGTTTTTAACCAGTAGGTCTGGAAGCAAGAACTTTAAAGAGCTGGATGAGGAGATGTGTGGGCTATTAAAGTTGGTAAATCATGGGAATGCTAGAAAGGCCTGCCTGGAGAAAAAGAAGATTCAGATATTGGTAATTATAGACATATCAGCCTGACATAGTGAGCTGGAGCAAAATAGTGTAATCTTGTTCACAGCAAGGCAAAAAAAGTACTGCACTTAACAGTGATCAGTTCAGGCTTAAGGGGAACAAATCATACAGTACCATCATGGTACCACGTCTATTTGTTTGGTGGCAGAGTTGTTGGGATTAATTTATTCATATTTGTCTAAGGTATTTGATATTGTAATATATTTTTATTGACAATTATTCCAAATAGCAAGTCATATTAAAAATATAGTAACATGCCAGGTCTAAAACCTGCTGTTGAGTATAGGGCTACATTCAATAGGAAACTCTTGGCTTTCTTGACTTGTGCTGTCTAACCTTTGGCTGTATGAATGTCTTAAAAGCAAATCTACAAATATTATTGAAGGCTGAGGAGAGAGGATAATGAAGACACACCATTGAGCTAAGTTGCTTTTTACAATGGGAGCCTGCAGATACTGTGTGCTTTAGTACAGCCAAAAGTGAAGTGGTTCTTGTAGGGAGAACATGAGTTTGCTGCACTTCCAGAAAGGAGGATGTCACTTTGAGTAACAGCAACCCCAGAAGAGACTTGACCACAGCCTACATAGCTACACCAAGAACAGAAATCTGATTCTGGAGGGCTCCTTATCCTACAAGATCCAAGAGTTTGCACTGCAGCTACAAAACTCCATTTTGAGCTAAGATCCACTCTTTTAACACCAGGACTTCCTAGCCATCTAACTGCTTCCTAAGATTTCTTGCAGACTCTTTGTTGCTATAGAAGCATATAAAGCTCTTTTATACAGGAGGTCATTCCAGAAAAGCAATTTTCACTTTATTCAGTAAATGGACTTCTAAAAATTTCCATATGCCTACTCTTTTTGTGCTCTTTTACAGACCTTCCAGAATTAGCCTATGGATCTCAGGGGACCAAACTGGCCCATTAACCCCTTCTGCATACAAACACATTTCCATGAGTCTCTGAAACAGGCACAGTTATTTCTGTAAGAGTTTCACTGGATTTATTCAAAGGATTCCTCCATCTCCTTAGTATTTTCTCATGTCACCTGCATAACCATACTGTTACATAGGATGTTAAGTTATGTGCTCAGGCTGATCATCCTCATCCTTTTCAGTGTCCTGCTATCCAGCTTTTATGTATCACTGTGTTATTTCTTCCTACAAACACGATCTGGCTCCTACGTTATGAACTCCCTGGATTGTCATGTATAAACAAGTTGCCTCCTTCACTACTTCATACTCCCTTAATTTTAGGCTCAGCCAGAACATTATCATTGATGATTTTAATAATTTATTTCAGATAACAATATTAAATGCAGCTAGCTTGCAAACTGATGGTAAGTAGAGATTTTTATTGCCCAGTCTAATTCTTCACCATCTACAAAGACGCTTTGACTTTGAAGGGAGATGGATTCAGATTTGACCAAGCAAGTTATGTTAGGATTAGGATGGTGATTTTGTACTTAGCTTGTTTTTCCTGCTTGGACTGCTAGACAACACGTCTGTCTTGGTTATTTCTGTAACAGCAATAAGGGACAAAGCCAGGATTCAATTGAGTCAAAGAATGAAAGGCAGAAGAAATGTTCTTCAGTGGTGCAGGATTGTTTCTTTCTGCAGAAGCACACAAAGTGCCTGTTTGTTGTGTATGCAATTGCCAAGCTGAGAAGTTATAGACAATATTGATTTGGGCTCCCAGCTCTTTGGAAGCAGGCACTGGGTGGAAGCCAAGAAGGCTGAAGTCTAAATGCGAAGCTGTTCAGGCTCAATGAGCCATTCTTTGAGAGAGGGGACCCTTCTTTTCAGTGTTTGCACCTGTGTGTGTTGTGTGTGTGTGCATAAGGAGCTAACAGGAGGCAGCATTGTCCAGACACCACAGCAGGGAAACCAAGGGAAGGATACTCCCCACTAGTTCGTGGATCCAAACTCTCTTGCTGGGTTGGCAGGCAGTCCGTGTGGACTCTTTGCTAGCCTACATTTAAGTGCTCCAAAAAGGGGATAACATGATGCATAACATGTTGAGGGTGGTTGGAGGGGTCTAAATGAAAGCCAAAAATAAACAAGTACTAGGTTTCATTATGAAATTTCACGAATCCTTTTCCTGAGTGTTTATGGATATTAGCTTTTCATGTAGTTTCATGACTGTGTAAACCACAAACCCTCTTTCATCAGCCATGACTGAGATGACTTAATCCAAATTGATATGGTTTTTCTTTTTTCAGGTAAGCCTTACAAGATTACACAATAATTGTTTAATGGTGACTTCAGACAGATAAGAAGAAATATAACTTTACCAGCCCTTCTGGGCAGAGTGTTTGGACTAGGTGTGGAAAGTGAAGTCTCCTTAACTACAGTTTTCTGCCATCTGAAATGTTTCTGTCATGTTCCCTTTCTGATGTGGGGAGCTTGATGACAGAGAAGGCATTTCTCAATCACAAAACTGGTTGGAAAGTATGAATTTAAATTATCTGTTCTGCTTTTATAAACAATACCATTTATATGGCAACATTTACATGGCTTATGACTCTATCTGGTTTTTATGGCCTGTAAATGTAGAAAACGTGTGCCAAAGGACAAAAGCATTCCCAGAGATCAATATAATACAAACAGCCCTGCGCAGCCAGCCTGCAAGAAAAATGTGATGGCTGACAAATTCTTTGCTCCCCACAGTACTCTGGGTTCTTGGCTAACCTCAAGCATACATCAGTTAAAGCCTATGTGGATGGCAGGATTTTGCTCACATCAGCATTGTCTGACCTCTCCATTTCTGCTGCATATCTGTGTCACCTCCTGATTGCTCTCTCTGTAAAATAATCCTCCTTAAATTATTTAGATACATATTCTGCCTTCCCCTTGGCTGCTGTTCTAATTCTGATGAGTGAAATGACCTCAATTAGAAATTCTTGCTAAAACATACAACATCACTGAGAGGGTTGCAGCTTGTCTTGTCCTTTCTTGCTTTTCTTAAAGGCCCATTTTATATGTGTTTGCTTGTCTGCAACTCATTAGCTCCTGTCATTACTTTCCCTTAAAACAAAACTAACTAAAAGATAATTATTCAGTCTGCAAAAATGAATTAAAAAATGCCATAATTAAGGTTACAGTTTTCCTTTTTATATCCTTGAGGGGATACTATGTTCCCTAATTATATAATCATACAAAATCAATCACCGTACACACATATGTGTATGTTTTATATCAGCAGGAGGGGGGTTTATTATTTCATTAAAAATGCTTCCAATTTGTGGCAGCAAAAGCAAGACTGGTATGATAGCTGTTAATTTGTAACTCTGAGCCTTTTATTGTTGCTCATGCTACTATACTAATAAAGACATACAGTATTGAATGTCTCTTAACAATTCTGTTTCAGTATCACTTCCAAATATGTTTTGCACATTATTCTTATGTCAAAATCAGTAATAACATGGTTCCAAAAATAGCTGGTTTTTGACAGAAAGAAGACATTAATTTATCAATTCTTGCTAAAAACTCTGTGTTTTACCCCAGCATCCACTTACTTATGAATATTTTTTTCCTTAGAAATGGTCTGGAACTTGCTCTGAAATTTAATTCTGTAGACCACCAAAAATTTGATCACATTTTTACTTTTTAATTCACCCATCTGAAACTTCTGGTGCTTCTTCATTCAGTCTTCATTATCCATGAGGAAATCAGGACTGACAACATTGAACTCTGACCTCTGCATGAGCCAGGGTGTCTCCTTCAGTTCAGGCTTTCCAAGGTCACCTCTGGCTGTCACAACCATGTGATTTGAAGTTTACTGAAAGTATGCTTCAATTTTTTACCTTGTCTTTCCAAAAGAAAGGTGTCTTGTGGAGAAAACCAACATCTGTCTGACATGATTTGCCTTGCAAAAAATTCCCCTGACTCATGATTAATAAATAATTCTCTTAGAATGTACAGTTTATGGCCCAACTGTTTGATCCCTAATCTCTAATATTAGCTGTGGATTAGCTCATACTTGCCTGGTAATTTGTGTCTGTATCCTACATGAGAAGCTCTTTTGCAGTCTTTCATTAATCCCAGTACTCTCTGGTTTGGACTCAGTATCTACACAGGTCTCCACAGGTTTGTTGTTAACTAATTTAGAGATGAGGAAAGCATTCAGTTGGCTTTTTTTCCCCTCCCAAGAGCTCTATTTATTTACCCATTTTTTTTCTTTTTTTGCAGCTTTCATACCTCCACTATGCTGATGACATTTGCTTTCTTTAATAATGACATTTCCTTTCTATAAATATTTATACACTTTCTTCCTGGTTGCATTTTCCCCCTTTTTCTCGCCATGTTCTGATGTTACTCATGTTTCTTCCTATAAACTCTGAAGATTGCTGTGCTGTTATTATTTTCAGTACCCACAGTTAGACCGTCATTTCTTTACTGGAATTCTGGAAGTATGGCCAAATTCCACCCTGATAGCATTTGTTGGATTTGGCAGATGAAAGCCAAACAAGCCACATCCGGCAATGGATTCATATGTAGATAGATTGCAAAAGCAATCTTATATTTACTTCAAATATTTACTGACGTCAAAAGACACCTTTCCTCTTCCCCCTGCCTTTCCCCCCTCCTTCTCCCCCTACATTTTTTTCTATATCACCATATGTATGCTGCGTCCTGGACAGTGTCATGGGGCAACATCTCCTGGCACCTGATTCCAGTCGCCCTCTTGCTCCTAACACCAAACACCTCTTGCATTCATGTTGAAGGCTGCTGGATGAGCAAGAAGGATTCCTGTCTTCCCCTTGAGCCACTGGGTAGGAGCAGGAAAAAGAGTGTGGACTGAGCACAGTGCAATTTTTTTTCTGAATCATCTGGTATCTCAATCAAAATCTTACAAATGTATAATTTAATGGGAAAGAGGGTTGGTTAAAAAAGTGGTTGAGGTAAAATCCAGGAAAATGAAAAGTATTTGAGGAAAAAGGAGAAGAGCTCCACTTCAAACTCAGACAAATGAACATGATATTGTTGTATTTTGTAAAACACTATTTCTGATTTTTCATAATTTCTAGCAAATACACAGGAAGGGTGCTGACAGGAGAAAAGATTTATCTTGGCAAATTATAGTCTGTGGCCAAAGAAAGGGTAGCCTTTCTCACTGACTACAACCTTGGAAAGACATTTGAGATGATATGAACCCAGCTGTCTGCAGCCTGTTGAATATAATAATCAGAGAGGTACCTGGTGGGTTTTTTAATCTGTGTGAATTTATTATGTAGGCCAGTGTAGGTATTCCACACTTGGTGGGCTGTGTGCACCAGTATTCAGCATTTTGCTGTTCCTGCTGCCAGTTACTATGGCTTGTAAATCTTCTCACTGGCAACAGCACTATCATTCAGTTTTAACCACCTGTGTGAGGGCAGAACAGGCAAAATAACCAGGCCGCTTACACCTACTGCCACTTTTGGTTTATTTATCTTTTTATAATTTTGGTTAGCAATAGTGGTTTGATACTCTCACTGTGGACTGAAGCCCCACTGTGATACAAGCTGTGCAAGGACAAAATGAAAAGCAAGTCATTGCTTTGAATGATTTATTTCTTCGCGACAAAAACCCACCCAGACAGCAGAATGAGATAAAGGAACAATAATCATCATAGCTAGCAATAGTGACACACCAGGATTATAGGATATGGGTCTCTGCAGCATTACCCCTACAGAAGGATAATGATTGCTTTAGCCAGGGAAATGGATGTTACACCAACAGAGATGCAAGATGATGAGGAACAGGGAAAGATTCTTGCTGGGCAATTGCATCATATTATGTAAAATAAGTGATTCAGAAAGAAAAGACTGTGGAACAAAGTGGAGACCCTTGGAGCGCCAAAACTTGAAGGAAGGACAGAAAAGACTTCACAGCTGAAGGGATAGGAAAGAAATGCAGCAGTTGCCTGCATTGAGAGTGGTGGACCAGCCAAGATAAAGGATAAGGAGGAAGGTAGAGTCTTGCAGTCTGCAGTCTTGCAGTTTTTTTAGTTACAGTCATGAAGACTTGCCTGTAAATCCCTTGCCAAATCACGTCCCTAATGATATCTGAACAGCAAAAATATATCATTTCCATGTCCTCAATTCCTATGTGTAAAGCAGAAAAGGCTATTCACAAGCAGGTGGAATAAGCAGATGTGCAGAGAAAGCAGCATCCCTGACTGAGAGCTGTGACTGCCTCGGAAAGAGGAAAAGGAGGAATTAGAGGGATTAGAGGCTGCTCACACCTTCTCAGCTGCCCAGTGCAGGAAGAAGGGAGCTGCAGGGACCTCTTGTAGAAGCCAAGAATAGTGGTGGCAATTGAAAAAGGAAGCTTAGGGAGTCCAGGAATGATGCTGAGGTCACCAAAATCACAAAGAAGAGGAAACATGAGGAAAACAATTGAAATGCCAATAGTACAATTAGTAAGAGAGCTGATGAAACCCACCAAGAGATCAAGAGCATCAGGACAAGGAGGGAGAGGAAAACAAATAAATCTCAAGATCATGCCAACACATCCCTGTGTGTGTGTAGACAGTAGCTCCTGGTTCCTCTGCTGCGTCCAAAAATACTGCTTCACTGTCTTCTCCAAAGAGGCTGGACAGAGAAGATGGTGAACAAAGATGTTGGCCAGAAACCATGGAGCTTGTATCCAGTGAAGAAATTGGTTCTGCTGTGATCTTCTTCCTCTGCACATCATTCACCTCTGCCCCAAAGTGCACACCTGAAACGGGCTGTTTTCTAACCATCAGGCTTTTTAAAACTCATCCTACATTTTCTGCTCACGGCTTGTGACACAGTCCTGTTTATGTTTATATTCACTTTGGTTCATTTTGCTGTTTCTTCATGTTTGGATTTACACCTCTGCTTTGTGATGTGTGAGATGGGGAGAGCCTTTACATAATATATGGCCGGTGATGTTTATTAAAAAAAGGAGGGAGAAAACAGAGAAGTGAATGATTTGGTACAGCAACTCAATAAGCTAAAACATATTTTACAAAAAAACCCCACCAGCAATCGTGTAGTATAATATCACACGCTGAGCAAAATTCATGGCTATGCATAAGTTAGTGCAGTGCCTTGGCAGATAAAAAGATTAATGAAATCTTCCCTTTCTGCACACAGAAAAAACAGTTCTCACAGATTCCCTTAAATCACTTGTCATTGCCAAACTCCCCTTTTCCTTTTCCATGAACTCAAAAGCCAGGGATGAAAAGGCATAGAGAAATTTTGCCAACATCCAGCTTCTTTTTTTCTGGCATCAACATTTAATTATCTCTGCAGGCATGTGGCAGGCAAGTCTGTTGCCATACGTTTTTTATACACAGAGTATGAAATTTTGTGTGGTGACTAGAAGGTGGTACCTGATGTGAGATGAGGAGATTAATTGGCTTTAAAATGATTGTCTATGTATCAGTAAAATGTGTAGGTTACTTTACATATGAATTTAGAAAATCTAACTCAGGGTGAAAAATAAACATCTCAATCTCCTGCTCTGCATTGCTTTACATAGGCACCCAACTTAACCTGCCCATGCTCCTTCAGGGGACTTGGAAAGCACTGGACTTGATCCAGTAAGCCCCATATGGATGTTTAGAGACAATTGAGGTGCCCTTGAATAATGTGACACTGCTGCAGCTGGTGACCTGGAGTGGTCCAGGGTCCCCAGGCACTGCTCCACCTGCCCGTGTCTTAGGAACTGGAGGACCCCTCTGGCAGCACCAGAGAAAACCTGGTCCCCAGGTGGCTTTGGGAATCTCTCTAGGTGGCATTGAGGTCCTGGTGAGGTCAGAGGTTTGAGATGCCTGAGGTATTTGAGGCACCTGTGCCAGGTGACAGCCAGCAGATACTGAGCTGGACAATAGGGTGAGAATTTTCCCTGGCACTGCTTTCCCTTCCAGAGCACTTTGTTAACACCCAGAACAGTGATGGAGAGGATTGAAAAGTGAACTTAACATTAATTGTTTTCCCTCAGACAGGACTCAGCTACAGCCTTGACAGCTGTTCTGTCTGCATTCTTGCTGGTTATATTTTTCTAAGATGCTCATTATTTTAGGTGCTGAATTGTTCAAACCTTGTCCTCCTTCACAGCTGCCCTTTTAGCAGCTCTATGGATTGCCAATTGATTTTCCTTTACTTTTTACTGTATGTGAGAATAAAAATTGGAGTGTCGAAGAGTTCATTTCCATATTTACAAGACAGATGCATGCTGGCAGAAGGAGTAGCTACACACATTATCCAGTCTTCCTTGTGGACTTTCTACCCCTCTTTCTAGACCCTGCTCATGGTCTCTGCACTGTCATGTCTTTCACCTGCTGAAAAGGTGCCTCTTGGGGGGCTTGGTGTGTCTACCCAGATGAGCTGGCTGATGAGTGAGTCTGTTACCAGCACAAAGTAATATATGTAGTTATTGTGAATGTCACACAGAGACAAATAGTGTACTTTGGCAAAACAAACCCACCCCAAAACCAAGAAGGGACTCTTCAGTATTTTTTGTTTGGTTGGGTTTTTTTTTTAGTTCTAGGTTTTGATTTAAAAAACTTATTCTGCTTTATTTGAACACCCTTCCACTGCTAGTCTTTTTATTTATTTATTTTCATTCTCCCTTTGGAGGGAGTAAGTGTGAAAGAAAAGATGTAAAAATGTAAAATGATGGATTTTTCCCTCATGGAACAACGCAGAGCTGAATATTTTTAACCAATTTCCCTAACTCACATGGCTCTTTGCATCAGCAAAGAGTGTAAAAACACTTAACAAGCTCTTGCCTAGGAAAATAAAGAGCAGTGAGCCCAAACTTTCCAGCCTGGTGGGTCATGATGTCATTCTGGTGTCAGGGTGGGCTGGATGTCGGACCCATTTCTCTTCTACCTGACTGGATTTCTTGCCCATGTACCATACACCAGTGCTGTAAATCCCAACCCCTCGTCAGTGCATTGGACAGCACAGGTCATTGGCTGCTGCTTGGGGACAGTGAGCAGTCCCTAACCCTGGCAATCTGTAAGAGCAGATTATACAAACATCTGTCAGGAGGGCTGCAGGTTTAGCATATAATGAGGCTTGATGGCTCACAGAGTCCCTCAAACCATATGGTTGTGGATGCTGCCCACAATGTTCTTGTCATTCTTGGGAGCTCCCAGGAGGTGGCCATCACTAGGGCAATACTGCTGCCTGATCTCCACCACCCTTTTTCTGAGACGTGTCTTCAGGGCGGGCAGACAGAAATACACTGTCTGCTGTAGCTGCCCTGATGGCTGCTGGGACAACTGCAGCTTGGTCACTCCTAAGAGAAAAGGTACCAGAGGCAGGCTGTGGACCAGGTAAATAGTCCTGGTGGTCTGCCTTTGCTCTATATCTGAGCTGAGTTTGGTATTCCAGATGTGGATACCTCAGGATCTCTCCAGGTGATGCACTAAGGTGCAAGTAAGAGCAATGCAGAAAAATATGAGTGGAAAAGACCCACAACAGTGAGACATTTGGGTGAAGACCGAATGGTGAGACCTTGAGATTTTCATGCTGTTACCCTAAGAAGCTGAAGAGGTAGTGAGAAAGCTGTTCAAGAGGCTGGAGGAGACAAGACAGATGGCACCAAACTGGAGTGAGAAGCAGCATCTCAGGGTGCTTCTGGAAAAGCAGGAAGGGAAAGCATTGAGGAGGAATGGGGCAGAGGTACAGGGAAAGGCATAGCCAATGGGAGTCGCAAGGAGCTTTGGGATGTGATATAGGAAAGAAAGAAAGGTGGTGCACAAGGACCAGGCCTAGAGAGGACAAGGAAAGATTGAAAAGCTAGGAAAGGAATTTATCCATTATACTGGTTTATACATGTGATAGTTCAGGGAAGGATTATAGTTACTCTGTGAAATGAGGGTGAAGTGACAGTAATAGCTCAGCAAGTGTGTGGCTCAGTATGAAACCACAAGTTGTGTCTGGCTTTTAATCGCTCTGAGACACATCTGGCTAGGATTAGTATGCTCATGACCAGAGCAGCTCCATTAGTTGCGCCATCTGGGTGGGTGAGACAGTGGGCTGGGATTGGGTGGAATGCAGGGAGATTAAGGAATAGAGACTGAAATGAGTAACTTGAAGCAGGGTCCTTCCTGAAAAATCTCAAAGCAGTTCTTTGGAGGTCCTCTCTGCCCTGCATGGACCACAGGGGCAGGCCAGGGAGACTCACATCCTGTTTCCAGCATCCTCTGCCAGCAATAAGTCCCCGGCAGTGGGGAGTGCAGGCGGGTGAGGTGCCCCACACCACTCCTTGCCATCCCACCTGCCTTGGTCATTGATACCCTTACCCCATCAGCACAAGTGCCTGAAGTCTTGGTCCCCTCACAGTTTTATTCAGCCACGTGGTTTGCAGAGAAAGGGCAACACAAGTGTCATCAGCAGGTCTGCTGACCTCAGCTTGGTCCAAGCAGTACTCAAACTTGCAGGGTGTTTGGTGAGTGCTGTGATAGCTGTTAAATGGTTCCCATGTGCTATTCATGCTCATATTGTTCTTCTGACAGGTGATACCTTTTTTCCATTGAAATGTTATCCCCTTGTTGGCAGGCTGTGTGTCAGCAAGGAGGAGACCTGGCCTGATCCAGTTAATTCTGTAATTGCCAGCTAACTGCTGATAGAAAGTTTTTGGGAAGCTTCTTAAGCAGCCTAATGATTTTACATTGTGTACACCTAGAGAAGCACTCAGCCTTTCCAGCTCTTTTGGTGCACTAACATGTCACGTAATGAAACCATTCAGCTGAGATTAGAGGCAAGCTGTAGGGGCAGGCAGTGGGGAGTTGACTGGTCACAACTGTGTCTTCCTGACACTTGTATTGCCAGGGTCACAGAAATGGGGAGAGTGGAGCATGAAGTGAGTACATTGCTGAGAGTTTATTAACAAACCAAATTGATATTAAGCTATCTAACAGGGAGAGTATGATTTTGCTCCAAAATCCAGCTGTTGCAATGTCACCCTCATATTCCTATAAAGCACTTTCCTCCCTCCAAGATCTTGAAGGACGTCTTTGTCTGAGCTCAATAAATTTCAGTGTAAAGAGATGGCAATTTCTATTCCATGACAGAAGCTCCCCCATGCCTTGTTATTAATTATTTTTAAATGTTGAAGTTAAGTAAGCAAAATTGCAATTGTTCTTCCCCTAATCTTCCAGCCAAGGAAGGGAGCATTTATACAGATATTGCTGAATACTTGAGAAAATATTTGTTTGTGGCTTTAAGTAAATTTTCAACGGAGCCCCCCATGGGTTATTTCATAGTTCTGTGCTTAGGGAACTCAGCTACGGTAGCGAAGGACAACCTTCTGCAACCCTCCCAACTGCTGGGTGGCTTATGCTCCTCTGAGTAGCTCCCAAAAGATTCAAGGGACTACTTTTCAAGCACAACTAAAATTGCTCATGGGTTTCAGAATTTACCCAGGAAAGCATGGTAGGGAAAACTCATTGGAGAGTGGAATGGTTTCTCAGTGCTCCAAACAGAAGAAATTGTATTTCTTTTGTTCTGTCATTCTTCCATTTCCTTCCTTCCCTTTCTGCCTTCCTGTCCTTCCTGGCTTACCTTTTCTTCCCTGTCTTCCTTCTCCCTCTTCTCCAACACAGATAATTGAAAAACTAATTCTGGAATTCCTTTGTCCCTGCAGAAGGCACTGAATAGTGCTTCCAAAACAGTCCAGCCTTTCTTTTAATCCATAATTCATCATCATAAATTGTTGCTCCTCACTGCAACCCTGAACAAAATGTTAGAGGCAGCATAAAGAAAAGAAATCAAGCAAATGAAAAAGGGACAAAAGGAAATGCAGCAAACCCTGAGGGTATCTGCAAAGAGAAAGAATTGAATCCAAAAAGGCTTCTCAGCTCTCATACAGGAGATCTGACTTGTGCCATGTGTGTCACCCTGTATTAGGGAAAAGCAGGACTGGTCTTATCTCCAGAGCTGCTGTAGAGCGACTTATTGGGTGGAATAAAACAGAGACATGGAAAGACACTAGAAAACAATCTTATCTACAACCTGTACTTTCACAACTAGAACTGCAGTGAGTAGCCAGGCTTGGCACTGTTGAGCCTTTCTCCATGCCATGTCAGACTCCCACCTGACTGTGGTTTGCTCAGCTGATAGATATAGAGCTGTCACTGACTGAGCCTGATGCCCCTGCCCTGATTCCTGTGAAATATTGTAGCAGCCATGGAAAAGCTGTGAGACAGTAAAGTGGGGCGGGATCTGCTGGGGTGGTGGTAGGGTCTTCAGTTCTCTGAGATCTGTAACCAGTGCAAAACTCATGCCTCTGACCATGCAGGTTGTCTTGCAGTGATACACATGCCAACCTGATGTCACGTTAATATGGAATTTCTTGAAAATGCCTTTAGCTGGAAGGAATCCAAAGAGAGAGTTTTGTGGCATTGTAACCTGTAGTTTCTCTTCATCTCTGGCAGTAGTCATCTCGAAGCAGCTTCCTTCTGTAACCTGTGAAGTGCCCCCAGCTTCAGGTTTCAGAGCAGACAGTCTGGACAGGACTGCAAGAGTAGGCAAGTAGAAAGCCATCTAGGCAATAAAGGATCAGAGTGCTGGAATTAATGACTTAATATGCACTAGTCTTCCTGCTTCCATTGAGGTCAATTGTTGCCTTGATTTTTTCAGCCTTCTCTTCTGTTTCACAGTTTCATGTTTTGGGTTCTTTCTCACGCTCTGGTCTGTAAACACAGCCAGTGTTATTGTAGTTCAAGGAAAGTTTTCATTCCTGTTGTTAGAGATATGGACAGCTGATGGGACAGTTGTCTTGACCAATGGGGCAGGGAGAGGTGTCAACCTTCTCCCCCAATCCCTGGCCTTTGTAGAAATACTATATAATGGAGTCAGGTTCTTTTAAATAAACTTGGTTTTAGTTCATGCCTTCTGATCAAAGTGTGAGGGTGTGTTTGTGCGTGTGTGACAAACTACATCAGTCAATGGGGGCTCTTACTGTGATGTTCATGGGAAACAGGATCAGGCTCACTTTTGCGAAGAGAAGATCAAAACTGGGGACAAATGCTTGTACCCGTGATTGTGCCATGATTTGAATCTTGTTTTCCTGAGTTATCTATGCAAGGATGTTGGAGAAATTAGACTAAAAAATATTTTAAGCTCATCCTGTCAAGAGAAAAAGAATGGAGAAAGACATGGGGTTAGTAAATGCAATTATTAGCCATTCATTTCCCTTATCCCTTAGGCTTGTGGCATTCCCATTAGAGTTGTCCCTTATACACACTGATTTAAGTTAGTCTTGATGCTCCAAATAATGCCAGGGAGACAAAAAAAAAAAAAAACCATATTCAAAGCCTTTCAAAAACTTGCTCTGCTGCGAAAAAGAGAGGTTAAGTCGTTGATCCAGCAAGGTGTTTTAACATATGCCTTTATTTTAAGTGTGTGAGTTGTCCCATTCATTTACACTCAAGAATTCTCCTGAAGAGGGGTCTTGGCCTTGTGCCTCAACAACACAGCTACACACGTGCTTTGCTTTTGGCATGTGCAATCCTGTGACTTTCATGAGGAAACTCACATGCTTGGCTGGCTCAGGGCTGAGGGAGAGTCTTCAGGAGGTGGACAGCATTACAGCATGGCCAGGGTTAGAGGAAAAAATGTCCCAGATCGGTGTCTCTGTCCCAGTCATCACCTCTCTCTCAATTGTTTTACTCTGCTCAACTGTTTGTAGCTTTGGGATAAACCACAGTAGTGAGAGAGTTTCTCAGGAAAAAACCCCAAACTTTTACTCAACATTTTGGCCTTTGTAGTTCCATCCTTTGCCAGACAAGGAAAAGAAAAGATGTAGCCAAAAATTTAGAGTGTGGAAGAAGAGGATACTATAAGTTTGGTTTTAATCAGGGAGAGGAGTTTTGGAAAGCAGAGAGGAAACAACAATTTGGGTCTAATTCTGCTCCTTCTGGCAAAATATCACCCCTCGTCTCTCTGCATGAGATCATTAGTGTGGCTTTTCTCCAAGCTGATAGCAGAAGTGCCTGGCTCGTACGCCTTGCTCACATGCTCAGATAAACCTCTTGCCAGTTTTGGGGCTAAAAGAGATTTCTCTCCCAGGTCAGCTGCCCTGACTATGTTCCCCCCTCCTCTGCAGAGAGAGGCACAGTTTGCTCCCCCAGATGACTTGGGATGGAGTGTCAGGCCTCCTCCCAGGACCTTCTGTGGGAATTGCTTTCTGTGGGAATAGCCTCCTACAGGAAAAACTTTCAGTCTTTCACTATAAGACTTGAACTTATAATGGGACATAGAGAAGTATTGTAGTGTGGAGTAGACCATTTCTCTGCCCCAGGTCTCACCCCACAGTGCCTCCAGCGCTGAAGTTGGGCTCAGCAATCCCAAGATGGTCCCTTCTCACCCCATGCTCTCTAAAATCCAGCTAGCGTGTGCACTGTGGGGAGGGAGACCCATTGCAAGCAGTAGATGTTGGCAAATAAATATTATCGCTGTAAGGGAGTGTGGTGGATACATACACAGGGTGTGTTTTGTCAATTCATTTTGAGCTGGAATATCTTCTGTCTTGCTGCTAATGCACAACCTCCCTGCTACTTTCAAAGCAAAGCCTCTGTGCCAGGCATGCCCTAAAAGCTTTGCTGGGAGCTAAGCAGCCCAGGCAGCTTGAGCGAAGCACACAGAGAAAGATCTGAGCATACTGGGATGTAGGAATGCTGGGGAAAGGATGATGGAGTTGTCTGGGATTCCAGCTTCTTGGGCCTGACTCAAGGCTTTACACTTTGTTTATACAATAGTAATCCCGAGCACTTCACGTGATAGATCCCTGGTGATGCATTTTGGGGGGGGTTTACACTGATTTACACTGCTTGAGGCCTTGGCCTCTATTTTCCAAAGAATTTTCCAAAATTTCCTAATGAAAAATACCAGAGTGGTAGGATCAGTGCTGGGTTAGGTTACCTCAGTGAGTGGGCTGGAGAATGCAGGGAACCCCTCTCCCCAGTCTCCCCTAGGGAAGCCCTGGGGGAATCTCTTCCAGCCTGCTGAGAGGTGCAGGATAAAGTCTGTAGACAGTCAAACTCCTGGAGTTTATCTGCTGGCTCTTACACCCTGTGGAAGACTGTCTATAATGCACTCAGCTCTGACTTTCAAAAGCTGTGGGGCACCCCTTGGAAGGCATAGAATTTAAAAGTCTCAACACTAATTAACTCCTTCTGCACCAAAGAGCACCCCAGAAATACCCTTCTCATATTGCCTCAATTCAGCTCTGGGAATGGCAAAAATGGGACGACAGTGCAATAGGGTTTGCAAGATCCCATTCTGCAAGTCAGATGAAATAACGCTAGGATCTAGACTTATTCTCCACGCTCCTGCTGCTGTATAGCTCAGAAACAGGCTCTGCTTTTGCCAGTACCTGCTGGAGGAGTCATTTGGCAGGAGGCAGGACGAAGAGTTCAGGAGATCCTCTCTGCTCTGCTGGAGCCTCAGATCTACCTCTGCATATGAATAGCCTAGCAGGTCAGCCATGGGATCCAGCTCACCCTGGCTCCTGTTTCCAGCAGTGGCACTAGTTGGATGTCACGTCTGTGACCCTCATCACCCTCTGTTTCCTTGTCCAGAGCTTCCCTGCAAGGCACTGTGTTCCTTTGAGTATGGAACAGCATGTAGGAAGGAACAAATGTAGGTAGCTTCTGAGCATTTCTATCCAGGTAGGAGGAATTAGCCTGTGCTGAGTTTACGGATCAGTGGAGAAAGGGTGTAGGAGGAGAAAAGGGATGATGAGAACTAAGTGTGCAATCTAAACCAGAGTGTTTGTCAGGATTTTGAAGCCTGTGTAAACCATATTATTAATATTTAAACAAGGCTTGCTTTTAAAAATTTTTTTCTTTCTTTTTCTCCCTCTCTCCTGCCTTCCTGTTACAGGATTGCAAAACTCATTTCCAAAGAGGCTTATTTTTTTGCTGTTACTAATAGCAGCAGAAGTGATTTATATGCACATTGGGAGAATAAGTGCATCTGAAAAGAAAAGAACATCCATCCTTTCTCCACCTGTATCCAAACTTACTCTGTTTCCTTCATCCCTCTCCTCAGGGCTCAAACACACAATGAACTAAGTGTGGTTTCCTGAGCTGCGATGGTAACTTGATAGTGTGTCCAGGCCCAAGAAGAGCCCAGATTTGCCTTGCTGAAAGCAAAAGTTCCCCTTTTAGTTTCAGGAGCTGGGAAAGGCTGAAATGTTAAGAATGTTGTCTGCCTACAGGCAGTGAGGTTTCCTCTGAAATTCACTGCTCTGGTTAGAATTTGCGTTGCAGATTTTCACCTGGAATTAATTTTAATGATTCCATCATGCAAGCTCTGCCAAAGCAAGTTTATAATGGGAACACTGTCTTCACTTTAATGAGAGCAATGAGAGGGCAATATCAATGTCTGTGAATATTTAAGCTTGTTTGGGCTATTTTTGGTATTGGAAATCTGAAGGTCTTCCTGAGGAGCCCCAGCCCAGGATCAGGCTGAAGCCTGGTGGCAGGGCTGTGGGTAGCACCTGTCCCTGTGACAGAGCTGCTGGAGAGGGAGGCACAGACCGTGGCCAAACCACCCCTGCAGTAGGTAGTCTTGCCTGAATGCTATTTCTGTGCAAGTGGTTCGCAACCAGTATAGAAAAGCTCGGCACCAGCACTGTGTTTACCCTGTGGGAGAAGGGACAGACTTAAGTGCAAAAGACTTCCTAAGGTGAAACAAATGGCTGTGGAATGGTTTTGCCATGTTGGAACACATGAAGTTGATGGCAAATACTGTACCTGATTTTGGTGGGAGGGTTTTCTCTCTGAGGTTGGCAAAGGTATTTAATGAGTATCATTAGAATTGCATAACAATGCGCTTCTATGTACGATTGCCTGACTCTCTTGCTGTGCTTTCAAGCTGAACATATGTTTTCAATTATTAACATGATTAATGGGAATGAGATGACTTGAATCCCAATGAGCTCTATCTTGCCATCATGTGCAAACCCCTCGGTATGGGTATGTTTATGCAATGTGGAAGTGCATTATTTCCTTCACCAGGAGTGGTCTTTGGAGGTCCAGGTGTCTAACTCTAAACAAATTTAGAGACCCACAATCAGAGCCTCTTGTTGCATTCAAGTCCCTGGGTTCCTGTCCCTGTGTCTCCAGGAGTATGGGATATGGAAAGTGCTGTGCAGGAGCCAATTCATAATGTGCTGCCCCAGCCTGGCCTGAGTTTTGGTCCCAAGTCTGAGAAGGTTTGGGAAACATGAAACCACCTTCTCACCATCATCACCTGGAACAACCTCCAGGACACACAAACCTCTGATTCAGCCGAGACTCTCCTACTAATTTGTGTGGGCTCTAAACCTCCCTTTCCATTCTTGGTGGGCAAATTTTGCTAAGTTGTGCACAATTTTCACTCTGCTCTATGTTTTTGGGAAGGGAGTAAAGTTAAGGATCTAGAACAAGAAACCCAGACACTGAAAATTTTTGTAATGTTAAATTTCTCTCCAGCTGCTAGACCCAGAGATCATCATTATAATTAGACCCTTCCTCCTGCCCCCCTCAGTTAAGTCCTGGTCTAATTCCTTCTGACAGAAGTATAGATATCACTCACCCAAAATCTGAAACAGTGTATCTGCAAATGAGTCATTCAACACCTTAACAAACAGAGGTCAAAGCAGAATTGTAAAGAATGAGTGTGTTTGCCAAAGATCCAATATAGAAATTAATAAAGGAACACCGTCCTTCAGATCAACAGAAACAAAGGAGTGCCATGAGCACTGGAAGCAATGAAATCAGATTTCCCATTGTTTTGGGTCTGGTCCTTGAATGAAGGTTCCCATTTAATTTTCCTCAGATTTTTAGACTTTCAAATTTGCTGTCTCTTGCAGATTCTGTGGGTTAAAGTGAGGGCAAGTTCATAGCACATCCTTTGCCTCAGCCACAGTACAGATTTTGGCTTCCTCCTGTGTCTCGGTGCATATTTTTGTTGATTCTGTAAGAAACTAGCCATTTCCAGGTAAGCTTGGAACTGCCAGAAAGGTTTGAGATTGCAAGGAGAGCAAGCAGGTGAAAGGAGAATGAATTCTTAAATAATTTTTCATCCTTGGGAAATGAGACTAAAGCTACCATACAGTGCAGGTGCAGATGGCTTTTACAGTACCAGCAGAATGTGCACATGTGTGTATGCAGATAGCCATACAGTATGAGTTAGCATCAAGGAACTGTGTGACTAAATCTCCTTTTTAGTTTTGAAATATTCTACATATGTGTAAAAATGTGGATGTGGGCAGAAATTATATCTTCTTGTCTGTGTCTACACATACACATGTGCATTTTTCTGTCTAAGGATTCCATATAGATTTAGAAAGAGTGTACAGTGTTGTTGAATAGGCTGATACATAATTATTTGTCTTACTGCACTTTAGTCATATACTTATTCTTTTCGGATTTACCAAGTCAAACAAACAGGTTGCATATTTGGCCTCACAAATTCAGCCACAGAAGTGGGGGGCGGGGGGGGCGCTGTGTGGAGTGTGCGTGTGTGCAGGGTGTGTGTGTTAGTTTATGTGAGTGTTTGTGCGCAGTAGGTGATGTACAGCTATGCAAAGGTTGCATTCACTTAGAGGAGAGACAGCTACATATCACAAAAGCAGTAAGGCCACCCCAAACAATGCTATCAGATGGTCCCTTGTAACTTGTTCATGCTCCATGTTTCAGAGAGGACTTTTACTGCTAGCAGATGTGAGAATTCATGTCACTGGAATAATCTGCAAGTGTTTATGGATCATATTTCCCTGTGTGAGTCTAACTGAGATCTGTATGAATAAAAACTTGTCTAGTAACAAACTATAAGTTCCCAGACTGTAAAAGCTTACAATGATCTGCACTCAACTGCTGATTTGTTTGGGTGAGCTGCCATGGCAGAGAGGAACATTACCAGTTAACTAATGGCATGCTAGTAGAAATTATGGACTCAAGACAATCACTGCTAGAGGTGTACAATCACACAGAAGTTGCTGTCAAACAGCAACAATTTCTGGTAATTGCCAGGCACAGGGTGAAGCAGCAGTGCTCCATATTCCATTACCCATTCTCCCAGACATCCACTTTTGCTGAGGAAGGGATTTTAGAAACAGAACCTATATTTAAGGTCAATTGAAGTCTGAAGAGATTCCAATTTCTTTTAAAGTTACCATTATTCAGTGTAATGCATCACTATGAGCATCTGGAAAAGGCAAGTTAGGGGAGGGACCTGCTCCTATGCTGAATGCTTGAGCAGGTGTCTGAAAACGAAGCAGCTGATTTTTGGTTGGGATAAAGCCCAAACTGTGACCTTAAATGAAAGCAAACTGCAGTTTGTGAGAGAGCATGTACCAGACTGTGAGCCATTTTCTTTATGACATTTCATCTGCATCAGCTGGGCTATAGAGGTTACTTATCGCAGATGATGGGATTTCAAATGGGAAAGATAAACTGCTTTAGCAAAGGGAATTGATGCATGCTCATGTAGGGCATGCTCTTATGGCTACCAGACTAGGTCCCAAGAGACCTCTTCGCTTTCTGTGTCCTTGGTTGCCTCCATTTGGGAGCAAGCCTTGTGTGTGCTATAGCAGACCTGATAAAGAAGACTGAAGAGGGCTGACTCCTTCGCACTTGTCTTCTTTTTCTATATGTAGTATGAAGTAAATAACACACAACAGCCTGAGTTTTAAGAGCAAATGCTCATCATCTGGGAAATGCCTACAATTAAAGATGAGCAGAAGTCTACTGTGCAGTAGTGTTAGCTAGCACTTAAACAGGTTGCGGGGTTTGTCGCCCTGTTATGGTACCAATTTTTGCTGGCAAATTTTCAAAAGACAAATGTTGTATTTCATTCGCAGCATCAGATTAATTGGTCAGTTGGGCTCTTATGTGATCCTGCCAGAACCTCAGTTCTTGAAGTATCTAAAGAGGATGGAGAAAGGGGGATTTCCAAAGATGAGTTGGGGAACTCATCAAGCCAGGCCAGGGCCCGGTATGCAGTGGTGTGGGGACTGCTGAGACCCCAAGTTATCCTGCTCAGGACCTAGTGTCCTGAGACGTGGGCTGTGAGCAGTGGGGGTGAGGAAGGAATGAAGGCTCGCTTTATCCCACCCCTCCTTTCCCAGCACTTTGGGTGGGCTGGCAGACCCTGCCAAATGGCTGAGGGAGAGCTGCGGGAGCACAGGAGCAGCTGTGCCCAAGCCTGCCTTCCCTATGCTTCAGTCACAGCCCTAACTCCCTTCCAGAGTGAATTAAGATAAACTGAATTAGGGGCTCTCTGTTTCTGAATGAGAGTGTTTAATCCACTGCTGATTATGTGTCATCACCTAATCCCCTTCCAAAGATAAATCAGTTTAATTCTTCTAGATGTCCCCATATCAACAAGCCCTGAACATGACTATCTTCCATGCCTAAGGTGTCTGGAGAAATAACCACACTTAAGGACATCTGGAGCAACTGATGACTGGAGGCACGCCAGTAACCTACTTCTTTAAAATACCATGAAGATTTTCCTGCGAAAACCTCTGTGTCCATGTCAGCAGAGGCATTTGGTGGCTTCAGTAGGGGAGTGAGAGTCAGAAGCCTGCGGGTGCTGGTGTTGGCTCATGCTCAACTCCATCACTTCACACGCCCAGAGCACATTCCTGCAGCTGAAGGCAGCACCATGAACAAACCCACATTCTTCTGCCCACATTGTCTCCAGCTGCAGTAAATTTTAAACAAAATCAGACCTTGTTTAACAAGGAAAGTTTACTTTTTTGCTTCTTTTTGCTGGTCTCAATTTGTAAATAGTACTTAAACCTCTCTATTAGAGTATTTTACCACTATGACATGGCAGCCTGTTGGTACAGTGCAGTACTTTGATGAATGCCAGAAAAGACATAACGATCTGGAAGCATACCAAGACCTGAAATTCAGTTCTGAAATACTGTGCAAATTTGCCTAAAAATGTAACTGTAGATTGGTACTATTGAAAAACTGAGAATCTTATATTTTTTTCTCGCAATAGGATGACACTGAGAATACATTGTTTGTTACTGCTGTGCTGCAAATAACAGGGTTCAAACCCAGCCAATTCAGACAGGAGAATCTTCACTGCAGGCTGTTAGAAGGCTGGTAAGAACAATGACAGTTTTGCTGCTGGAAACTACATCTATAACATCACAGCAGGGGACCTGAGTCATATTTTAAGTACTTTTGAATTAAGTGTTTGCTTGAGAGAGCTATTTGAATGCCACCCCCTGAAAAAGTCAGTAACTGCTCATACAGGACAGAAGAGAGAAGCATTTGGCAATGATCTCTGTAGCCCCCAGTAAGAATGTGTTATAAGCCTCTATGACATGCACAATGAGTAAGAGTAGTTGCAAGTATGAAGTGCTGCAGCTCTTTGAGAACCAATATTCATGATTTTGTTTTGTTTAGGAAAATCCAGAGAATATTATTATTTATTATTATTATTATTAGTTATGCAACATAATTTGAGATGGAAACAAACTACTTTATTTCAAAGAAAACAAAATATTTAATAAAATTGATTGTGGGTGGGATGTTACTCATTTTACAAAACCTCTATTTTTTTCCAGTCCATTTTTTCTAAACCTGGAGCTGTTTTTCATTTTCTTCCTCCTCAAAATGCACACCACACTGAAAATTCAAGTATCACAAACCCTAAATCCAACTTTCTTTCAGCACTGTGTTTCACCCACACAGTCCTCCTGGACTGGAAGGATGTGTCTATGACATATATCAGGTATGCCCTGTTTTCCAATCATGGCAAACCTCAGAAAGAGTAGAGCTCACCTCTGAGGAGTGGGTTATATGAGACACTCTCTCTGCCGGTGCCTGGGTTTTTGGAAAGAAGAAAAAAATTCATGCAGAAGATCCCAGGTTTGTTCCCTCTGCCAGATGTTGACTGAGAGGCCGTTTTTAACTGATCATGTGGAGTCTCAATTTTTGAGACATTCGTCATCTGGTCCAGACCTATCAATATATTGTAGCCTGTGGCTTTTATGTGAGCAGGATGATGTCATGGGTTAACACAGTTTGATTTTTAGTTAAAGAGAAATATAGAATATTACCTTGTTAGGACTTTGGAATTGTTTCGGAAAAGAAAGAGACTTATCAGAAGATAATTTTAGATATTGACATATGTTTTGACTACTGAGAATGCTGAATACAACTTTGGAGGAATACCCATGTAAGTCTTGAGTGTGTTCAAGCTAGCCCTTTCTTTCTGGCTAGTTGAACAGGTAACATCGAGTTGGGCCCTTCTGTTGGAACGGCCCAGGCTGGCCGGGCTCCAGCGACTCCCGGCAGGGGAGGGTAGGCGGCAGCTTAACATCAGCTTATTTTAAAGCCTGTCCTGGAGCCGGGATGGAGCCACCGGAGCTGGGCCATTAATAACAGCTATAGACCCGGTTGGGCCGGGCCCACCCCGATCATCAACGAAGGGTGGGCAAGGAGGCATTTCGTAGCATTTAGGATTTCTGACTGCCCTGCTGCCCCGAGCTCTGATTTTTCAGCACGAGTCTTTCCCTCCCTGTGGCCTTGAAATCTAACACCGTGAGCCAGCGAGAGAGAGAGAGAGAGACAGAGAGAGAGAGAGAGAGAGAGANGAGAGAAAGAGAGAGAGAGAGAGAGAGAGAGAGAGAGACAGAGAGACAGAGAGACAGAGAGACACTCTGGGCAGATTTAACTCTTTCCTGACACAGATGGGACTTTTAAAAAACCCTAATCCTCCTTTTGAGACAGAAGAAAAGAGACTGAGTGAACATAAAGAAGACAGAGCATAAAGTCATTAGAGGGGGAGAGTGAAAAGATTTTTGGGAGGACAGTTTGAGGAGGTTGTTATTTTAAGCTAAATTTCCCTCATTGAGCCATGGAAATGAACTTTGTATGTAGATTAGCCTTTAAATCGTGGGAAAGATATGCATTTGGGGAGGTGATTGTTTAAATTTATGTGTGGATTTTGAGCAAAGATGTTTGTGATAGACTAAGTGAAATTAATCTTATGAGATGCTTGAGAGATAGAGATGAGAAGCCCTTTACACCAATGAAGAAGTGAGAAGACATCTCTCTTCCCTGCGATGAAGAATTCCTTTGCCTTTGGAGTGGTTCATCTTCAAAAAGTGACACCCCAGTATGCAGTGTGCTTGAGTCCATGGCCCATAAGGAGCTCAAGAAACTACTAATGGGAGGGAGTCACAGAAGCAAGTTTCCCCCGGGCAGCTGTTTTTGTAAGTTAAAACCCACAAGAGGACTGTTCTATTGTCAGTGAGATCCATGACTCTAAGAGAGACACCTCTCCCAAAGGGATGAAAGACTGTTTTCAAATGGTGAAACTAACTGAAAATCACAGGTTGTCTCTTTATGTTGTTTTTGAGAAAGTGAACAATTTGTGGGGGAGGATGTGTGTTTTGAAAGTTTCAATTTCAATTTTTTTTTTCTTTTCCTCCTTTTGGTGTGTGTTAATAAAATCTGTTTACCTTAAGCCTGTTTTGCCTTTTTCTCCTTCATCCTGTCTCACAGCAGAAAAACCTTTAGACCACTACACTAAATTTAGTAAATAAAACCAGAACGTGAAATCTCTACATGATTGGCGTTTCCACCTGGTTGAACCAACCAGAACAGATGAACAGGTGAGAAATCACCAGGAGAAGATCAACAGGGGATAAACATTCCTCTCCATGTAGTGATGGAAGACAAGACTGGATAATGGGTGATTTTCCATCTCAGCAGATGTCTTTTATGCTTTCTTCTTGCTCTCTACTATACCTAGAATAAATTTCAGTAACTCATTCATAAAAATACCATTTCCTCTTCTGCAAATCTCATGTTGTTTGTGAAGTACTGTTCAACAATTTTGAGTAAATGTTTGTTAGATGCTAATCACATGATTGCAGTATTTCCTAATTGTATCTTCTAAAGAACATAACCGTGCTACTACTTGCACCCAGAACATAAGCATTTGATAATTTCTAATCCTTCTCTTCATTTCTCAATTTCCTCCTTATACGTCTTCTTCTTGTACTTGATGATATGCCTTAAATATGATTTAAATCTATTTGATTTAGAAACTTTTTCCCTTGGTGTTTGTATGACAGCATGATTCTTGTCTAGCTATAGTATTAATAACAGTCACACAGTATTTTCTTAGCATCACAGCAGGGACAACATGATCCTGTGGTTTCATCCTGCTTCCAACTGAATTCTGTGGGAATTCAGATAATTCCTTATCTATGGCAGGGGCAAGCTTGAGTCCATGAAAATTTCAAGTCATCGATATCGCCCTATAAGGTGCATACCAGGGGCTCAGAGGTCCTGCTGGCTCAGGGCAGAGCTCATCAGCCTGGGTGGATTTGTGGGGATGTCTTGTGGTTGGTGCAGCTGGGGATCCAAAGCTGATCTGGAGGGATGGTTAGTTCCTTTCCCCAATCAGCAAAGTTTCTGGTAGCACTAAGCCAGGCAGTGGCTCTTGAACGTTTGCCTGACATACCTGAATGGGAATAGCTGAGATGCCAGTTGACAACAAGTAACTTCCAATCCAAATCACTGAATTGCAACTTGAGATGCATTTAATGCCAGCTTGAAACAGCTGGTGTTCATCTGCTTGTCCACAGTGCTGAATTATTTACCTGTTGGGCATTGCGCAGCATTTTATTGCTGCAGTTTACTCTTCTGTACTCACTCTCAAAAGAATAGTACAGACTCACAGAAAAACTTTGCATGTCAGTATCCAGCAAAAATCCTCTTTTTCACTGCAGTTGTTCACTTTTGAACAACATGAGACGAAGTGTCGTTGTGCCTCCCAGAGTGCCCACTCTGCCAGCCTGAGCTAACCCTGGCATGCAGGCAGCAGCAGGTACAGCTCCGTCTGCCACGCACCCCGGGCTGATCCTGGGGGTTCCTCAGCGCACCCAACTCACAGCAGGAGAAGGCAAGGGGAAAGGAGGGCTCTGCAGAGGGGTTGCCACACGAGTTTATTGGGGCCCCTGATGGGACCTCCTCACCTCAGGGTTTCTCCTTGGCAGAGCCCAGAACAAAGGCTGAACAGTAACTTTTATGCCCAGGTGGAGGAAAGGAAGGGAGCAGGGGATTCACCAACGAGGGGAAAGCAGGGAGTAGCCCGAGGGGTGAGGGACACCCTTGGGGGCCAATCTCCCTAAAAGGGAGGGTGACCCCTCTGGCTACAGCCCATGACTCCATGCCCTTCAAGGAGCTTTCTGGCAGCAGCGACGGACCCCGAGCTGACAGGCATGTCCCCAGAGGAGGGAGGTAGGGAATGCATACATGGCTGTGGGGAAGTGATAACGGGGTACAACCAAAAATGTATAACAATGGGGATACATGGACTGAACCACAAATTAACATACAACACAAGTTATAAAACACACCACTACAACGAAAGACAATTTCTGAGATAGATGTTCCATCAACACACGCTTTTGAGCCTTCTGAACTCATCCAGGCTGTTTATTTCCCTCAGACCTCTCTTAAAAAAGTGACATACCATAGACAAGTCTGGCAGGTCATCATGATGCAAAGGTTGGACTGTACATTAAGAAATCAGATACTGTTAACACTTCAGCCATTGTTCCCAGAGCACCATCCTTTTTGGTTTATGGGCTAAGTATAATCTGATTGGTAATTTATGTACTATTTGACCTACCACACCCACAGATTATTGTTTTTATCACACTGCAATAACTGGTGAAAATTAACAATTACTGTACTCTGAGCTTGCAGTGGAAGTATATTTCCCTGTGCTGAAGGCAACGTGCCATGTCCAAGGGAGTTCCACACACAAGTAATTTCTGGGTATCCTTTTGGTCATGCTGCAGATTTTGTTATCGCTATTTATTTATCAAGCATTGCCAACGAGCTTGGTTTTCTCTGTGTGAGAAAAGCATGCAGAGCCTGACTCCCAGCCAAGTTATACTGGCATGTTGTGCTCCAGTGAGTCTGGCTCTCACTCCCTTATCCTTGGGGCTTACCATCAGAGGCTTTCATATGGGTGCATTAGGTACCAAGCTCATTTCATTTGCTAACTGTACATTCAAACACTGTTGTGGAACCAGCCTTGCTGAGAAACTGGGACTTAAATCAGCCGCAGTGGGAATTCAAGTACCTCATTCCTAAACCATACCAGCCTGCTTTTCCTTTTATTGTGTTTCTCTTATTTTCTTTATACCACTTCTTGCATGCAGAAAAAGTATCTTACTGTATCTTACTGGAACTAACACCACTAGGCTTCTCTTATTCCTTTGAACGCAAAAGCAAAATTCTTCTGGACATGAATAGCACACAGGGCACTTGGTGATGTGAGGTGCTGCACCGCCGAAAAGTTAACCTCCATTACCTTCCTCCCTGCTTGGACTCCTAAATGCTGCTCAGTGAGGTGCTACAAAAAGGCCCACTTGTCTAGGGGAAGGCCATTTCCCTGTGAAGGAAATTTCCTTGTGAGCTCTGCAGGGTGCAGCTGAAAGGCTATATTCCTGGGCATTCGGCAAACTCTGGGCAGAGATGTGCTGGGGTATCATGCATTGTGAGGAAAGGTAAATAAGGAAAGGGGGCACAGTTGTCTCCACTGCTATTTCTAGACAGGACCATGTTGTCATTGTAGGACATGAAAAAAGATGAGATTCCAAATATTTTCAGAAGGCAAAGAGTATAGAGAAGGTTTTATTGTTTAATTCTTAGTACTTTTTATAAGGTGTTCAATACAGACTTGATTGGTGAATAGAAACGATACCTCTCTAATCCCGTTGGTTAAACTAGAGAAACAGAACTAGAAAGACAAAACATCACCTGGAGAAAATTTTTTTGAGAAAGGATTAGTTGTTTACCAAGACTGTTTGAAAGAAGCTTTCTTGAGATATTTTTCCCCTGGGAAAAGTTAGTAGCTGCTAGCAGGCTAAAATCTCTCAGACTCAGAAATATCATGCCTAAACCATGTCTCCTGGAAAAGCCCTGGGAATCCCCCTTTGAAGCCCAGCAGTCTCTGCATTTCTCAGAGCATTCTGGAGCACAGGCTGGGGTAATGTACAAGTGGCTAAAGGCTGTCATGCCCTGCTCATGGAGGCTGTGAGCTCCCTGCTGCACCTCTTATAGCTACTTTTCTACTCAAGAATGGGCTTACACCTCTCTTGGGCCTTGTATTTTTGTCACAGCAATGAGCAGAGCCACAGCTAAGGCTTCATGTATTTGTAAAGATCCTGGACAGACTTTTCAGTCCATGCTAAATTCTGCATAGCTATAGTCCTACTGTTTTTCATACTGAGCTATTGTAAAACTAGGTGTTCCTTCAGCTGTAATTGTACTCTGGCTTGTAGTGTACTCATAGCTGGAGGGATAGAGAACAGAAGCTTATGCCAGCTCCAGGGAATATGAGTCAAAACTGGGAGTTGATGGGAAATGTGAAAAATGTGAGGGCTCCTGTAAGGACAATAGCCAAAAGCAATAAATATTTAAGTAAATAAATCCATAAATAATTGAGGAAACATGTCCTTGAGTGTCATAAGAAAAGTAAGTGGAAGATGGGGTAGAATTAGAGAAAGGACGGGAAGAGAAGGAAAGGAGAAGCAATGAGAAAAACAGTACTTTACCATATGTTCATTTTTCTTAGGGGAAGCTGGGAAAGGGAATTGTAGAACAGGAAGAAAGGAAATAGAAACATTAAGATCTGTGAAAGTAGGGAGAAAATGGAAGATGCTGAAAGATGTAAAAAAAATGTTAAAAATAACATGTTTAAGTTAGCGATAGGAAAATACAGGCTGTGAAATGAAGTAAAAAGCAAGCAGAACCAGACTTTACTGTCCTTCCACACAACATCTGCTGCTCAGTGTCATTAAACCAGTGAACTCAAAAGGTTGCTGTGCAGAGCACAGGGCCTGTCTGTGAGAGAGAAGGGAGAATCTGGCAAGACAGTGAGGTAGATGGAGAAGTGGATGACTGAGAATGAGCAAGACAAAAAAAGAAAAATCTATGTTACTGTGGAAAGGCTGATGCTAGAACATTATGGTAACAAATATTAATTTCTCAGTTTCTGCAGAGCATGACTGCTGAGAGGCAGGAGCACTGGATAGGCTCAGTGGTGGCTGAATTTTGTGCACATAAGCCCCTACACTTGGGTGCAAGCGTGAATCTACCTCATCAGAAGTTTTCTTGAGATTTTCTTAGGAGTCACCTAAGTGCAACCACACAGTGACTTTTTTTGGTGCACAGTGATGTATCAGAAACCCAACAAGAACAAGTTAGGGATCCATCAGGAGCCTTCCTTTATTCTGACTTAAAACCTTTTTTGAAAAAAAATAGTATTCTGAAAATAAAGACACATCATCAGACTGGACATCTTCCTTGCATCACCACGCAGTGTTTTCATTATGGTTGGAAAATATCCTCCTCCTGCTCCAACAGGCAACCAAGTCTGTGTGGAGAGGTAGTAAAGCAAAACGTAGAAGCTTTTATGCAAGTAATTCTCTTCTTGGAAAGCATAAAAAGGTGCAGTTGCCTGAGGCAGCCATTCAGCTGATTGCATTGCAGAGGGGGTTTTGGGCTGTGAACAAATAAGATCCACAGTGAAACAAGGCAAACCAGCATGTGTGGTGCTCCATCCTCCTGCAGATAAACTGCATCTTGTAATCTGAGGTTGTCTCATGCTCCTCAATACCACACCACTGTCAGCAGCACACAGGAGAGCAGAGACCAAGACAAACACTGCCCACACTGTTCCTCAGTACCAAGACGGGAGAAATTGAGGTGATGGTGGTACCTTCATCTTCTTGCAGCACAGGCCCTCCCTGTACTTTATCCCCTGCAGGGGGTAAACTGGAAAAGTGCTGCAGATTCCTCATTTTCTGGACCCCAGTGGGCAGGGATACAGCACTTGCAGCAGTTCACACAGCACCTGCACAGAAACCCATGCTGCAGGTTGGAGGGGTTCCAGCATCCCACAACTCAAGCTTTGCCTTTATCAGGGTTGATCCAGGGGTAGAGATTGAATTCTAAGGGTCTTCATGGACAGCTGAAGCCTGAATAAACCTTCTCTGCCTTCAGCTACAGAAAGGACAAAGATTGAGGGTGATCTAGAAAATATTGTGGATAGTCCAACATCAGAACAAGATCCAGGAGTGACTGGAAAGGAGGTATGTATGACCACTGGAGTTTACTCATGCCATGTAGCTGTGAACATACACAGTTCACCAGGGAGAGAAAAGGGAATGGAAATTCCTCAGGACTTCCACTGCTGGAAAATCCACACGTGAAAGCAGGGAGCAGCATTGGATGATGACAATGATCCCTGCTTGTCCAAGAAAAGCATGAGCAAGGAAAGGTCCTGAATTTGTAACTGCCAAAATGTTGAAGTGTCTAAAAAGCACCTGCACCTCAGCTTCAACTCTGTGCTGTTGCAAACACAAAGGAACTGGGTGGATCCTTTGATAAAAAAGGATTGAGGATGTTGACAAGCTGTTTGAAACCACTGAGAAAATTTCCCTGCCCCAAGTGGGATAAAATATACCAGTAGCACTGTCAGATCTCTTCCTAAACTTTTCTGTAAGCAGAGTCCTAAGTGTTCCTAAGAATTATTAGTCAGCTCTGGATTTTCCTTCATTACCTAACAGCCATTCTGCCAGATCCACTGGACTCTTTCCTGAAAACTGAGCAAAGGAAGGAAGTTACTGTGCTCCTTTCTTGGACAGTCTTTAATATACTGTCAAACTATTATCAAATCTCCCTATGAAGCTTCTAGAGTGACCGACCAAATTATACAAGATGTTTCTCTTAGGCCATATTCTCTAAATGTCTTATGTTTTTATTGCTTTTTTATAAAGAGTTACCCAGAGCTACATCCAATACACTAGCCAGCTCTTCACCAGTGCATTGAAGAGCTGAATAATTCCCTCTTGTGTTTGACACTCCTGTAATAATGCATCTCATATGAGATTTGTCTTTCAGGTAGATTTAACTGCTTTGCTTGTATTTGCTTTGAGTAATATTCTAGTTCTCACATCCTTTTTTTCCCAGCCCTTCCAACTCTTTTATGATTTCTCATTTTGTATTTGTGCATTTGATCTTTCATTTCTCCATGTAGTGCTTCATATGCATTGTTACTAAATTCTGTCTTGATAGTTTTAGACAATTTCTCCAACATATTGAGATAATTTTGTATTCTGATTCCATCTTCTGCATTACTTCCATCCATTCCTACCTTGGTGTCATCAGCAAATTTTGTAAATGCTCTCTCCACTCCATCATCTCTGAGGACGGCAAGAAGATACTAAGCCAAGTAATAAAACAGTATTTTAAAACCTTGAAATGATAAATAGTGAGCTAAACTCTGATAAAGAACACATCAGGATGAAAAAAGGTGGGAATATATCTTAGCTCTAGGATTTCTAATCCCAGTTTGTGTGACTACTTTGCATGTACTACACACTTCAGTAAAGATTGGGAAAATGCAATCCTAATTTTTGTAAGGGGCTTTTTTCCTCTACCAGCCTAACTGCAAATGAAAAAAGATGCTGGTAAACTCAAGTATTAAAAGAGCCATATTGTATGATACAAGATAGCACCAGGCAGAAATTTAGTATTCAGGGAATGTACGGTGCTAAAGTACTTGTCAATGTTGCAGTATTTTGACATATAAGTGGGACATGTCTGAAGCCTTATCTTTGCCCTCCATTGCCTAGTGCCAAGACTTGGAACAGTGACAGAATTCATCTTGCTCAGGAGTCAAGATGTTACAAGAGCCATCTCTAGGAAAAAAAAAAAAAAGAAAGAAAAAGAATGGCAGCACCTAAAGAAGTCTTACACCTCTGGGCTGGCAATTGCAGCATCTACACTCTTGACTAGCTTGGAAGGTTTTGTCTGAACTCAGAAATGCACAATTTGTGAACTTGGTCTCTAAGAAAATGTCAAGAAGCATTGGATGAAGAGGATACTTTCCTTAGCCTTTGGGATGCTGCCAGTTCTCCCAAATTGCTGTCAACCTTGCCACTGCTTGTATGATTTTCCCATCTGTGTAGTCAATGGACAAAATATATCTTTTTGCTTCCAGAAGGCATTCATCCTCCCTTGACTTGAAGTGTTTTGGTCTTTTTTTTTTTCTCTGTAGGGTTGTTTTCACTCCTGGAGAGCTAAACGGAACAATGAACTGAAAGTACAGTAAATTCCAGTTGTATCTGTTCACTTTGTTTGGTTGGTTCTAGCAAATTTCATGGTTCTGAATGGTGCTGGACCAACAGCCTCTGTACCAATGTTGCCTTTCTTTTCTATAGAGCAGGAACAGGATTAGTGCTGGCTTTACTAAGGCTTCCTTACTGGTTTGTATCTGGGACCAGCAGGGCTAAAAGCAGTGTTGGCGCTCGGCCGTGGTCCCACCACAGGTACCTGTTACAAGTGCAAATGTTGATCACAAGCTGTGCTGTGGCCTCTGATCCACTCTGAGTGGGCTGAGACCAGACCATTTCACAGACAGCTATTGAACAGCCCTGGGAGGGACTGAGCAGCCAGTTCTCTCTGGCCGAGACTGGGAGCTCTGCGTGTGTTCTTCCCAGCCTCCTGGGGCTACCAGATCTACCAGCTGAAGACCCTGCTTGTGGCAAGACCAGTCTGAATGCTTCTGGGCTTTTCTCAAGGAAGCAGAGGAAAAACTTTGGCTGAGAGACTTACGTGGGAAGGGAGTAACTGATTGCACATGGAAAAGATTCCTTGGCTCAGCTGATTTATTTATTCAAACTTTTCTCAGCTCTAAATAATGTCACTTGCCATGGGGCATGCAGGATAAAAGCACAGCTCTAGCAGGGTTTTCTATACTGGAGAGGTTGCTCTCTGAAAACTTCATTCTTCTTGGAAAGTGAAACCTCTCCACCTGGTAAATTCAGACTTCTTTCATATTTGCAGGTACATGTGTTGCCCTGATTTTTTCAGCCTTCTCTTCTGTTTCACAGTTTCATGTTTTGGGCTCTTTCTCACACTCTGGTCTATAAACACTAGCCAATGTTATTGTATTTTCAAGGAAAGTTTTCATTCTTGTTGTTAGAGATATGGACAGCTGATGGACAGTTGTCTTGACCAATGGGATGGGGAGAGATGTCAACCTTCTCCCACAATCCCTAGCCTTTGTAGAAATACTATATAATAGAGTCAGATTCTTTTAAATAAGCTTAGTTCTTCGTTCATGCCTTCTGATCAAAATGTGAGTGTGTGTTTATGTGTGTGTGACGAACTGTGTCATATATGCCATTGGGTTCTGTATTTCTTAGAATGTCAGAAGCACACGAAGTCCTCTCAGCATGTATTAGCTACTGCCTCAAGTTTCCACCAGGACCCTGCTTCCTTCTCGGTGGGGATGGGGTGTGGGAACCCTGTCAGGGTTCTCCTGGCTCTTGGAGGTCCTTTCTTTCAAGTCTTTTCCTGTGCAGTGACACCAAACAATTTTTCAAGAACTAATAGAATGACATATGCAGAGGGACCCTGATAAGCACCTAAGATCCAAATCTGTTTGGGTTCTGCAAACACAGAGTCCCTGTCTTTCCTCTCCCTCTCTCTCTCTCTCCATGAGTGATGACATGAGCTCATGTCTGATCAAATGCAGCCTTTGAAGCATCAGTAGGATTCTGAACTTGTTTGGTGTCCTATCAAATTCTTTGATATAACTGTGTAACAGCTCAATGTTTTAGTGACTAGGGAAAAAAAAAAAAACAAAACAACAAAGCATCTCTCCTGAGTGTATTGGGCCTGCTGATGTTTTTTTGGCTTTTAGAACAGAAAATCTAGATAAAATAATAATCTTATGAACTGCTTCATTTTTCCTGTTTGTTATTGTTACTCAAGTCCATGGTATGCCTGGAGATAACCTAGCCAAGAAAGCAGCATTGACAGCAAGGAAACATTGTGGAAAGCCAACACATAGCATCATGATCTAACCCAGCGTACCTCCAGCTGCCAGGTTAACTATTATTTACTCACATGGAAGAAAATATGTGATTAATTAAAGCAAGAAAATGCACTGCCCTTTATTGAATTTAAAAGAAGTCTGCCTGCCAGGAAGAAGGACAAAATCTGTAAAACTGAAAAACTGAAGTAGAAGCAGGAAAGAGAAATACATAAGTTAACAGTGGTCCTGCAGCAGCTGAGGCTTCCCATTGCATTCAGCCTCTAGCAGGGTCCCATCAGAAAGCAGGGAAAACCATGACACTCAAGCACTGAGGATATTGATTTGTTCCGGCTGAAATTCTGTGTCAGTGTCTGGACAGGGTTCTGGGGAAGTGTGGGAACATAGGGAGATATTTCTGAAATACTGTGTTTCTCTGTGTTGTGTAGGTGGGTGCCTGGCTAAGGTGCAGTGCCAGGGCCCTTTTCCTGATGGGATCCTTGCCTTCAGGAGTGCTGGTGTCTGTAGCATCGAGCCAGCATCCTCCTTGCCCTCTCCTTTGCAAGAACTCTGCGCCTCATCTGCTCCATCACATGTAACATCCAGGATCCTGAAAGGACAGCTGGCTCAGGCAGATAATGGTTTAGGTGAGGCACTGCCAGGCTTGGCAGGGGTTGTATGGGTTAAAGACAGGACTGCTAGGATTTCTGCCTAGGTCAGTACAGTGTGTGCACGTTTGTCTCACCAGCGTCACGCTATACCTCTGCAGGTACATCTATGTCCCTAGGCAAGTATTTAGTGAGCTCCTCTGTAACAAGGACATACAGAGAATAGCTGGTAAATGTTTTATATGGGGCAGTACACTCAAGGATATTTGTTCCCGTAAGAGTGTCCTGGGACATCCATCTAGAGGGGATGACTCAGACAGTACAAAAAAAGAGTATACAGTAGAAGTGTTGCTTGCAAAGATATGATAGCAGAAACAGTGCTTTTCTTGTTCAGTATCACAGAGTTTTCTATTCCCAGAATCACAGCGGGAAGCATTTCCCAAAATGTGTGAGGTTTCTCCCCTTAACAAGTGATGTGTGAAAGGCTACAGTGCAAAAGCTTCAGGCCCTTATTGCTGGGCTACCTGACCCAAGCAGTATATCCCCATACGTCACCAAACAGAGGGTGTGTCTTCTCTTTTTCAATTCTCACCTTTTTTTCCCCCTTCCTCTCCCTCTCCCGCTCCCTTTCCCTCTCTGTCTCTTTCTCCTGCTCCCTCTCTCTTTTCCTCTCCCCCTCTCTTTCCCTCTCCCTCTTCCTCTTTCTATGCCTTCTTTACCCTTGTCACCCTGCCATCCCCCCATCCCTGCACACAAGCCTTTGGAACAGTGGCCCCATGAGCATTTGTGTGCACTGTTTCCAGTGGTGATACTTTTTAGGAATGTTTGGTGAGACGCATATGCTGAAGTGCAGTATTCTGGAAGTGCTTTTCTTTTCTCCACTGTATATTACCATATTTTGGTAAGAGAAGGAGCTCTATGGGAAACCTGATTCTTTTTTTAAACTTCCATCGGTTTAGCCTGTTGTAATGACTTGGCCTTCTACTGAGTCACTCCCAATTTACACCAGTGTGTGTGAGATTACAATTGAACAAAGAATTGCTGACTTGAACTTACGGTGAATTCCTAAGGCAAAAAATGTTATTTCCATAGGGAAAGCCTCATTTACACCCCAGTGTGCTGGAAAAAATCTAATTTACAAGTAAAAGTAAAATCATTATTTGACCACCTCTCCCCAAGGTACATGTCTCTCAGTTCAGATATAATTTTGAAAGCTAGAGAAAACAGTGAGCAATATCCTGGTCGAATGTGAAAAGAAAAGGGTTATTAACCTCAGCTGACAAAGTCACAGATCTTCAGATCACAGGACAAGGACAGAAAGTTCTTTTATTTGATGTTTGACTCTTTGGAAGAAAACAGTTGCTGCTCTATTTGAAACTCTTGAAAGAACAAAGGGGATGGAAATACATGGTCTCTGCAGGGAAATCCCAGTTTCTCTTTCAAATTATTTTGTGTGATAAGCACTGGGGCCAAGGTCATTGTGGTTCAGTTGTATTATGGAGGGGGTGGATCTGGCTACTTCTGTTGGAAGAGGAAGAGTGTAAAACTAATTTCTCCAGGTTTGTTGTTTTTGGTTCTGTTTTCAGAAACAGTGTCTTTCATGATATTAACGGATGATGATAAAGATTTGAAGCCAAACTGGTCGTGAAGGTTACAAATGGGGTCAATTTCCATCTCTTGTGGTACGTGAGCCTATTTACTGTCTGTTCCAAAGTACTGAAAGATTAAACTTGGGAGAAATCAATATATGACTTCTAGAGAGTATGTGAACTGAAAGAAACATCTCTTTCCCCTCTTATATGAAATATGTTCTTGAGTGTGATAGAGATGACCTGTGTAGTTTGTTATAATCATTGTGGGATCCAAACACAAAATTTTGCAAATTGGCAAATATGCAAAAGGAACATGACAAACTAATGTATTTATTGATGATATGTGCTGTGTGAAAATGCCATTTTTAATTGCACAGTGAAAAATATTCTTGACCAATATTCAGGAGTACAATATATAGCATTGATAAAAATACATCACTGGGGTTTATTTGTTTAGCCACTGTTGTAATACAAAAAGCAGATGTGGTGCTAAGGCAGGTGTGGGGGGAATGGTGTCCTTCACCTTGTGCAGAGGAGTCTTTAGGGATGTACAGCACTGCTAACTGTCAGACTGCACTGTGTCCAGCGGGAATAGGTTGCTATGGGCAGCACACCACTTTTGAGGCATGAGCTCCAATATGTGCACCTGAGTGGGAGGCAGTGGCATGAAGATGGAAAATTATACTAAAAAAAAAATTAATCAAAGATATCTGAGCTGTATTCAGTCTGTTCATGATGGCATTTCTGATGTGACTCTCAATTGTCAGTGATTAGAATGTTTCTCCAGAGAACTGGAGACCTGTTTGCGATGTCTCAGATTGAAAGCACATTCTTTAATTCCTGCTTGAGGGAAGTGGAGAAGAAGTAAGAAGATGCTTTCCACTATCCAGCTGAAATTAAAATATTGTATGGCAAGGAAAGGTTTTCTCCTCTGCCCTTCTGAATGATACATATTTACTGAAGAGAAATATTTACAACACCTAGACTGAGCACTCACTAAGCATCAGGTTCTCCCTGCCATCTGGGTCTGATATCCTGGGGAGCTGGCGATCTGTACCACTTATCAATCTTTTCAATTCAGACACTGCAGATAGTGCAGCAGTTTTGGAAGACAAAAGCCTGTGTTGCTCCTTGTACTCTCACCTCCTCTTTTACCATGCCTCCTTCAGTCTTCTTTATATATTTTTTCTTTCTTTTTCCCTTTTTCTGTGACATTCCCTGTGGTGAGCTGATGATGGTGTAACTAGCTAAGAAAATCTTTATGTAAAGGCATGAGCAAAACCTGCTTCTGTTAGAACACTTTGACTCAGGAAAATCCTTTTCTTGGTCTCCACGAATCTGATTGTAGGGTAACTTAACTCCATTCTCTATGCTTTGCTGTAGCATTTTCTAGGCAAACTTGTATCATAGATAGTCTCAAATTTCTTGGCTGTAGCCTTAATACTCTGGATTATAAATTGGAATGGACAAAGTACCAGTTGAGATTACAGCACCCTTGTCTGACAGGTTCACATTTGTCTTTGTTGCTCGAAAGTAGACTTTAGTATTATGCATTAGCACATAGTGTTTACTCCTAGCCTCAAATGACTCACAGTACTACAGCTACACTCAACTGCTACATAGTGCTGCTCGAGAGGAAAGGATGGAATTGCCTGCCTTGTCTCAGACCATAGATCATCAGTCTTTATCACTTCTGGCAGCTATGACCTTCGGAATTCAGATAATTGCAATGAAGGGGTGTCAAATTACTTCAATCAAAGGTGAGGTTGTTGTTTCAGCAAATCTCTCTCCACGGCTGATCCTCTCTTTCATCTATCATTACCCTCCTATGAGAGAGACTTCTGAGCCATATCACATTTTGATATCTGATCAGCAGCCTACAGAATGCTGCAAGAGGTTTGTTTTGTTCTGCTGAAGTTCAGTCCAACATGCCAAATGAATCAGGAAGAATAGCTGGCAGTGGGACTGCAGTTTGTACTGGCTTCTGCCATCTTTAGCAGGAGGCTGAGCAAAGGCTGAGTTGTTCTTTCTTTGTCTTTACCACCCATAGGAAAAGAATCTGTTTCCTCTCTTTGTAGAACTGAATGACTCCAAGGAATGTTGAACCTTAAACTTTATTTAATAGAGAGGAAAGGCTTCCAGGTTTCGATAATTTGCCTTGGAGGCATGAGGGCTTAAGCTGATACTTCAAACTCCTAGGAGAAAGTGCAGGGTTTACAATAGCCACATTGCATGATGTAATGTGTTGATCAATCCCCAACGTGAAAACAGCATAAAAGCAGTACTATCAGAGGAAGTAGACATTATTTTATGCTTTAAAAAGGAAGATACTACCTTCTCAAATTCAGGGTCTAGGATGAGAGAGCTATAGTTCTACAACACCCAAATGTATTTGGACCTTGTTTGACAAAGCCTGTGGTCAGGCACGGTGACACGCTGTTTTCAAGGTAAAATGTGCATGTACAGCATTGCTGCTTGGGGTTTTAACAGTTCAAAAAACATTCTTGGAGGGTAACAAGATTTTCTGGAAATGAGCCACTTTTGAATGCTATTGCCAGCATGTCTGCCTACTCTGGGTAGCATCAGAAACTCTGCTGAAAAATTAAACAAACATAGTTCTTGGCATCTAAACAGATGGGAAAGGACATGTTGACTCCCAAGTCTTTAGCTGAGGAGGTAGTCTGTTTCTCATTGTTACCACTGTGCAGTGAGGAATTGCAAAACACCCACGTAGATTTTCAGACCTGCTAGCTGCACTTAACCTTTAATCCTGCAAGTACTCAGCCATAAGCATATAATTTTAAATGTCTGAGTAGTCCAGCTGACTCCAATGGGAATACACGCTGGATGAAGTTAAACATTTGCATAAATGTTTTCAGGATCAGGATCTTTCACTACAAACAGAATTCTAGCACTACAAACACATACTGGGCTTTGGCTGAGTCAAGCTTTCAAGACATTAGTAGACCCATATCCTCTACAGATGTATTTTAAATTTCAGGTTAATGTGTGATTTCTGTGATATAAAACACCCTACATTAGGCTAATAAGTAACCTTTCTCACGAGAGAGGAGAAATTATGTACTTTGTGACATAACTGCATAGGTTTGAGAGAATGTAATATGAACCGGATCACGTATGTATCAAAGAGGTTGTGACATCTTGATCAGTTACATTTTTGCCTTTTAAAGTCTTTTAAACTTATTTCCTGTGTTTTAGACCTGGTCTGAAAACCCTCCTTCCTGTATTTTCAAGGACAAGATTGCTAGCATGAGCAAGGGATTGACTCACTTACTCCTGAAGGTGAGGACTGCTTTCCATTCACACTGCAGAAGGATTTGTTCACCTTTGACTAGATGATATAACTCCAGAAAAGGATGAGCAACTTTTGTGTTGTCTAAATTAGTCTGGTCATGGTTGTGGCTGGTTTTGTACCCTCTCTCACATGGGTTTTGTGATGTTCCCTCTGATTTACACCCTAGCTAACTAGATGAGAATTTTCCCCTCAAATCTAGGTGTCTGCATTGCAGATCAAAGGCAAAGTTTTGATGATTCCTTCTGCAAATTGCACTCCCATTTGTACTCTCACATGCTTGATCTCTCTTTTGTTTAAAGGGTTGTGCTTGATACAGAAGCATTTATATTCTGTGATTCATTCTAGCAATGCTCCTTTTAAAATATGCTGATATTTTCATTTGAAATGCACTGGAAAAATAATTAAAAAATACCTTACATTTTTCTTGAATTCCTTCCTTTAACTGAAGTGCACTTCTTCAGTTTTTCTTTGCTGACTAAACATGTTAGGACTTTTGAGGTAAAGAGATATCTGTATGCAAATGCATTGTAATAGAACAGGCAGCTTTTCGTAGAGTTAAATCAAAATAACATTTTCCATTCTAAACCTCTGTGTTTTCTGTGGTCTCTGAAATATAAATGATTCAGGATGAAATCTGCTGGATTGGGACATTGTCCAAATGTGAATATTTTGGAAAGACATGAACAAAACTGGTTCAGCCAGTTCAGAACATGGAGAGTGGGAAAAAGAAAAAGAAAAAAAAAATCTTGATCTAAATAGACTCTTAGAACCTTTTTTGAGCATTTCTGTAACTTTATCAGCAGAAGGCTGAAAAATGAGCTCTGACATGAAAATAGCCTTCCTTGGAGTAGGCATGTATTTGCTTGTTTGAGGAGAAATAAGTTTTGATTTGACTGAGTTATAAACCTTTGAGAATTGTGGTTGAGCATGTGCAGTGGATTATTTCGATAAGCTTGTGAAGTGTGCAGCTATGAAAGACTTTTCCGTACATGCATGGCTGGCTAATTTTGCCGGAAAGGGAAAAATCTATCTAAGCACATTGCTAAAATCAGTGAAAATACCTGCAGCTGCAGGGAGACCTTTGAAGACCATCCCAAGATCTTTAAGACTGTGAAAAGGGTAAGAAAAGTTCTTGTAGGTTTTGCAGAGTCTTTAAAGACTAAGTGGTCTGCAGATTTTGTAAAGTTAAATGGGATTATGGCTTCACTTAGCACATGATGTTTTCTGTGGGGACATATGTCATGGAAAGCACCCTTTCCCTCAGCAGATCTGCCCAGTGAAGGAATCCCTCAGCAGCAGGGAAGCTGCTTTTCCATCTCATTGTAGAGCTCAAGAGGCAGGAGTTTATTAGGATGTTCCCAAGCTTGGGCAGCTGAGTGCTCTGATTTATATAGAAAACCTTGCTAATGGAAATTTAACTTTGGAGTGAGGTAGGTGTGTGTATGTATGTACACGTGTGCATGTGTCTTTTTAGATGCAGGCACAGTCAGTGATTTTGCAGGAACTGCTCTCACTTGCATCAAACTCACTCTGGATAAATCAAAAACTCTCATTTAGAACATCTGTGTGTCTCCTGGCAGCCCAGACTCTCCAGTGTATGTCACTTCAAATAGATGCTAGCTATTTGATTCCAAAACTTGTATTTTGCCCAAATTGAGTGCCTGCCTCCAACTTCCTCTAAAACTAAATTCATAATGCCCAGTTTATTAAAAGATTCATTTGCTCTGAAGAAATGGATCTATTTTACACTCCCTGAATGGATACTTACTTGGGATTTATTCCTTTGTCTTTTTACCCATGCTCTCTCTCCAGCAGTGCTCTGGCAGGTGGGAAGGTATGCAGTTATCCCCTGAAATCTCTCCATGCCAGACAACTTCTGCCCAGGCAGTGCCAACACTGACACAATTCAGCTTCTTGACACAACTGTCAGTGGAGTGACTGTGCTGGTGAGCAGGTGAGTTTTTGATGCCATTTCTTCTAGCTGCTGGATCTTTTCCTGGTTATGCAACAGAATTTATGCCAGACCCCCTGGCCACATCCTGGCCCAGTGTGGTGAGCAGTCTGCTACAGAGGCTCTGTAGCCACTGGTATGGCTGGACTGGCAGAGTCCTGACAACGGTATGGAGACAAGGAGAAATGTGGGGTACAGTCAGAACATGTGGGAGTAAAACAGTCTATTGATAAAACACAGTGAGATGACAGAAAAAAAAAATTCAGAACCAGGCATGTTCTCTTTTGAGTGGATATTATGCCTGTGAAACAGAGGTGTGTTTTAATTGTTAGAGAATGCATCTCTTAGTTTGTGTTCTCATTTCTTGATGTCTCACAGTGGAATGAGATAGCAGCAAATGCTGAGCAACAGGAAACTCACCGACGTGGAAAAACAACAGCATGAGCAGTGCACATGGAAGCCAACGAACTAGCTATACTGAAGTGTCTGTCCTGGGTGCTCGGGGGTGGAACTGGGTAAGTAGAAAGAAAAATAATTTTACCAGGCAATGACCCCATATCAACAGACCAGTCTCTAAGAGCAGACTCTTACGTGAGTCACCCTTTCAGGAAGATCCAGGCAGAATCCCCCAGAGATCCCTTTAGTGGTGCCCACACTTCCAGACTGGACACTGCTGTAGTGGTGACTTCAGAGGTGCCAGCAGAGTAGGTATGTGACCTCAGTGGGATGGTGGGGTGTTAGGTCGTCGATGTGTCCCATAGGGCCACGGAAGAATCTCTTCAATAATGTCATGCAGAGGGCAGTGGACATGCCCTGACACGACTTTGCTATCTGACCTTTCAGGCATAATGAAGACCTGTCTCACTACCTACCTGAAGTGTCTTCAGGGACAACACCTTCATAAAGCACATTTTCCGTTCTGAAAAGAGTCAGAGAAATAACTTGTGTTGTGGTCAGCCTGGAATTTCTGGGGGCTTGGGAGCCTCTATGCGATCATCTAATATATGTGTGGGAGCAAGACGACTCCAAAGAGGTGAGACCCGCACATCAGCGGTGTATTACGGTCCTCGGAAGATGCTCTGAGCGAGGGTGCCGGCAACACCTAACGCTGTGAGCCCGGAGCGCCCCTCATGTCCGAGGTGCCGCCGCGGCACCGCCCGCGGCCCGGCCGCGCAGGGACCCGCGCACCGCTGCAGGAGCGCGGGCACGGACACTTC